>CM055118.1:398183889-398734659 GCA_029206835.1 Rana muscosa
CCCGGGGTAACCTGGTGTATGTGTATTTTTTCTTTTTATGTGTAAAAGTGAACCAGAACTGACTGTCTTTGTGTAAGGCAATAGAAAAGAAAGCGTTACTGATATCAATGACAGAAAATACCTTGTACATGCGGGTCTGGGACCACCGGGGCCCTCGGTAATACGGCCCTATTGACCGCCTGTAAATCCTGTACAAGTCTCCACCCATCTTCCCCTCCCTTCTGCTTCCTGACTGGGAACAGGGGCGTGTGAAACATGGTGAATCCGGACATTCAATGATGACACCATTTTTTAGTAATTCCATTATCAAGTGGTCTGCTCCCTCTTCGGCATCTTTCCTTAGTGGATATTGTTTTTGATGAGGCCTCATTGTACTTTTAGGGGTTATTTGGACCTCACTGGCTGTTTTAATTAGTCCAACGTCTGTTTTTCCTTTTGACCACAAGAAATCGGGGACGTCTTTTAAGGCATCCTCTTCTTCTTGGGTCAAAAGTGTCAGTCACTGTCTTTTGTCACAAACTTCAATCATGTGGATTCTGGGTGTACATTCAACAAACCATGCTAATCTGCACCTCCGAATCCCTTTGGATTCTAGTTCCTCATCTGTTAGTAGAACCCAGTCTGTGATAAGTTCTCCCAGCTCATACCATGATACCCCAGGGTTCCGGGTGACCGAAACATGAGGTACAGTATCCTGCCTGTATATTTGCAGAATTGGTTGTGGTAGGAGACAAGTAGCCACACTATTTCCTTCCTTATCACAGTACAGGTATCTTAAGAGCACTTCAGTGTTAGTGAGACTCATTAACTGTTTCTCATAAGACTTATCAGGCCCTGAGGTCTTTTTGTAGTACATAGTGCAATAGAGGTTCGTCTGGACCTTGTACCCGCTCCTCACAGGCTCTTCTTCAACTATTTCTGTCAGGGTTTTGGGCATCTTTAACCCCTCAGTTTGCAAATCCAAGCTATACCAGTATCGGGGCTCATTATCCACGGCTGTGATTCGTTTTTCACACAGCCGATGGGCTTTGAGGCCCCCCTCCACTGGTATGACAGAAATATCGAGAGCATGCAACATGTCTTTACCCAACAAATTAACAGGACATTTAGTTGAAATTACAATTTTACACTGAGCCTTTTTACCTGTCTGTGGATCTTCCACAGTAAGGCCTTCAGACACGGCCTCCTGGTGCATTAACCCATTTGCAGACTTTACATATACTACACCTGTTTTCTTTACCCCTGGTGGCATATCCAGTGGGTGTATTAGGGTCCTGCAAGCCCCGGTGTCACAGAGAAATGTTACCCAACTACCCTTTACAATCAATGTTATTTCTGGCTTGACTTCAGCATGCAAACAAGCTTCAACATTACACACATCCAAGATCTCAGACTCTTTCTCCTCATTTCCCTCTGTATCTCTCTCTGTGGACATACCAACATTTTCTAGTCATGCTTCTTCCTCTCTGTTTGACTCACATGCTCTCGCTAAGTGACCTCTTTTACCACACAGGAAACACTCCCCCCTCTTCTTTTTCCCCTCATAATCCTGAATGCGGGGCCTTGTTCGAGTGTTCCCCAATCTTTTGTTCCGATTCTCAACAACATACACATCATTACTTTCACCCATCATAAACACCTTCCCTTTTTTTTACTTTCTTTTTTGATTGGAAGTGCCTTTCAGCATGCCTTGCATACTCAATTAGCTCCTGAAGTCTGCAAATCCTATGGTTAATCATGTGTTTGGTAACAAAACTTGATATAGGGGCTATCAGCCCCTTCAGGATTGCATTCTTTAGCTGTTGCTCATATGGGCTATCATTCACTTGGTCTGCTGGGATTTCTATCCCAGAGTGGTTATTGAAAATCTCCCTCATCCTAACAATGAAATTATCCACTGTTTCCTCTTCTCCTTGCATACACTGATTTATAATGGACCAGTCGGCCCGACGTACCCATCTATTTTCTATCCTTGCTATAAGAGCATTTCTCCTGACTTCGAGTGCTGCATCATCATGAGGCAACACCCTTCCCTGGTTGTTTAATCCACTCCCATCTCCCACTACATGATGCCAGTCAGGTCCCAGTACCTGTCAGATGACCTGCTCTATTTCCTTCCCATTGAGATGATAGCTAGCAATCATTCCCATGATACCATCTCTGAATTGAGCTATGTTAACTTTGGGATGTGGTATCCCTTCAATAGCTTTCTTAACATCCTCGGGGGTCCAGGGGCGATAGACCATCATAGTGTTGGGGGCTGGTACACCTCCTACATCTTGTCCTGCCCTAGGGTTGGGAACTTCAATTAATGGAAACTCTTCCTCCCCAAATTCTGTTTGTTCCCCAGCTGCGGGGGATATTAATTTATTGAGCAGGTGGCCGACGAGTTTTGTAACCGTTGCTGTAAGGGGGGTCCCTTGTGGACTTCTCTGGACAGCAAGGGTCATTTTGAGAGGGGGTTTTGCTGCAGCCGTAGTAGAAACGGTTGCATCTGGGGGTGACCCAGGTGACCACGAAGGGACAGCAAACAGTGGGGGGTCACATTGCATGGAAAAAGGGTTGTTTGCCGTTAGTCGGGGGGTCAGTCGAGGTGGCCTATTGCATGCCTCTGTCCCGTATGGTGGTGGGGAATGTAAGTCTGCAATAGGGTATAGGGATTTGGGAGTGGGAGTTGTGGTTAAAGGGGGAGCGGCAACTGTCAGTGGGTTTGGGGTATCTTCTAAAGGGTGTGTGGGGGCTGTTGGGTGCATTTGATTTGTTGAGTTTTGTTCAGTCAATACTTGCTGAACTAAGCTTCGGAGGACGGTCATATTATTGTCCTCCTCTTTGTCTAAAAACATAGTTTTTTTATGGTTTTCTGAATTTAACCTACGATTAGCCTCCTCAAGCCATTTTTTGCCTGGGGAAGACCTAATTTCTTCTGTTTCCTTTTTTTTTCGGGCCGGCCTTATTTTTAAGCTTTCTACACAGCATTACACAACCATCCTTATTTAAGGAAGTATCAAAATCATATTTTGTTTCCCACATCTTAAGAAATTTCACATTCTCTTTGTCTAGACTACACATATACTTAGCATCTTCATTCAAACCAACAGATTTTCCATGGATCACACCCATTTTAACGTGCACACGGAGTTTTTTTTGTAAGGTCTTCTCACACTGACACAATACCTGCACACAGTATCTTATCACTTCTGCAGCTACTCACAAACTTTCTAGTCGTGACATATCACTTCTAGATTATTGATCTTGTGTGCTGCTATAATACTGGTGTCTTGTCTTCTTACTTAATGTTTTATTCATTTATAGGGAGAATGAACAGAATTACAAGGCGAACATAAATTCACCTGACTGGTCAACCCCCCCTGATCAAAACATTAATATTTCAGTAAACTGTAGGGAGCATGAACAGAATTACAAAAGAGACTTAATTTCTCTCGACTGTTGTTCCCACACTTTATCAAAACATTAATATTTGTTAATTCAACGGTATTTATAAATGCCTGTACAGGTTTTTTACACAACATACGAGGCTGGCTGAGCGCAAGGGCTCGTCAAATTACCTCTATTTGTTACCTGGAAATCTATCAGGCCATACCTTTGTATCAACAGGGGTTCATGTTTTTGATGTAGGAATATTTATGTGTCCCCCACGGGAATTCCTGCAGTTTACAAGGCTGTCAGGACCTAAGTCCTTTGTCGACAAATTTCCTTTATCTGCACCCGGGTATTAGAATGGGACCATACTCCTATATCAAAGGGATTTAAACTACGGACGTATCTACTTATATTCCCTCAACTCGGATAAAGCAAAACATATACACAACAGATAAACATTCAATTCATCTCTATATTATATGTATTTAACAAAAATCCCTTAATTCATTAAATCCCTAATCACATTTAGGCCTAAAGGTATAATATAATAAATGAAAATATCTTACCTTGCCCCGAGAGCGGTCTCTTGTGCTGATCCGGTAAGTCGCTGCCCGGGAGGCACTAGTTCAGTGAGCCGGCCTCTGTTAACGTCAAATTTAAGATGGAGGACTTACAGTTTTTTGCCGTACGGACATCGGTTCACTGGGTTGTTGGCTAGTGCTTTCCAGGAATTTGGACTTCCGGTCCGGAAGGATCAAAATGTCACAGAAATTTCGGACCGACTCTCGTTACAAGTCAAGATTTTTTATTGCATATGCAGAGAAAATGGTTAAAGTATATTTGCGGCTTCAGAGATCCATTTTCTGCCTGTCATAGATTCACATTCTGCTTTTATAACCCTTAAACCTTCCCCTTTCCTGCTCGTAACGTCCTGACCATGTATAATTTCAACCTTTATTCTGACGTTTTAGCAGGAAAGAGGGAAATATCCTTTTTCAGCCTACACCTTATAACAGGATATTTCATACAATGGATACATAAATTATCTCATACAATGGAAACATAAATTATTTCATGGTTCACAGCCCATGTTTGGCAGATGTAAGCAAAATACAGTTTTACTATAAGTCAGCACATCTTTTGCACAAATAGAATATGGTCATATGACTTATTCCAGTAATTAGGACTATTAGAGCTTATTCAGCATATTTATGTATAATAGAGTTATATAAAACAAACATTTTAACTTTAGAAGATTAATATGCATCTTGATAGTTGACAGATAAAGTATCATTTTAAATTTATCTAACAAGCATTAGGCGTCACCCGTCCCACTGCAGAGCATTAGGCGTCACCCGTCCCACTGCAGAGCATTAGGCGTCACCCATCCCACTGCAGAGCATTACGTGTCACCCGTCCCACTGCAGAGCATTACATGTCACCCATCCCACTGCAGAGCATTACGTGTCACCCATTCCACTGCAGAGCATTACGTGTCACCCGTCCCACTGCAGAGCATTACGTGTCACCCGTCCCACTGCAGAGCATTACGTGTCACCCGTCCCACTGCAGAGCATTAGGTGTCACCCATCCCACTGTAGAGCATTACGTGTCACCCATCCCACTGCAGAGCATTACGTGTCACCCATCCCACTGCAGAGCATTACATGTCACCCATCCCACTGCAGAGCATTACGTGTCACCCAACACCCTGCAGAGCATTAGGTGTCACCCATCCCACTGCAGAGCATTACGTGTCACCCATCCCACTGCAGAGAATTACGTGTCACCCATCCCACTGCAGAGCATTACGTGTCACCCAACACCCTGCAGAGCATTACGTGTCACCCAACACCCTGCAGAGCATTACGTGTCACCCATCCCACTGCAGAGAATTACGTGTCACCCGTCCCACTGCAGAGCATTACGTGTCGCCCATCCCACTGCAGAGAATTACGTGTCACCCATCCCACTGCAGAGCATTACATGTCACCCATCCCACTGCAGAGCATTACGTGTCACCCAACACCCTGCAGAGCATTACGTGTCACCCAACACCCTGCAGAGCATTACGTGTCACCCAACACCCTGCAGAGCATTACGTGTCACCCATCCCACTGCAGAGCATTACGTGTCACCCATCCCACTGCAGAGCATTACGTGTCACCCATCCCACTGCAGAGCATTACATGTCACCCATCCCACTGCAGAGCATTACATGTCACCCATCCCACTGCAGAGCATTACATGTCACCCATCCCACTGCAGAGCATTACGTGTCACCCAACACCCTGCAGAGCATTAGGTGTCACCCATCCCACTGCAGAGCATTACGTGTCACCCATCCCACTGCAGAGAATTACGTGTCACCCATCCCACTGCAGAGCATTACGCGTCACCCATCCCACTGCAGAGCATTACGTGTCACCCATCTCACTGCAGAGCATTACGTGTCACCCGTCCCACTGCAGAGCATTAGGCGTCACCCATCCCACTGCAGAGCATTACGTCTCACCCATCCCACTGCAGAGCATTACGTGTCACCCATTCCACTGCAGAGCATTAGGTGTCACCCATCCCACTGCAGAGCATTACATGTCCCCATCCCACTGCAGAGCATTAGGTGTCATCATCCATCCCACTGCAGAGCATTAGGTGTCATCCATCCAACTGCAGAGCATTCGGTGTCACCCATCCCACTGCAGAGCATTACGTGTCACCCATCCCACTGCAGAGAATTACGTGTCACCCATCCCACTGCAGAGCATTACGTGTCACCCATCCCACTGCAGAGCATTACGTGTCACCCATCCCACTGCAGAGCATTAGGCGTCACCCATCCCACTGCAGAGCATTAGGCGTCACCCATCCCACTGCAGAGCATTAGGCGTCACCCATCCCACTGCAGAGCATTAGGCGTCACCCATCCCACTGCAGAGCATTAGGTGTCACCCATCCCACTGCAGAGCATTAGGTGTCACCCATCCCACTGCAGAGCATTAGGTGTCACCCATCCCACTGCAGAGCATTAGGTGTCACCCATCCCACTGCAGAGCATTAGGTGTCACCCATCCCACGGCAGAGCATTACGTCTCACCCATCCCACTGCAGAGCATTACGTGTCACCCATCCCACTGCAGAGCATTAGGCGTCACCCATCCCACTGCAGAGCATTAGGTGTCACCCATCCCACTGCAGAGCATTAGGTGTCACCCATCCCACTGCAGAGCATTAGGTGTCACCCAACCCACTGCAGAGCATTACGTGTCACCCATCCCACTGCAGAGCATTAGGTGTCACAACATCCCACTGCAGAGCATTAGGTGTCACAACATCCCACTGCAGAGCATTAGGTGTCACAACATCCCACTGCAGAGCATTAGGTGTCACCCATCCCACTGCAGAGCATTAGGTGTCACCCAACCCACTGCAGAGCGTTACGTGTCACCCATCCCACTGCAGAGCATTAGGTGTCACCCAACCCACTGCAGAGCATTAGGTGTCACAACATCCCACTGCAGAGCATTAGGTGTCACAACATCCCACTGCAGAGCATTAGGTGTCACAACATCCCACTGCAGAGCATTAGGCGTCACCCATCCCACTGCAGAGCATTACGTGTCACCCATCTCACTGCAGAGCACAGACGGTCGTTTTTCTCGACAAGAGAAAAAATTACGTGAAAAACGACCGTGTGTGGTTAACAAGCCGTTCCCTCGTTTTTACTGTCATTATTCACGGCGGTTTTTTAACCGCCGTGAATAATGATCGTATGTACGCGGCGTTAGTTCAAACGTTTTTCTTTCCCGGATGGTTCTGAAATTCCCTTAACCACTTCAGCCCTGGAAGAATTTACCCCCTTCCTGACCAGAGCACTTTTTGCGATGCAGCACTGCGTCGCTTTAACTGACAATTGCGCGGTCGTGCGACGTTGAACCTAACCAAAATTGACGTCCTTTTTCCCCCACAAATAGAGCTTTCTTTTGGTGGTATTTGATCCCCTCTGCGGTTTTTATTTTTTGTGCTATAAACAAAAGAAGAGCGACATATTTGAAAAAAATGCAATATTTTTTACTTTTTGATTTAATAAATATCACAATTTTTTTTTTTAAAACAATTTTTTTTCTAAGTTTAGACCGATACGTATTCTACATATTTTTGGTAATTTTTTTTTGCAATAAGCGTATATTGATTGGTTTGCGCAAAAGTTATAGCGTCTACATAATAGGGGATAGATTTATGGCATTTTAATTTTTTTTATTTTTTTTACTAGTAATAGCGGCGATCTGCGATTTTTATTGTGACCGTGACATTGCGGCAGACACATCGGACACTATTGGCGCGTTTTTGGGACCATTCACATTTATACAGCGATTAGTGCTATAAAACTGCACTAATTACTATGTAAATGTGACTGGCAGGGAAAGGGTTAACACTAGGGGGCGATCAAGGGGTTAATATGTTCCCTATTGAGTGATTGTAACTGTAGGGGGAGGGGACTCACAAGGGGAGGAGACCGATCTGTGTTCCTCTGTACTGGGAACACACATCGGTCTCCTCACCTCTGACAGGAGGTGGATCTGTGTGTTTACACACACAGATCCACACTTCTGCCGTGATCGTGGGCAATCGCGGGTGCCCAGCGGACATCGCGACCGCCGGGCACACTCACCGGGTCACGAGCGTTGCCGCGGGTGCGCGCGCGCGCCGCCGGCGGCGCGCGCGTGCCCCATAGACGGCCGGGAAAAAAGGACGTCATATGACGTCCGCCCGGAGGGAGGGAGGGTTCCTGCCGGCGTCATATGTCTATGACCCGGTAGGAAGTGGTTAAAGAGCTAAAACATTGAGGTCTTCTATAGTGTGGTCCGGTTCTGAGAAATGATGTCCCTCCGGTGTGCAGAAACTCTCTTCTTTATGTTCCTTGATGGAATGTCTGTGAAACTTCATCCTCGTTTGCAACTTCTGTCCTGTTTCACCAACATAAGATCCTTTGCCACACCTGTTACATTGGATGAGGTACACGACATTACTGGAGGTACAGCTGTAAGATCCCATGATAGTGAAGGTCCCATTTGTGTGTGTGACACTTTTGGATGGATTGATCTGGTTGCACAGTTTGCAGCGTTTTTTATTGCAGGGTTGGCTACCATTATTTCTGACTTCATAATCAGAGTGAAGTTTCCTGCTGATGAGTTTGTGTCTGAGGTTGGGTGGTTGTCTGAAAGCTAATAGTGGGGGTTGTTGGAATATTCCTTTCAGAGTTTCATCCTCTGTTATAATGGGTTGTAAATCTTTGATTATCTTTTTGATCCCTTCCAGTGTTGGGTTGTATGTGGTGACCAGAGGTACTCGGTTATTTGTTTTTTTCTCTTTGTATTGGAGGAGATTTTCTCTTCGGGTTTTCAAGGCTGTGTTTATGCTGTTGTTGATGGTTTTGTCTTTGTAACCTTTCTTATGGAGAGAGCCTGCCAGTGTTCTGAGATGTTTGTCTCTGTCTTCTGGGTCTGAACAAATTCGGTGGTATCTGATGGCCTGGCTGTGTATGATGGCTCGTTTAGTGTGTTGGGGATGAAAGCTGGAACTATGAAGATAGCTGCATCGGTCAGTCAGTTTTCTGTATACCGAAGTGTGAAGCTTGTCATCCCTGATGTGTACTGTAGTGTCTGGGAAGTTGACATGTGTGTTGGAATAATCCATTTTTAGTTTGATAGATGGGTTAAAGGTGTTAATCAATGAGAAGAATTGGTTTAGATTTTCTTCACCTTCAGTCCATATCATGAAGATATCATCAATATAGCGATAATATCTGTATGGCTTTTGTTGTATGCTGTTCAGGAATTTATCCTCCAGGTCAGCCATAAATAAGTTTGCATATTGGGGTGCTATTTTGCTTCCCATAGCAGTACCCATACATTTCTGCACCAGAAACTACAGTCCTCTCCAAAGGCCTCACATTCTGCCCAACCACCAAATTGGATAATTTACAGGTATGGTCAGAAATGGAGGAATTCTTTAGGAGACTGAGGCTCAAAGAATATTTTCACAGTAATGAAAGGAATCCTAGGACAATAGGAGGTGACATAAAGAGAAATAACATGTAGTTCACACCTCCACAAGGACGCAACCCCAAACTGGACACCTATATTGACAGTTTCAGGCTGCGAGTAACATCCCTGATATCCACCCAGCAAAAGAAAATATTATACAACCTTTCACCACTGGAGCGAAGAGCTGTACACGATCTGCGCAAGAATCAGGCCATAACCATCAAACCAGCAGATAAAGGGGGAGCAGTCGTTGTGATGGATACAGACAAATATATACAAGACGGTCAGAGGCAGCTGGCAAATACTACTTACTACAAAAAACTGGATCATGATCCGACACAGGATTTTATTAAGCAATTAAAAGGTCTGATTGTGACAATACCAAGCCACCTACATTCAGAACTCATCAATGCGATTCCGGATAATCCAGAGATTGGAGACTTCTACATGCTGCCCAAGATTCACAAGCCGGGAAATCCAGGCAGACCCATTATAACAGGTATGAATACACTTACCGAACATATCTCAGGCCTTGTAAAAAACATGTTAAAACCGTTAGTCATGAACACTACTAGTTTCCTGCAAGACACCACTGACTTTCTGAACAAGCCTAACAATATACAACAATTACCACCTAATACACTTCTAGTCACTATGGATGTAGAATCTCTGTACAGTAACATCCTCAGAAGGATGGGTTGGCAGCATGTCACAGATTCCTGTCATCCTCACCAAACCACAAATACACGGCTGAGGATGTTACACAGTTCATCAAATTTATTATTGCACACAACTACTTCACCTTCAACAATGACATCTATCTCCAATGTATGGGTACTGCTATGGGAAGCAAAATGGCACCCCAATATGCAAACTTATTTATGTCTGACCTGGAGGATAAATTCCTGAACAGCATACAACAAAAGCCATACAGATATTATCGCTATATTGATGATATCTTCATGATATGGACTGAAGGTGAAGAAAATCTAAACCAATTCTTCTCATTGATCAACACCTTTCACCCATCTATCAAACTAAAAATGGATTATTCGAACACACATGTCAACTTCCTAGACACTACAGTACACATCAGGGATGACAAGCTTCACACTTCGGTATACAGAAAACTGACTGACCGATGCAGCTATCTTCATAGCTCCAGCTTTCACCCCCAACACACTAAACGAGCCATCATACACAGCCAGGCCATCAGATACCACCGAATTTGTTCAGACCCAGAAGACAGAGACAAACATCTCAGAACACTGGCAGGCTCTTTCCATAAGAAAGGCTACAAAGACAAAACCATCAACAACAGCATAAACACAGCCTTGAAAACCCGAAGAGAAAATCTCCTCCAATACAAAGAGAAAAAAACTAATAACCGAGTACCTCTGGTCACCACATACAACCCAACACTAGAAGGGATCAAAAAGATAATCAAAGATTTACAGCCCATTATAACAGAGGATGAAACTCTGAAAGGAATATTCCAACAACCACCACTATTAGCTTTCAGACAACCACCCAACCTCAGACACAAACTCATCAGCAGGAAACTTCACTCTGATTATGAAGTCAGAAATAATGGTAGCCAACCCTGCAATAAAAAACGCTGCAAACTGTGCAACCAGATCAATCCATCCAAAAGTGTCACACAGACAAATGGGACCTTCACTATCATGGGATCTTACAGCTGTACCTCCAGTAATGTTGTGTACCTCATCCAATGTAACAGGTGTGGCAAAGGATCTTATGTTGGTGAAACAGGACAGAAGTTGCAAGCGAGGATGAATTTTCACAGACATTCCATCAAGGAACATAAAGAAGAGAGTTTCTGCACACCGGAGGGACATCATTTCTCACAACCGGACCACACTATAGAAGACCTCAATGTTTTAGTTCTTAAAGGGAATTTCAGAACTATCCAGGAAAGGAAAACGTTTGAACTAAGAATGATTCTTCTTTTTGACACAAAAATTAATGGCCTTAATTTAGATATTGGTTTCCTTACCCATTACGCTAAAGTTTTATGACCCCCCCCTGTGACTGACATCCCCCCCTCCCCCTCAAGTCTGCAGCTCTGTATCTCTCCCTCTGTCTTATCTCACTAACTCCAATGTTATCTTTATTACCTCTGATGTGTATGTGTTTGTTTTTTCTTTCCCTCTGAGTTTTTTTTTTTCATTTTGTTTGGTTTTTACATTCTGCCAAAATATTGTGTTTCAGTACTGCTTGGACCTTGAAGAAGGGGACATACCCCGAAAGCTTGTCCTGAAAAATTGTTAGTTAGTGCAAATAAAAAAAGTATCACGGACAGTACTAATCTTTCTCTAAAATCGATAACAGAGGGGATTATTTGGTGGAAAATTTAGGATTCTGGTTTATTTATTTCCTATTCTTAGGGTTTCACCTATCGTAGGGTGATTTTTTACTAGAGGTGGTAAAGTTGTATAGCACCATGGGGCCCTTTTTAGGGGAATTGGACACATTTGCTGCTCCATGGTTACCCACAGTTTATAATCCCCATGTCTACTCCAATCTACTATCCTACCGAGTTGGACTGCCTGATAGTATTTATACAGTATCTGGTGCCGATATTCCTCCAGCCCTTTTGGGTGAGGTCAACAATGTTCTACATATTCTTGGCCGTTTACTGGCCCAAATAAATTTGGTGAACACTCCACTGACTTGATTAAAGTAAGACATGGGGATTCTCACCGGCAATGCTAGAAAGAGGTAAAGGAATTTTGGCACCACACTCATTTTTAAAATATTACATCTCCCAAACCATGAGTGCATTCCTTTACTCCAACCTTCCAATAAAGTTCTGACTGTGCTAAGTAATGGTACAAAGTTTAACTCAAAAATATTTAGTAAATTTGGTGGTATTCGTGTTCCTAGATAATTCAGTGCCCTAGTTGTCCATCTAAACTTAAAGCTATCTTCTAATCCATTTTTAATGGAATCCAGGAGTGCCACCCCCATCGCCTCTGATTTACCATAATTTCTTTTTAAGATTGACATAGTCCCATATAATTCTACTTCTTTCATTAAATTTGGTAACGAGATTTGTGGTCTTGCTAGTGAGAAGAGCATGTCATCCGCATATGCCAATACTTTATATTCCTTTCCCCCATCTCAATACCCACAATATCTGGGTTCTGTCGTATCTTATTTAGAAGTGGTTCTAATGTTAAGGCAAATAAAAGAGGCGACAGGGGACAGCCCTGCCAGGTTCCATTTGTAATAGCAAAGGGCCTAGAGTAAATCCCATTTACTTTTACCAGTGCACATGGACCTGTGTACACTCCTGCTATCCATTGGACCATTCTCTCGCCTATTCCCATCTGTTTTAGGACCTCAAACATAATTTTCCAGCTTACTCTGTCGAATGCTTTTTCTGCATCCGTGTTTAGAAAAACACTCGGTATCTTTTTATAATTTACCTTATGAATCAAATTTAACACTTTTTTAGTGCTATCTCTTGCCTCTCTTGTCGGAATAAATCTTACTTGGTCAAGATTAGGGATGAGCCGAACACCCCCCGGTTCGGTTCGCACCAGAACCTGCGAACGGACCGAAAGTTCGCACGAACGTTAGAACCCTATTAAATACAATGGATGCGAACGTTCGAAATCTAAAGTGCTAATTATAACGGCTAATATGCATGTTATTGTCCTAAAAAGGGTGTGGGGACCCGGGTTCTGCCCCAGGGGACATGTATCAATGCAAAACAAAGTTTTAAAAACGGCCATTTTTCAGGAGCAGTCATTTTAATGATGCATAAAGTGAAAAAAAGTGAAATATTCCTTTAAATATCGTACCTGGGGGGTGTCTAAAGTATGCCTGTTAAGTGGCACATGTTTCCCGTGTTTAGAACTGTCCCTGCACAAAATGACATTTGTAAAGGAAAAAAAGCCATTAAAAACTGCTTACGGCTTTAATGTCATGTCTGGTCCCGGTTATATGGATGAAAATCTTTGAGAAAAATGGCATGGCTACCCCATCAGCCCCCCCCCCTACCCCAGCCCATTACCAGCCCCTTTGGGTCTTGTATGGATATTAAGTGGAACCCCGCACCCAAAATAAAAAAGGCCCTATATACTCCGAACAGCCGTATACAGGCGGTGCAAACAAGACAGGGACTGTAGGTTTGTTCTTAAGTAGAATCTGTTTGTAATTTTGAACAGGTACATTGTTTAAGTGTAGCTCCAGCCAAAAAATCTATTTTTAAGCTTTTTGGAAAACATAGGGAAGGGTTATCACACCTGTAACATTTGTTTTGCTGTCTGTGCCCCTGTTCAGAACATTTCACCTCACTTTCCGTCCCAATGACAAATGTTTTTGAAAAGTGGGGTTTTTATTGAAACAAGGATTGGTGATAAAGCATCAGTAGAGAGGAGACACCTTTTTTCCCATATTAACTCTTACAGGAGAGAATTTCCCTTCCTAGGGGTAGATTTCCTCTCACTTCCTGTTGTCTCCTTCCGTTTGCAAGTAGGAGTCATTTGTAAGTTGGATGTTTGAAAGTAGGGGCCTGCCGTATATACTCTGCAGAAATTTGCCCCTTACATGTTGTTGTTGCCACAACACTGTGAGCCCTCACAGTTACTCTTGGTGGGCGCTGGAACGCCCTGCTGTGAACTATTATATCAGGAATTGTATTTACATGCCATTGTTGAACAGTGGTATGAAAAATTGGGCCTTTGGTGGTGGTGCTGGTGCCACAACACTGTAAGCCCTCACAGTTACTCTTGGTGGGCGCATGAATGGGCCCTGCTGTGAATTATTAGATCAAGAATTGTAATTGCATGGCCCTGTTGAACAGGGGCTGAAAAATTGGGCCTTTGGTGGTGGTGGTGGTGGTGGTGGTAGTGGTGTTGCCACAACACTGTAAGGCCTCACAGTTACTCTTGGTGGGCGCAGGAATGGGCCCTGCTGTGAATTATTAGATCAAGAATTGTAATTACATGCTCCTGTTAAACAGGGGCAGAAAAATTGGGCCTTAGGCACTGGTGCCACAACACTCCAACCCCTCACATATACTGTACTTGGAGCACAGCAATGAGCCCTGTTGCAAAGTATTGCATCAAAAATTGTAATTACACGCCCCTGTTAAACAGGGGCTGAAAAATTGGGCCTTAGGCACTGGTGCTGGTGCCACGACACTGCAACCTCTCCCAGATACTCTAGTTGGAGTGCAGGAATGAGCCCTGCTGCAAAGCATTGCAGCAAAAATTGTAATTACATGCCCCTGTTAAACAGGGGCTGAAAAATTGGCACCCAGAAACAAAAAAGTTCTTCCAAGCTATCATCAAGAATTGTCTCATTGAGGAGGAGGAGGATAGTCAGTCAACATAACAGGACAGTCACTCAGCATCAGCATCAGTCTTGAAGGGATGTGACATTTGAAAATAAATTATTCTGTTATATCAGCTTCAGGTGCTTGGTAGCTGGTGGTGATCCAAGATTGGTTCATCTTTATGAAGGTCAATCGATCAACCGAGTCGGTGGACAGGCGCACCCTGTGATCCGTGACAAAGCCTCCAGCAGCACTGAATGTGCTTTCCGAAAGAACGCTGGATGCAGGACAGGCCAGTAGCTCAATTGCAAACTGTGCAAGCTCTGGCCAGTGATCCATCCTCAAGACCCAGTAAGCCAGAGGATTTTCGGTGGGAAAGGTGTCCAAGTCTGACCTTGCCCCTAGGTATTCCTGCACCATGTATATCAGACGCTGGCGATGGTTGCTGGAACCGATCATACCTTGGGGCTGCGGATTAAAAAATGGTCTGAACGCATCAGTCAGATGGCCACCTTCTCCACCGCTCCTTCTGCTACTGACGGAAGCCTCAGCAACTTGTTGTCCAGGACCAGGAGTTTGTAACCTCCCAGTCTCTGGGAACAGACCTTTCTTCAAGGCCTCCCGGAGTTGTCTCATCCTCTGCTCCCTCTGCGACGGCAAGATAAGGTCCGCAACCTTACCCTTGTACCGCGGATCAAGGAGAGTGGCCAGCCAGTAATGGTCCCTCTCCTTGATCCGAAGAATACGAGGATCCTTCCACAGACTTTGCAGGATCAGGGAGGCCATGCTGCGTAGGTTAGCTGAGGCATTCGGTCCGGAGTCCTCTGGGTCACTAAGGACGACATGATCCGCAGCCACCTCCTCCCAGCCACGTACAAGTCCACGGGTTTGTTGGGACTGTAAATCATCCCTAAAAGACTGCTGCTGTTGATTCTGAGTGCCATGCTCCACCTCCATGCTGACACAATCCTCCTCCTCCTCCTTCTCTTCCTGTGTGATGGGTGGGACAGAAGGAACACTGTCTGGGTAAAGGGGGCCTTGAGAGGCAAGGATGTCCTTCTCTTCCTGCCTCTGTTCTGCCTCAAGTGCCCTGTCCATTATTCCACGCAGCGTATGCTCCTACAGGTGGACAAGAGGTACAGTGTCACTGATGCATGCACTGTCACTGCTCACCATCCTCGTGGCCTCCTCAAATGGTGCCAGGACATTGCATGCATCCCTGATCATGCCCCACTGGCATGGTGAAAAAAAACAGAGCTCCCCTGACCCTGTCCTGGTGCCGTAGTCGCACAGGTACTCATTGATGGCCCTCTGCTGCGTGTGCAGCCGCTGCAGCATGGCCGACGTTGAGTTCCACCTGGTGGGCATGTCACATATAAGGCGGTTCTTGGGCAGGTTCAACTCCTTTTGCAGCTCAGCCAGCCGAGCACTGGCATTATATGATCTGCGGAAATGTACACAGACTTTCCTGGCCTGCCTCAGGACATCCTGTAAGCCCGGGTACCTGCCCAATAACCGCTGCACCACCAGGTTAAGGACGTGAGCAACACAGGGCACATGGGTCAGTTGTCCCTGTCAGAGGGCGGAGAGGAGGTTGGTGCCATTGTCGCAAACCACCTCTCGGCCTGCCCCTGCAGAGCAGGCAGGACCTCTGCCCCAGTGTGGCTCCTGTCCCCCAAACACACCAGCGCAAGCACGGCATGGCATCTTTTTGCCTGCGTACTTGCGTAGCCCCTTGAACGCCTACAGAGCACCGCTGGTTCCGAGGACAAAGCACAGGAAGAGGCCATGGAGGAAGAAGAAGAGGAGGGGGTGGAGGAGAGAGGTGTGTCACAACCAGTAGTAGCATTTTGGAGGTGTGGCGGCAGAACAACCTCCAACACTACTGCACCTTGTCCTGCATCCTTCCCAGCTGCCAAAAGAGTGACCCAATGGGCCGTGAAAGAAAGGTAACGTCCCTGTCCATGCCTGCTGGACCATGAGTCAGCGGTAATATGCACCTTACCGCTGACCGCCCTGTGCAGCGAGGCATGGACATTGCCTTCCACATGCCGGTAGAGAGCCGGAATCGTGCAGGTTTCAGAGAGGACTGAAGGTATAGTGGGGTTGGAGATCCCAGCGGTAGTGATGAGCCGAACACCCCCGGGTTCGGTTCGCACCAGAACCCGCGAACGGACCGAAAGTTCGAACGAACATTAGAACCCTATTAAATACAATGGATGCGAACGTTCGAATTCTAAAGTGCTAATTATAACAACTATTATGCATGTTATTGTCCTAAAAAGGGTTTGGGAACCCGGGTTCTGCACCAGGGGACATGTATCAATGCAAAAAGAAGTTTTAAAAACGGTCGTTTTTCGGGAGCAGTCATTTTAATGATGCATAAAGTGAAAAAAAAAAAGTCAAATATTCCTTTAAATATCGTACCTGGGGGGTGTCTAAAGTATGCCTGTGAAGTGCCACGTGTTTCCCGTGTTTAGAACTGTCCCTGCACAAAATGACACTTCTAAAGGAAAAAAAAGCCATTTAAAACTGCTTGCGGCTTTAATGTAATGTCTGGTCCCGGTAATATGGATGAAATTCTTTAAGAAAAATGGCATAGCTACCCCATGACCCCCCCCCTACCCCAGCCCATTACCAGCCCCTTTGGGTCTTGTATGGATATTAAGGGGAACCCCGCACATAAAATAAAAAAGGCCCTATATACTCTGAACAGCCCTATACAGGCGGTGCATACAAGACAGGGACTGTAGGTTTGTTCTTATGTAGAGTCTGTTTGTAATTTTGAACAGGTACATTGTTGAAGTGTAGCTCCAGACCAAAAATCTATTTTTAAACTTTTTGGAAAACATAGGTAAGGGTTATCACCCCTGTAACATTTGTTTTGCTGTCTGTGCCCCTGTTCAGAACATTTCACCTCACTTTCCGTCCCAATGACAACTCTTTTTGAAATGTGGTCTTTTTCTTGAAACAAGGATTGCTGATAAAGCATCAGTACAGAGGAGACACCTTTCTCCCATATTTATTCTTACAGGAGAGAATTTTCCTTCCTAGTGGTAGATTTCCTCTCACTTCCTGTTGTCTTCTTGCGTTTGCAAGTAGGAGTCGTTTGTAAGTTGGATGTTTGAAAGTAGGGACCTGCCGTATATACTCTGCAGAAATAGGCCCCTTAGTTGTTGGTGTTGGCACAACACTGTAAGCACTCACAGTTACTCTTGGTTGGTGCTGGAACGCCCTGCTGTCAACTATTATATCAGGAATTTTAATTACATATAATTGTTGAACAGTGGTAGTAAAAATTGGGCCTTTGATGGTGGTGCTGGTGCCACAACACTGTAAGCCCTGACAGTTACTCTTGGTGGGTGCAGCAATGGGCCCTGCTGTGAATTATTAGATCAAGAATTTTAATTACATGCCCCTGTTGAACAGGGGCTGAAAAATTGGGCCTTAGGCACTGGTGGCACAACACTGCAACCCCTCACAGATACTGTACTTGGAGCACAGCAATGAGCCCTGTTGCAAAGTATTGCTTCAAAAATTGTAATGACACGCCCCTGTTAAACAGGGGCTGAAAAATTGGGCCTTAGGCACTGGTGGCACAACACTGCAACTCCTCACAGATACTGTACTTGGAGCACACCAATGAGCCCTGTTGCAAAGTATTGCTTCAAAAATTGTAATGACACGCCCCTGTTAAACAGGGGCTGAAAAATTGGGCCTTAGGCACTGGTGGCACAACACTGCAACTCCTCACAGATACTGTACTTGGAGCACAGCAATGAGCCCTGTTGCAAAGTATTGCTTCAAAAATTGTAATTACACGCCCCTGTTAAACAGGGGCTGAAAAATTGGGCGTTAGGCACTGGTGGCGGCACCCATAAACAAAAATGATCTTACAAGCTATCATCATCAATCGTATCATTGAGGACTCGGAGGAGGAGGATAGCCAGTCAACATAACAGCACAGGCACTCAGCATCAGCATCAGTCTTGAAGGGATGTGACATGTTAAAATCAATTAGTCTGTTATATCAGCATCAGGTGTGTGGTAGCTGGTGGTGATCCAAGACTGGTTCATCTTGATGAAAGTCAGTCGATCAACCGAGTCGGTGGACAGGCGCACCCTGTGATCCGTGACAAATCCTCCAGCAGCACTGAATGTGCGTTCCGAAAGAACGCTGGATGCAGGACAGGCCAGTAGCTCAATTGCATACTGTGCAAGCTCTGGCCAGTGATCCATCCTCAAGACCCAGTAAGCCAGAGGATTTTCGGTGGGGAAGGTGTCCAAGTCTGACCTTGCCCCTAGATATTCCTGCACCATGTTTATCAGACGCTGGCGATGGTTGCTGGAACCGATCATACTTTGGGGCTGCGGACTAAAGAATTGTCTGAACGCATCGGTCAGACGGCCACCTTCCCCACCGCTCCTTCTTTGACTGGCCGAAGCCTCAGCAACTCGTTGTCCAGGACCAGGAGTTTGCAACCTCCCAGTCTCTGGGAACGCGTTGCACAGACCTTTCTGCAAGGCCTCCCGGAGTTGTCTCATCCTCTGCTCCCTCTGCGACGGTAACATAAGGTCCGCAACCTTACCCTTGTACCGTGGATCAAGGAGAGTGGCCAGCCAGTAATGGTCCCTCTCCTTGATCCGAAGAATACGAGGATCCTTCCGCAGACTTTGCAGGATCAGGGAGGCCATGCAGCGTAGGTTTGCTGAGGCATTCGCTCCGGAGTCCTCTGGGTCACTAAGGACGACATGATCCGCAGCCACCTCCTCCCAGCCACGTACAAGTCCACTGGTTTCTTGGGACTGTAAATCATCCCTAAAAGACTGCTGCTGATGATGCTGAGTGCCAGCCTCCACCTCCATGCTGACACAATCCTCCTCCTCCTCCTCCTCCTCCTCCTCCTCCTCCTCCTCCTCTTCCTGTGCGATGGGTGGGACAGAAGGAACACTGTCTGGGTAAAGGGGGCCTTGAGAGGCAAGGAAGTCCTCCTCTTCCTGCCTCTGTTCTGCCTCAAGTGCCCTGTCCATTATTCCACGCAGCGTGTGCTCCAACAGGTGGACAAGAGGTACAGTGTCACTGATGCATGCACTGTCACTGCTCACCATCCTCGTGGCCTCCTCAAATGGTGCCAGGACAGTGCATGCATCCCTGATCATGCCCCACTGGCGTGGAGAAAAAAAACCAAGCTCCCCTGACCCTGTCCTGGTGCCGTAGTCGCACAGGTACTCATTGATGGCCCTCTGCTGCATGTGCAGCCGCTGCAGCATGGCCAACGTTGAGTTCCACCTGGTGGGCATGTCACATATAAGGCGGTTCTTGGGCAGGTTCAACTCCTTTTGCAGCTCAGCCAGGCGAGCACTGGCATTATAAGATCTGCGGAAATGCACACAGACTTTCCTGGCCTGCCTCAGGACATCCTGTAAGCCCGGGTACCTGCCCAAGAAGCGCTGCACCACCAGGTTAAGGACGTGAGCCACACAGGGCACATGGGTCAGTTGTCCCTGTCGGAGGGCGGAGAGGAGGTTGGTGCCATTGTCGCAAACCACCATTCCTGGCTTAAGCTGGCGTGGCGTCAACCACCTCTCGGCCTGGCCCTGCAGAGCAGACAGGACCTCTGCCCCAGTGTGGCTTCTGTCCCCCAAACACACCAGCGCAAGCACGGCATGGCATCTTTTTGCCTGCGTACTTGCGTAGCCCCGTGAACGGCTACGGAGCACCGCTGGTTCATAGGACAAACCACAGGAAGAGGCCATGGAGGAAGAAGAAGAGGAGGGGGTGGAGGAGAGAGGTGTGTCACAACCAGTAGTAGCATTTTGGAGGCGTGGCGGTGGGACAACCTCCAACACTACTGCACCTTGTCCTGAATCCTTCCCAGCTGCCAAAAGAGTGACCCAATGGGCCGTGAAAGAAAGGTAACGTCCCTGTCCATGCCTGCTGGACCATGAGTCAGCGGTAATATGCACCTTACCGCTGACCGCCCTGTCCAGCGAGGCCAAGACATTGCCTTCCACATGCCGGTAGAGAGCCGGAATAGCCTTCCGTGAGAAAAAGTGGCGTTTGGGAACCTGCCACTGAGGAACTGCACATTGCACAAACTCACGGAAGGGGGCCGAGTCTACCAACTGAAAAGGCAGCAGTTGAAGCGCTAGCAATTTAGCCAAGCTAGCATTCAACCGCTGGGCATGTGGATGGCTGGGAGTGAACTTCTTTCGACGGTCCAGCAGCTGGGGCAGGGAAATTTGCCTGCTAGAATCGGACGTCGGTGTACTGCTAGCAGAGTGGGCGCAAGTACTTGGCTGTGACACACCTAATTCTACACCTTCATTCCTCTCAGTGCATGTTTCAGAGAGGACTGAAGTTATAGTGGGGTTGGAGATCCCAGCTGATGCGGTGCAAGGAGAGGTCCGCTTTGTTCTTTGGTGTGGGTCTTTGAGGTAGGCTTGCCAACGAGCTGCATGGCAGGTCAACATATGTCTGGTCAGGCATGTGGTACCCAAGCGGCTGATGTTTTGGCCACGCGATATACGCTTGAGACATATGTTGCAAACAGCAGCTGTGCGATCTGATGCACTAGCCTCAAAAAAGGCCCACACCAAAGAACTTTTTGAATGACGGGCAGAGGCAGCGCCCTGCACAGGCGGAGCTCTGCGGTGTGATTCCGTCGGTGTACTGCCCTTACGCTGGCCACCAAAGGGCATCCTGCCTCGTTGGAGATGTGCCTCCTCCTCATCCTCCTCCTCCTCCTCTCTCCTATTAGGCACCCACGTGGAGTCAGTGACCTCATCATCCCCTCCCTCCTCATCACTGGAGCCAATCTGGCAGTATGCTGCAGCTGCTGGAACATGACTGCCAGATTGGTGTCCTTCTTGAGCATCCCCTCTGTCTGCTCTCACGCTACTGCCTTCCTCTAGCTGGGTTTCATCATCAGACCCTTCGAAACGCTGGGCATCCTCCTGGAGCATGTACCCAACACTGTGCTGAAACAGTTCGGGGGACTCCTCAGGAGGAGGACATGGTGGGTCTAGGGAAGGAGTGACTGATGATTTGTCTGACATTGATACCAGGGAAGACGACGCTTTGGCAGCTGCTTTTCCAGTACCCTGAGCCTGGGTGAGAGAGGATGAGGAGGAGGAGGAGGGCTTGGTCATCCACTCTACCAAGTCTTCGGCATGATGTGGCTCAACATGTCCAGCTGCCGAAAAGAAGGACAAGCGTGTCCCATGGCCATGTGCTGATGACAATGCACCGCGTCCACGACCAGCACTGTTGCCCCCAGACACAGAGCCTGCTTGCCCTCTTTTATTGCCTCCTGACTGTCTGCCTCTCCTTGTTTGCCTTCCAGACATTCTAATAGATGGCCTGCAGGGAGATGGGAAAAAAGCAATAAGGGCTACCTTCAGGTGTCCTTCTCTGTCCCTTGAAACAAGGACTTTCACAGTGAAAGAAACTGACACTCTCCCTACCTACAGTTTTCTGTCCCTAGAAAAAATATTTTTTTTAAGCACAATATAGCACAAGAACAATTCACTCACTGTCCTTACAGGTCCCTGGAAACAAGGACTTGCAGAGTGAAAGAAAAAAAACACTCTCCCTACCTACAGTTTTCTGTCCCTAGAAAAAATGTTTTTTTTAATCACAATATAGCACAAGGACAATTCACTCACTGTCCTTACAGGTCCCTGGAAACAAGGACTTGCAGAGTGAAATAAACTGACACTCTCCCTACCTACAGTTTTCTGTCCCTAGAATAAATGTTTTTTTTAAGCACAATATAGCACAAGGAGAATTCACTCACTGTCCTTCCAGGTCCCTGGAAACAAGGACTTGCAGAGTGAAATAAACTGACACTCTCCCTACCTACAGTTTTCTGTCCCTAGAATAAATGTTTTTTTTAAGCACAATATAGCACAAGGACAATTCACTCACTGTCCTTACAGGTCCCTGGAAACAAGGACTTGCAGAGTGAAAGAAAAAAAACACTCTCCCTACCTACAGTTTTCTGTCCCTAGAAAAAATGTTTTTTTTAATCACAATATAGCACAAGGACAATTCACTCACTGTCCTTCCAGGTCCCTGGAAACAAGGACTTGCAGAGTGAAATAAACTGACACTCTCCCTACCTACAGTTTTCTGTCCCTAGAATAAATGTTTTTTTTAAGCACAATATAGCACAAGGACAATTCACTCACTGTCCTTACAGGTCCCTGGAAACAAGGACTTGCAGAGTGAAAGAAAAAAAACACTCTCCCTACCTACAGTTTTCTGTCCCTAGAAAAAATGTTTTTTTAATCACAATATAGCACAAGGACAATTCACTCACTGTCCTTACAGGTCCCTGGAAACAAGGACTTGCAGAGTGAAATAAACTGACACTCTCCCTACCTACAGTTTTCTGTCCCTAGAATAAATGTTTTTTTTAAGCACAATATAGCACAAGGAGAATTCACTCACTGTCCTTCCAGGTCCCTGGAAACAAGGACTTGCAGAGTGAAATAAACTGACACTCTCCCTACCTACAGTTTTCTGTCCCTAGAATAAATGTTTTTTTTAAGCACAATATAGCCCAAGGACAATTCACTCACTGTCCTTACAGGTCCCTGGAAACAAGGACTTGCAGAGTGAAAGAAAAAAAACACTCTCCCTACCTACAGTTTTCTGTCCCTAGAAAAAATGTTTTTTTTAATCACAATATAGCACAAGGACAATTCACTCACTGTCCTTCCAGGTCCCTGGAAACAAGGACTTGCAGAGTGAAATAAACTGACACTCTCCCTACCTACAGTTTTCTGTCCCTAGAATAAATGTTTTTTTTAAGCACAATATAGCACAAGGACAATTCACTCACTGTCCTTACAGGTCCCTGGAAACAAGGACTTGCAGAGTGAAAGAAAAAAAACACTCTCCCTACCTACAGTTTTCTGTCCCTAGAAAAAATGTTTTTTTTAATCACAATATAGCACAAGGACAATTCACTCACTGTCCTTCCAGGTCCCTGGAAACAAGGACTTGCAGAGTGAAATAAACTGACACTCTCCCTACCTACAGTTTTCTGTCCCTAGAATAAATGTTTTTTTTAAGCACAATATAGCACAAGGACAATTCACTCACTGTCCTTACAGGTCCCTGGAAACAAGGACTTGCAGAGTGAAAGAAAAAAAACACTCTCCCTACCTACAGTTTTCTGTCCCTAGAAAAAATGTTTTTTTTAATCACAATATAGCACAAGGACAATTCACTCACTGTCCTTCCAGGTCCCTGGAAACAAGGACTTGCAGAGTGAAATAAACTGACACTCTCCCTACCTACAGTTTTCTGTCCCTAGAATAAATGTTTTTTTTAAGCACAATATAGCACAAGGACAATTCACTCACTGTCCTTACAGGTCCCTGGAAACAAGGACTTGCAGAGTGAAAGAAAAAAAACACTCTCCCTACCTACAGTTTTCTGTCCCTAGAAAAAATGTTTTTTTTAATCACAATATAGCACAAGGACAATTCACTCACTGTCCTTACAGGTCCCTGGAAACAAGGACTTGCAGAGTGAAATAAACTGACACTCTCCCTACCTACAGTTTTCTGTCCCTAGAATAAATGTTTTTTTTAAGCACAATATAGCACAAGGAGAATTCACTCACTGTCCTTCCAGGTCCCTGGAAACAAGGACTTGCAGAGTGAAATAAACTGACACTCTCCCTACCTACAGTTTTCTGTCCCTAGAATAAATGTTTTTTTTAAGCACAATATAGCACAAGGACAATTCACTCACTGTCCTTACAGGTCCCTGGAAACAAGGACTTGCAGAGTGAAAGAAAAAAAACACTCTCCCTACCTACAGTTTTCTGTCCCTAGAAAAAATGTTTTTTTTAATCACAATATAGCACAAGGACAATTCACTCACTGTCCTTACAGGTCCCTGGAAACAAGGACTTGCAGAGTGAAAGAAAAAAAACACTCTCCCTACCTACAGTTTTCTGTCCCTAGAAAAAATGTTTTTTTTAATCACAATATAGCACAAGGACAATTCACTCACTGTCCTTCCAGGTCCCTGGAAACAAGGACTTGCAGAGTGAAATAAACTGACACTCTCCCTACCTACAGTTTTCTGTCCCTAGAATAAATGTTTTTTTTAAGCACAATATAGCACAAGGACAATTCACTCACTGTCCTTACAGGTCCCTGGAAACAAGGACTTGCAGAGTGAAAGAAAAAAAACACTCTCCCTACCTACAGTTTTCTGTCCCTAGAAAAAATGTTTTTTTTAATCACAATATAGCACAAGGACAATTCACTCACTGTCCTTCCAGGTCCCTGGAAACAAGGACTTGCAGAGTGAAATAAACTGACACTCTCCCTACCTACAGTTTTCTGTCCCTAGAATAAATGTTTTTTTTAAGCACAATATAGCACAAGGACAATTCACTCACTGTCCTTACAGGTCCCTGGAAACAAGGACTTGCAGAGTGAAAGAAAAAAAACACTCTCCCTACCTACAGTTTTCTGTCCCTAGAAAAAATGTTTTTTTTAATCACAATATAGCACAAGGACAATTCACTCACTGTCCTTCCAGGTCCCTGGAAACAAGGACTTGCAGAGTGAAAGAAACTGACACTGTCCCTACCTACAGTTTTCTGTCCCTAGAATAAATGTTTTTTTTAAGCACACTATAGCACAAGGACAATTCACTCACTGTCCTTACAGGTCCCTGGAAACAAGGACTTGCAGAGTGAAAGAAAAAAAACACTCTCCCTACCTACAGTTTTCTGTCCCTAGAAAAAATGTTTTTTTTAATCACAATATAGCACAAGGACAATTCACTCACTGTCCTTACAGGTCCCTGGAAACAAGGACTTGCAGAGTGAAAGAAAAAAAACACTCTCCCTACCTACAGTTTTCTGTCCCTAGAAAAAATGTTTTTTTTAATCACAATATAGCACAAGGACAATTCACTCACTGTCCTTACAGGTCCCTGGAAACAAGGACTTGCAGAGTGAAATAAACTGACACTCTCCCTACCTACAGTTTTCTGTCCCTAGAATAAATGTTTTTTTTAAGCACAATATAGCACAAGGACAATTCACTCACTGTCCTTACAGGTCCCTGGAAACAAGGACTTGCAGAGTGAAAGAAACTGACACTCTCCCTACCTACAGTTTTCTGTCCCTAGAATAAATGTTTTTTTAAGCACAATATAGCACAAGGACAATTCACTCACTGTCCTTCCAGGTCCCTGGAAACAAGGACTTGCAGAGTGAAAGAAACTGACACTGTCCCTACCTACAGTTTTCTGTCCCTAGAATAAATGTTTTTTTTAAGCACACTATAGCACAAGCACAAAACACACTGACACTCTCCCTACCTATCCTTCTCTTTCCCTAAACTAAAGGAATCCAGGTTAAGCAAGAAAGAAATAACAGTCACTGTCCCTGCCTATGCTGCTCTATCCCTGCTCCGGAACACACTACACTAGGCCGCCGTGCTGGCGGCCTTTTATAGTGTGGGGCGTGTACTAAACACCCTCAGCAATAATTGGCCACAGGCATCCTGCCTGTGGCCAATCATTGCTCTCCTCGCTGCCGGCGCTGTGATTGGCCAAGCATGCGGGGTCACAGTGCATGCTTGGCCAATCACAGCGCCTGGATGACACTGCGATGGCGTAGTGCATTGTGGGCCGTTCGCGTCACTCGAATTTGGCGCGAACGGCCCAAATCGTTCGATCTTCGTCGAACGATCGAACAGCCGATGTTCGAGTCGAACGTATGTTCGACTCGAACACGAAGCTCATCCCTACCCAGCGGATGCGGTGCAAGGAGGGGTCCGCTTTGTTCTTTGGTGTGGGTCTTTAAGGTAGGCTTGCCAACGAGCTGCATGGCAGGTCAACATACAGTATGTCTGGTCAATGTGGTGCCCAAGCGGCTGATGTTTTGGCCACGCGAGATACATATGTTGCAAACAGCAGTGGTGCGATCTGATGCACTCGACTCAAAAAAGGCCCACACCAAAGAACTTTTAGAATAACGGGCAGAGGCAGCGCCCTGCACAGGCGGAGCTCTGCGGTGTGATTCAGTCGGTGTGCTGCCCTTACGCTGGCCCCCGGAGGGCATCCTGCCTAGTTGGAGATGTGCCTCCTCCTCATCCTCCTCCTCCTCCTCTCTCCTATCAGGCACCCACGTGGAGTCAGTGACCTCATCATCCCCTCCCTCCTCATCACTGGAGCCAATCTGGCAGTATGCTGCAGCTGCTGGAACATGACTGCCAGATTGGTGTCCTTCTTGAGCATCCCCTCTCTCTGCTCTCACGCTACTGCCTTCCTCTAGCTGGGTATCATCTTCAGACCCTTCGAAACGCTGGGCATCCTCCTGGAGCATGTACCCAACACTGTGCTCAAACAGTTCGGGGGACTCCTCAGGAGGACACGGTGGGTCTAGGGAAGGAGTGACTGATGATTATTATTATTATTATTATTATACAGGATTTATATAGCGCCAACAGTTTGCGCAGCGCTTTACAACATCAGGGAAGACAGTACAATCACAATACAATTCAATACAGAGGGATCAGAGGGCCCTGCTCGATAGAGCTTACAGTCTAGAAGGGAGGGTCACATGAAACAAAGGGTATTGGCTGTGGGGGATGATCAGGTGGACAGAATGGAAATATAGTTATTAGGTGTGGGTGGGATAGGCTTCTCTGAAGAGGAGGGTTTTTAGGGATCCTCTAAAAGCTAATAGAGAAGGAGATAGACGGACCGATTGGGGTAAGGAGTTCCATAGGCTTGGGGAGACTCTGGAAAAGTCCTGGAGTCGAGCATGGGAGGAGGTGATGAGCGAGCTAGAGAGCAGGAGGTCTTGAGAAGAACGAAGAGAACGATTAGGTTGGTATTTAGAGACTAGGTCAGTGATGTAGCTGGGGGCAGTGTTGTGGATGGCTTTGTAGGTGGTCGTTAGTATTTTGAATTTAATTCGTTGGGTGAGTTGAAGCCAGTGGAGGGATTGACAGAGAGGGGAAGGAGACACAGAGCGGTTGGTAAGGTGGATGAGTCTGGCAGCAGCATTCATGATGGACTGAAGGGGGGTTAAAGTTTTCTGAGGTAAGCCAATGAGGAGGGAGTTGCAGTAATCGAGGCGAGAAATGACCAGGGAGTGGATAAGGAGCTTTGTTGTGTCTTTGGTTAAAAAGGGGCGTATTTTGGAGATGTTGCGGAGGTTGATGCGGCAAGATTTGGACAGTGATTGGATGTGAGGATTAAAGGAGAGTTCAGAGTCTAGAACTACTCCTAGGACCTTGGCGTGTGGGGATGGGCTGATAGTTGTGCCATCAATTTTAACAGAGAGATCGGGGGAGGAGGCACGAGGGGGAGGAAAAATGACCAGTTCAGTTTTGGATAGATTAAGTTTGAGGAAGTGGTGTGACATCCAAACTGATATATCTGATAGTAAATTAGAGATACGTGAGGCGAATGAAGAAGTGAGTTGAGGGGCAGAGAAATAGATTTGAGTGTCGTCAGCATAGAGGTGGTATTGGAAGCCGTGGGAGGCTATCAGCTGACCCAGGGAGGAGGTGTAGATTGAAAATAGGAGAGGTCCAAGAACAGAACCTTGGGGGACCCCAAATGAGAAAGGAAGGGGAGAGGAGGAAGTAGAGTTGTAAGTAACGCTAAAGGTGCGGTTGGATAAGTAGGTAGAGAACCAGCGAAGAGTACAGTCGCGGAGACCAAAGGCATGATGACATTGATACCAGGGAAGAGGACGCTTTGGCAGCTGCTTTGTCAGTACCCTGAGCCTGGGTGAGAGAGGATGAGGAGGATGAGGAGGGCTTGGTCATCCACTCTACCAAGTCTTCGGCATGATGCCGCTCAACACGTCCGGCTGCCGAAAATAAGGACAAGCGTGTCCCATGGCCACGTGCTGATGACGATGCACCGCGTCCGCGACCAGCACTGTTGTCTCTAGACTGTCTGCCTCTCCTTGTTGGCCTTCCAGACATAGTAATGGCCTGCAGGGAGATGGGAAAACCAGCAATTGGGTAGTGTATATTGTGCTGGAGGCACACAACACCCACTAACTCCAGCAGATGCCTTTTATTAGAGAACAGCAATGACGGGTATATACAGGTGTATACTGTGCCACTAACTCCTGCAGATGCCTGTATAATAGAACAGCAATGACGGGTCTATACAGGTGTATACTGTGCCACTAACTCCTGCAGATGCCTATATTTGAGAACAGCAATGACGGATATACAAGTGTATACTGTGCCACTAACTCCTGCAGATGCCTGTATAATAGAACAGCAATGACGGGTCTATACAGGTGTATACTGTGCCACTAACTCCTGCAGATGCCTGTATTTGAGAACAGCAATGACGGATATACAAGTGTATACTGTGCCACTAACTCCTGCAGATGCCTGTATTTGAGAACAGCAATGACGGGTCTATACAGGTGTATACTGTGCCACTAACTCCTGCAGATGTCTGTTTTTAAAAACAGCAATGGCAGGTATATACAGGTGTATACTGTGCCACTAACTCCTGCAGATGCCTGTATTTGAGAACAGCAATGACGGATATACAAGTGTATACTGTGCCACTAACTCCTGTAGATGCCTGTATTTGAGAACAGCAATGACGGGTCTATACAGGTGTATACTGTGCCACTAACTCCTGCAGATGCCTGAGAAAAGAATAGAACACACCGTCCCTGCCTATGTATCTCTTTCCCTGCATGCCTATCTAGCTAAGAGAACAGAAATAAGGTGTAGATCCAGGTGTATACTGTGCTGGAGGCACACAACACCCACTAACTCCTGCAGATGCCTGAGAAAAAAATAGAACACAGAACACACTGTCCCTGCCTATGTATCTCTTTCCCTGCACGCCGGAACACACTGCACAAGACCGCCGCGCTGGCGGCCTTTTATAGTGTGGGTCGTGTACTAAATCCCCCTGAGCTATAATTGGGCACAGGCATCCTGCCTGTGGCCAATTATGGCTCTCCTCGCTGCCGGCGCTGTGATTGGCCAAGCATGCAGGGTCACAGTGCATGCTTGGCCAATCACAGCGCCGGGATTGCACTGCAATGGTGCAGTGTATTGTGGGCCGTTCACGTCACTCGAATTTGGCGCGATTGGCCCAAAACATTCGATCTTCATCGAACAGCCGATGTTCGTGTCGAACGTATCATCCCTAGTCAAGATGTACTATTTCAGGAAGATAGGACTGTATACGGAATGCTAAAATCTTTGTCAAAATTTTTAAATCCACATTTAACAGGGATATTGGTCTATAGCTACTACAGCTCGCCACCCATCTACCAATTGAAGGTCGTGTAATTTCCGTAAGATGCGTATTCTAATTCCACTAAATACCAATGAGGTCCCCCCGGATGTATCTACTTTGGGGTCTAGAGGCATATTTATATCACCTCCACATATCAACTTTCCCTCCTTGAACTCTGTCAGTTTTGAAAGTACTTTAGTCAAAAAGTTATCTTGGTGTGTTTTTATTTGGTACGTACATGGTGGCTAGAGTTACCTTCCCCCCCGCCTATTGCACCTTTAAGAAAAAGGCATCTTCCCCCAGGATCCCCCAGGATCCAAACATTCATCCGTTAGTGTCCATGGTATTCTATTTGAAATTAGAATCACCACACCTTTTAGTTTTAGCTTCTTGATTCGAAGCTTGATATACATTTGGAAAATATCTATTTTGGAGGTAGTGGAAGGCACCTTCCTTAAAGTGGGTTTCCTGTATAAATCACACGTCGGTCTTTAGATATTTTAACTCATTCAATAGCATCTTACGTTTTTCGGGGATATTAAGCCCTCTAGCATTTAGTGACGTGATCCGTATTTTATCCATCTTCCAGCCGAGCAACTGATTAGCACATTAGTCCAAAAAAAAAAAAAGGGGGGGGAGTGGGTCAAGGGTCAGGGGAATATAAAATGGCTCCTACTTGGGAATTCTATTTTCCCGTAGGTGCCGAAATTGGGGTATTAGTCTACAATGGAATTAGTGTCCCCACCCCCAGTGCATTCTTACCTTATTTAACCCTCTAATACAGCCCATCTCTCATCTACTAATTTAATTCATCACCCATCTCCTAACCCTTCATCCTCCCATACCTTTTCATAAATCTAATCCTGCATCTTTGATTGGATGCCTCTGCCCACCCTCACAGTCTCTATAATATTTTTATACATATTCCCCCCCCCCTGCCCATATTCATATTATATTTTTCTCTTTTATCTCCACCTCCCAGTATCCTCTTACCCCTAAACTTCTGTGTTTTTACTCATCTCTCTTTCTCTTTTCTCTCCCTTCTCCCTCCCTCCCTCTCTTTTTCCTTTTAGGTATCTTATCTTCCCTTATTATCTATATCCATTCTGTCCGTCCCAACTCAAAACATTCATATTAATATCATTTGACACATTATTATTTTTATTTCTTTAAATAACATCCCCCTCCCTTATTCCACGTCAAAAAAAAAAAAAAAGGGGGAGATACCTCTAGTAGTATCTCTTCCTTTCATTCCCCTCCCCGCCCCTCTCTATTCTACTACATCAACTATAAAGACCCATACCCATTCGCCTCCCCACCCCCCCTCCTCCCTACCCTCTTCCCTCCTTACATCCCGGGTCCCCTCCAGAGGCTTTTCTTAATCATCCTGCTATTTTATTCTTGAACTTATGTTTCTGAGTACATGGCGACTCTGTGACCCATCACCTCTGATGTGTCTCCCTCCTCCCTTTTATGTGTTGTTGTTTTATTATAATCCTTATATTCCCTTCCCACTCTTCCTCCTCATCCCACCCCTCTCACCCTCTTATATTCTCCACAAAATTGTATTTGCTGATGGGCTTATACTAGAATATTATTTAGTGTTTTATATGTCGATGAACAATTATTGTCATGTGATAGTGCTGTGTCCCCATTCCCATTTACTCCTACCTAGACCCCCCCTCCCAGCCCACTCCACCCCCCTCCCCCCTTCCACCTATAAAAAAATAATTAATTAATCTGATTGTGTAAAAAACAAAAATGACTTCCACTCTTGTGCTAAAAACCCCAAAAGAATCCCAATTCTTTCCATGTATTCAATTCAATTCAAAATCAAATTTCAGCAGTATATATGTAGCGGGTATGTACCCCGCAAGTTTGTTCTTCACTTGGTAAGATGTAATGATGCGGAATTTCCCTCCCAGTCCAGTGGTGGCACTGCTGTTTTGGGCTGGAGTGGAAACATCATTAGGTACTCCTTCTTCTTGTCCTCTCCCGGCAGCCATGCAGTGGGGCGGGGAGACCCGCTGTGCATGCCGGGGGAGGGTATAAAGGGGAGTGGCCATCTTGTCCAGGGGGTTGTGTCTCAGGCACCTTCAGCCTGTGGGCAGGGAGCTGTGTCGGGTCCTCTGGGTGCCCTAGGCCTGGAGGACCATCTGAGGTCGTGTTCCATCCCAGGCACCTTTAGCTTGGGATGAGGTACTTGCAAGAAGGTCCGGAGCTCAGTGCCCAACACTGAGTTCCGCGAGGGAAGGGTCCTAAGGTACTCCGGGGATGGATGCCTGAATCCGAGTGGGACGCAATGGACCGGGGAGAGCTCCTCACTCGAAGACCCGGTGCAGCAGATTGCCGGTGACGGGGTGAGTCTCTTGTCGGAGACCGTCCGGAAGGATCCCCTTTCCCTCGTGCGGAGACCATAGCCTACTCTCCCGGAGGAGAGTGGAGGACCGAATTTGTGTCTGGGCCTATTCACACTCTCACTTCCTTTTCCGTTCTATCTACAAGGAAGTCCCTGTATTGTGTGTTCTAATAAAGGAGTGTTGGACTTTAATGGTGTGAGGCTCAATTCCTGGCGGACGAAGTTAACGGTGACTCTTGGAGGGAGGATCCGGGTGCACAACACAGACCCGAAGGTAAACAAGACATTGCTGATATCACATCCTCAACTGTGATAGAGGCCAGGCGTAGCCCACCCGCTCTCTCTCTCTCTCCAATCAACTACTCCTAGACAAGAGAAAGTGCGAGCCGCACGGAGAGGGGAAAGAGGGGAAGGCGCTACACGTGGGGGCTCGTCCGGGATTGTGTTGTGCATCACAGTATTGAACAAGTCTGCTGGATGAGTTAAATGAATAGGCCAAAGTGCAGCCCTGCTCGAAGTCGTGGAAATGACCCCAAGAAGGGAAAGGCCCGCGCAGGAAGAGCGGTGAACGGGGGGAGGCCCAGCCATGGGAGGTACTACACGTGGGGGCTTCTAATTGCACTGCGCCAACAGACACAACCCCCGCCGCTTAGTTTGTGGGCGTGGCTCAACCAAAGAAAGTGAAGAAAGCCCGCGAACTGGAGCAAAGGGGAGGAGTCCAATACGTGAGAGGGCTACACGTGGGACATTGGCGCGAAAACTCTGTAGTGTGCGATGGATCAGCAACAGGTCACCATGTTTGGACATACCTCGTGGATTCCAGTTCACCCCTCTACTACCACGATGATTGCTGCTGCTCCGAAAACGGATACCGGGATCCGGCTGAAGCCAAGGGGTCGATTCGCCCTGTATTCTTGCATGGACGTAGAGGCCCTGGGTGTAATTTGTCCCGGGTGCTCGGGACTGGTGTGCCACCTGAATCCCTTCGGACAATGTGAGGCCTGCGGGGAGTTCCTGTTCAAGGTGGATCCGGCAGTCGAAAGGCCGAGAACCATCTACCCAGGCTGGGCTTCAGGCAACAGTACTCGCAGAGGAGGAATTACTGCTGTGAGAGCCATCCCAGCGCACACTGCAGCGACCGCGGAGGAGGTCGTTAAAACACAACGGGAGAAATCCGTGGATGCTGACTCGGTCACCACTGTCTCACAGCGTCCACCACCGAAGAAGAGAACCAGTGTGGTAGCCCTGACCAGCGGTGGTGGCGGACCATCTCGCCAGCTTACGCCAGGCCCGGACGGATCCGTCGACGAGTGTTCCGGACGTCCCGCTTCAAGTCAAGGCCGAGGTAAGCCGGGCAAAGAGACTTGGTGTGTGGGCGGAGGTGCCGGGAAGGCATGGCCCAGTAAATCCACGGGAGGTGGTAGCTCAGTCTCTACAACAGGCTACATACCCGCGGAGGAGTGTGACACTTCCGACCTGGAGTCGCTCTCCGATCTGGGAGACGACACCACTATTGATGAACTGTTTGCTGAAAAGGGCTGGGAGAAAGTACCGCTAGCTTCATTCCGGAGGCCCCGGAGTTCACCCATGTCCACGGGGGAGAGTACACCCCGGGTGGAGGCACCAGCGCCTGAAGAAGGGTCCCGTCCCCAGCCCACATCTACATCCCCGGTGCCACCTGCATCCGGTACTGGGGAACAGAAGTTGATGCTACGGGCACCTATGCCCCAACCAGAAGTGATCAAGGCCCCTCGCCACCCGGACTCTATAGTTCTGCCCGGCGAAGGGGATAGAGCCACCATGCCTCCGCTGTCTAGGCTCCAGAGACTTTTCTGCCAGAAAGTTGCTGCTGACTACGGATGGGAGTATCCGTACCTTTCCAAGGAGTTACTTTATGAAGTGGAGGTGTGCCGAGAACGTTGGTATAACGACTTCGTGTGGACCCATCTTAAGGTCCCACACGCCCGCAGGTACTTGGCATGCTCTCCAAAGGCATCTCAGCGTTTCAAGGACTGTAAGGCCGAATGGATGCTGGGGCGCCATATCCATGCGGACAAGGTACTGATCCGGCGCAAAGAGGGAGATGATGTAGAGTACCATCTGGAGACAATGGACCGGCAATTAAAGCCTCTTGTTCTGCCACATCCCCGCTTCTACCTCTGAGGAGAAAGAGACTCCATTTGTTTGCTTTTCAAAGGACATTGCACTCCCTGAACTTTGCTGTCTGACTTTTCTTTTTGGTGCTATCATCAGTGATTTGCCCAGCAAAGAGGGGTGCTTGTGCCATTCAAAGGAAGAACTGTTCCAGTTGTTGTTCTTTCCTCTCCAGTGAGAAGTTGCAGACTTTGGGGTAGATAGGGCCCGGAGTCAAGCAGCAAGAAAAGAGAGGACGGTTCAACGGGTGCAGTTACCGCGAGGCTGTCACCAGGTGGCAGTCTTGTGCAACGTTCCACATTGTACACACTCACACCGGAGGAAAAGATATTTCTCTTCGGAGGAGTTTCTTTTTCTCTTACACATACACATGTGTCAGGGTTTGTGTTTAACATTTATTTCTTCCCTCTGCAGGAGAACATCTCAGCAAGATCATCCAAGCTGGGGTGGGTCTTAGTCAGGAAGGGAGGGAAATGTATAAAGTTGAAAGTGTAATTTCAAAAGTTGGTTTTATATACTGTCTTTCACTCCTCTTTTATTACAGGGGCTCAGACACAACTACTTGATAAGACAATGTTCTATAGGGTTTTAGTTTCCAAAATTCTGTTAGTTAGTCTTTGGTATGGATTGTGCCAGCCGTTGAGGGTACAATCCATCCCAGAAACTGGGGTCCAGTGTCCAATTACAAGGGGAAGTGTGTAGCGGGTATGTACCCCGCAAGTTTGTTCTTCACTTGGTAAGATGTAATGATGCGGAATTTCCCTCCCAGTCCAGTGGTGGCAGTGCTGTTTTGGGCTGGAGTGGAAACATCATTGGGTACTCCTTCTTCTTGTCCTCTCCTGGCAGCCGTGCAGTGGGGCAGGGAGACCCGCTGTGCATGCCGGGGGAGGGTATAAAGGGGAGTGGCCATCTTGTCCAGGGGGTCGTGTCCCAGGCACCTTCAGCCTGTGGGCAGGGAGCTTTGTCGGGTCCTCTGGGTGCCCTAGGCCTGGAGGACCATCTGAGGTCGTGTTCCATCCCAGGCACCTTTAGCTTGGGATGAGGTACTTGCAAGAAGGTCCGGAGCTCAGTGCCCAACACTGAGTTCCGCGAGGGAAGGGTCCTAAGGTACTCCGGGGATGGATGCCTGAATCCGAGTGGGAGAGCTCCTCACTCGAAGACCCGGTGCAGCAGATTGCCGGTGATGGGGTGAGTCTCTTGTCGGAGACCGTCCGGAAGGATCCCCTTTCCCTCGTGCGGAGACCATAGCCCACTCTCCCGGAGGAGAGTGGAGGACCGAATTTGTGTCTGGGCCTATTCACACTCACACTTCCTTTTCCGTTCTATCTACAAGGAAGTCCCTGTATTGTGTGTTCTAATAAAGGAGTGTTGGACTTTAATGGTGTGAGGCTCAATTCCTGGCGGACGAAGTTAACGGTGACTCTTGGAGGGAGGATCCGGGTGCACAACACAGACCCGAAGGTAAACAAGACATTGCTGATATCACATCCTAAACTGTGATAGAGGCCAGGCGTAGCTCACCCACTCTCTCTCTCTCTCTCCAATCAACTACCCCTAGACAAGAGAAAGTGCGAGCCTCACGGAGAGGGGAGAGAGGGGAAGGCGCTACATATATATAGTGTTTCATTTTTATAAGGATGTTTTTATATTTCATATTCTTCTTCCCACCCGGGGCTTTCTCCTTCACGGTTTCACAACTAAGTATGTAAAGTCCTGGGGGGACGGGGGTAACCAAAGAAGAGTCAATCGAAGACCGGTAGACTGGAAAGGTGGGCGTAGGGGCCTGTCCGAGATACTTCCAAAAAAGGGGGGAAAAAAAAAAAAGAGAAAAAAAAAAAAACAACATAGAGAGGGAAAGAGAAAAAAGTTTAAAAAAATTAAAAAAATAAAAATTATATATATATATATATATATATATATATATATATATATATATATATATTGTGACAGCAGGAAGGTAAAGTCACCTGGTTTCATCCAGGGGGGTAGATATATTTCTCCCAGATTCAGGCTTTATGCCGACTTATACAACTAGGGAGGGAGTTGATGAAGCCCAGCTGAGGCTAGTGGGCTCATGGATGACTCATACCTCTAGGGAGAGGGCTGGGCGTCGTGCAGGCAGGGAGTTGATGAGACCAGCTGAAGCTTGTCAGCTCGTTTAAGGCCTCTATAAAAACTCCCAGATTCATTAGGTGTTTGCTCATGCCTGGAACCAGACCTGTGTGGACTGTCTAGGGAGAGTGAACCCCTGTGCGGTGAGAAAAAGCCTGTGTGGCTATTTGTTTGGACATTGACTAAACCAGGGACTTAGGGACTAGGACAGCACCAGGCTGATCCCAGTTGTTAGTGAGGAAACCTGCATGTTTAGTCAGAGGTCAAGCTGACCAGGATTTATTTTGTTTATGTTTCTTTTTGGCTTTGCTGTGTTTTTGTCACTGTACATAGAGAAATAAACCGCACCTTTTGATTTTGGAAAACCACAACCTCCGTCTGCTGGCCCTGTTTTTGTGTGGGGAGCCCAACCAGGGGGTCACACACACCCGCTACCGAGTTAACCCCCTCACAGTTGGTGGAGAACCAGTGGCAGTTTTTTTTAAGCCAGCATGGAGGAGATACTGAAACAGCTGGCTCTAGCGAATGCCAATCAACAGCAGACAAATGCAGGTTTGCAAAGGAGCCTTGCAGCCCAGCAGCAAGCTCATCAACAGAGCCTTGCAGCCCAGCAGCAAGCTCACCAACAGAGTCTGGAAGCTCAGCAACAAGCCCAGCAGCAATCTGAGGCCCGCTTCATAGACCTGTTACAGAAGCAAGAGCAGAGACTACAACAAATGGAAGCAGTAGTGCAGCAACGTCCGCAGACCAGTGAGGAAAGCCGTCCCACTAATACCGCGTCCTTTGGGGTGAGTCGTTTATTGACAAAAATGACTGGAGAGGATGATCCAGAGGTATTTTTGACCACATTTGAAAGGACTGCTGAAAGAGAAAAGTGGCCTGAGGAGCAGTGGGCTGGACTGGTGGCTCCTCTGTTAACTGGTGAATCGCAGAAGGCTTACTATGACCTAGAGCCTGACCAAGCAAAAGACTATGTGATGCTAAAAGCTGAAATATTGGCAAGGCTGGGTGTCACCCTGGCTGTCCGGGCTCAGCGTGTGCATAACTGGACTTTCCAGCTTGGAAAACCCCCCAGGTCTCAAATGTATGATCTCATTCACCAGAACAGGAAGTGGCTACAGCCAGAGACTTTGTCCGCACCAGAGATTGTGGAACGTGTTGTAATGGATCGGTTTTTGAGAGCTCTTCCTACTGCCATCCAAAAGTGGGTAAGCCATGGAGACCCAGAGACGGCCGGTGGTCTTGTGGATCGTGTAGAGAAATACTTGGCTACAGAGAACCTGACGGCCTCTTCCAGAGACTCTCGGACTTTCCACCCTAAGACCAGACCATCCCCAGGGGCGGATAAGAGGATTCCAAGGGGTGAGGGTGGAGAGAGTGAGAGGGTGGGAGCTCTACCCAAAGTTTGGCGAGAACAGCCTGGGAAGTCAGGGGCTCAAGAGGCAGCCAAAAGGATTGTTTGCTACCGCTGCCGGCAAGCGGGACATATTGCAGCAAATTGCCCGGTTGTGGAGGAACCCATGCAATGTGACTTTCTGACGGACCGACGTCAGTCGCTGTGTGCGACAGTCGCATGCACTGCCATTCGGGGAACTGAGAAACATTTATGCAAAATGTGTATTAATGGTAGAAATGTTGTGGTATTGCTGGATTCAGGTAGCCTTGTGACCCTGATAAAGGCTGAATTAGTTAAAACAGAGGTCTCTGGGAATAGCAAGGTAGCTGTTATTTGTGTGCATGGGGACACCCGAGAGTATCCAGTGACTACAGTGTGTTTCGAGACCCCCAAAGGTACCCTCTCTCATCCAGTGGGGTTAGTATCTCAATTACCGCATGATGCCATTGTGGGAAGGGATTTTCCGAAGTTCTGGGAACTGTGGGATGATCCTGAGCCCCCCACTGGTGCCCCTATGTACCAGGAATGTGATAGCCAGAACTCCTCTGAGAGTGGTGAGGACTCTCCAGAATTTCCCTTGTCAGTATTGGCAGGGGAGACTCAAGAAACTGGAGAGGAGCCCACCTCCTCAGACGAAAACCTACCGTCTGTGGAGTTTTCTGATCTGGAGGTTCACAGGGAAAATTTTGCCACAGAACAGTTAAAAGACCCCGCCCTAAAAAAGGGCAGAAGAAACCGTTGAGCAGCTTGTGGTGCCCAAACCTTACAGGAAGTTGGTGTTGGAGTTGGCCCATGGGCACATTCTTGGAGGTCATCTGGGGACAGAGAAAACCCGAGAGAGGGTATTACAGAGATTCTATTGGCCTGGGGTGATGAAGGACATAGAAAATTATTGTTCCTCCTGCCCTGTGTGTCAGAGGTCGGCCCCGATGCCACATTTCCGTAGCCCGCTGGTCCCTCTACCCATCATTGAGGTCCCGTTTGAGAGAATCGCAATGGATTTGGTAGGTCCTATAATCAAGTCCGCTAGGGGGCACCAGTACATATTGGTTATAATGGACTATGCCACCCGTTATCCAGAAGCGATCCCTCTCAGAAATACCTCGGCCAAAACCATAGCCAAAGAGCTATCTCTTGTTTTTAGCCGGGTGGGTATTTGTAAAGAACTGCTTACGGACCAAGGTACACCCTTTATGTCCCGGGTTATGAAAGAGCTGTGTAAATTGTTCAAAGTGACGCAATTGCGTACATCTGTGTATCACCCCCAAACCGATGGGCTGGTTGAAAGATTCAACAAAACCCTAAAACAAATGTTGAAGAAAGTGGTGGATAGAGATGGAAAGGATTGGGACTGTCTACTTCCTTATTTGATGTTTGCTATTAGGGAGGTGCCCCAATCCTCTATGGGATTCTCCCCCTTTGAGTTACTGTATGGGAGACACCCAAGAGGGCTGTTGGATATTGCCAAGGAAACTTGGGAAAGTGAGAGTTCTCCCCACAGGAGTGTGATTGAGCATGTCGCCCTGATGCAAGATCGAATTGCACAGGTAATGCCCATCGTGAAGGAACATTTGGCCCAAGCGCAGTTGGCACAGCAGAGAGTGTACAACCGTGGAGCCAAGACCCGTACCTTTTCCCCGGGGGATAGGATATTGGTACTTGTCCCTACGGTTGAAAGTAAATTCCTTGCCAAATGGCAAGGCCCCTACGAGATAATGGAAAAAGTGAGCGAAGTGAATTACAAGGTCAGACAACCAGGAAGGCGAAAGCCCGAACAGATATATCACGTTAATCTGTTGAAAGCCTGGAGGGATAGAGAGTCCCTAGTCGCAGAAACTTGGTCACCAGCTCAAACTGGTTGCGTGATTCCGGAGGTTGGAATAGCAGCCACCTTGTCACAACCCCAACAACAGGAGGTTAAGGAGTTTGTGCTTCGCAACAAGGAGGTGTTCTCTGAGCTGCCGGGACAAACATCTGGGGTACAGCATGATATTATTACCCCGCCCGGTGAAAGGGTGAAGTTAAAACCCTATCGGATCCCAGAGGCCCGACGGGAGGCAATACGGGAGGAAGTACAGAAAATGCTGAACTTAGGGGTGATAGAGGAGTCCCAAAGTGATTGGTCTAGTCCCATTGTGTTGGTGCCTAAACCGGATGGGAGCTGGCGATTTTGTAACGATTTTCGTCAGTTGAACAAAGTTACAAAATTTGACACCTACCCCATGCCACGTATAGATGAGTTGATCGACCGGCTGGGAACAGCCCGATACATGACGACTCTTGACCTCACAAAAGGGTATTGGCAAATTCCCCTGGCCAAGTCGGCCAAAGAGAAAACCGCATTTGTAACCCCAGACGGGGCGTTCCAATATAAGAGAATGCCGTTCGGGTTACAGAATGCGCCGGCCACATTCCAGCGGAAAATGGACCAGATACTGAGGCCCCATCGGAAGTATGCTGCGGCTTACCTGGATGACGTAATTGTCCATAGCACAGATTGGGCCTCACATCTGCCAAAAGTGCAAGCAGTCCTAGACTCTATCCGGGAAGCGGGGTTTACGGCTAACCCCAAGAAGTGTACCATTGGGCAGGAGGAGGCCAAATATCTTGGGTACACCATTGGCAGGGGAGTGATAAAACCCCAACTCAACAAAGTCGAGGCCATCCAGAGTTGGCCACGTCCCAACAGCAAGAAGCAGGTACGGGCCTTTCTGGGAATCGCGGGTTATTATCGGCGCTTCATTCCCCACTTTGCTTCTAAGGCTGTGCCCCTAACCAACCTGACGAAAGGGAAAGGGTCGGTCATGATTAAATGGACCCCCGAGGCTGAGGCAGCATTCCAATTCTTGAAACAAGCCTTATGTAGCCAGCCAGTGTTGTACTCACCCGACTTCTCTAAAGACTTTGTCGTACAAAGTGATGCGTCAGATGTGGGGTTAGGAGCAGTATTGTCCCAGGTCTGGAACGGGGAAGAGCACCCAGTCATTTACCTCAGCAGGAAGTTGAAGTCCCATGAGGTAAATTACGCCACGGTTGAAAAGGAGTGTTTAGCGGTGAAGTGGGCTCTAGATTTCCTTCGGTACTATCTGCTAGGTAGGCACTTTGACATGGTTACGGATCACGCTCCGTTAAAGTGGATGGCTCAAAACAAGGAGACAAATAGAAGAGTGAATAGGTGGTTCCTGGCCCTACAGGAATTCAACTTCACAGTAAAGCATCGCCCTGGCGTTCAAATGGGGAATGTGGATGCTTTGTCTCGAGTACATGAATGCCTGATTGCTGGTGTTCCAACCCCAAGGTTAAAACAAGAGGGGGGGGTATGTGACAGCAGGAAGGTAAAGTCACCTGGTTGCATCCAGGGGGGTAGATATATTTCTCCCAGATTCAGGCTTTATGCCGACTTATACAACTAGGGAGGGAGTTGATGAAGCCCAGCTGAGGCTAGTGGGCTCATGGATGACTCATACCTCTAGGGAGAGGGCTGGGCGTCGTGCAGGCAGGGAGTTGATGAGACCAGCTGAAGCTTGTCAGCTCGTTTAAGGCCTCTATAAAAACTCCCAGATTCATTAGGTGTTTGCTCATGCCTGGAACCAGACCTGTGTGGACTGTCTAGGGAGAGTGAACCCCTGTGCGGTGAGAAAAAGCCTGTGTGGCTATTTGTTTGGACATTGACTAAACCAGGGACTTAGGGACTAGGACAGCACCAGGCTGATCCCAGTTGTTAGTGAGGAAACCTGCATGTTTAGTCAGAGGTCAAGCTGACCAGGATTTATTTTGTTTATGTTTCTTTTTGGCTTTGCTGTGTTTTTGTCACTGTACATAGAGAAATAAACCGCACCTTTTGATTTTGGAAAACCACAACCTCCGTCTGCTGGCCCTGTTTTTGTGTGGGGAGCCCAACCAGGGGGTCACACACACCCGCTACCGAGTTAACCCCCTCACAATATATATATATATATATATATATATCCCTTGAAAACATATCCACAGATGGCAACTACAAATGTCAATACCCTTTTCCTCCTTCTTTCTGGAGATGGTAAAGATGAGAATATCACAAAAAAAAATCATCTTTTTCTCTTCTTTCCACCACAAGCACCCGGAAAAAAAAGGTTATAGCGTCTACAAAATAGGGGATAGATTTATGGCATTTTTATTATTATTATTTGTTTTCTTACTAGTAGTGGCGGCAATCTGCGATTTTTATCAGGACTGCGATATTATGGCGGACACATCAGACTCTTTTGACATTATTTTGGGACCATTGACATTTTATCAGAGCTACAATTAGCCACTGATTACTATATAAATGACACTGGCAGTGAAGGGGTAAAACACTAGGGGACGATCAAGGGGTTAAGTGTATTCCCTGGATGTGTTCTAACTGTAGGGGGGATGGGCCCACAACAACATGACAGAGATCACTGCTCTCCGATGACAGGAAGCAGTAGATCCCTGTCATATTGCTAGGCAGAACAGGGAAATGCTGTGTTTACATAGGCATCTCCCCGTTCTGACTCTCCTCGCCGCAATCGCGGGCCTGCCGGCAGTGGCGGCTGGTGCTCAAAATTTTTGGGGGGGCGCAAACAAACTGAAAAAAAAAACATCAATTGCCGCCACTGTGCCCATTAAACGCAGCCACTGTGCCCAAACGCCACCAGTTTGTCCCCTCAAATGCAGCCAGTTTGTCCCCAAATACAGCCAGTTTGTTTCCATATACAGCCAGTTTGTTTCCATATACAGCCAGTGTGTCCCCATATACAGCCAGTTTGTCCCCATATACAGCCAGTGTGTCCCCATATACAGCCAGTGTGCCCCCATATACAGCCAGTGTGTCCCCATATACAGCCAGTGTGTCCCCATATACAGCCAGTGTGTTCCCATATACAGCCAGTGTGTCCCCATATACAGCCAGTGTGTTCCCATATATAGCCAGTGTGTTCCCATATACAGCCAGTGTGTTCCCATATACAGCCAGTGTGTCCCCATATGCAGCCAGTGTGTCCCCATATGCAGCCAGTGTGTCCCCATATGCAGCCAGTGTGTCCCCATATGCAGCCAGTGTGTCCCCATATGCAGCCAGTAGTTCCCATATACAGCCAGTGTGTCCCACATATACAGCCAGTGTGTCCCCATAATACAGCCAGTGTGTCCCCCATAATACAGCCAGTGTGTCCCCCATAATACAGCCAGTGTGTCCCCCATAATACAGCCAGTGTGTCCCCCATAATACAGCCAATGTGTCCCCATAATACAGCCAGTGTGTTCCCATATACAGCTAGTGTGTTCCCATATACAGCCAGTTTCTCCCCATAATACAGCCAGTGTGTCCCCATATACAGCCAGCGTGTCCCCATAATACAGCCAGTGTGTTTCCATATACAGCCAGTGTGTCCCCCATAATACAGCCAGTGTGTCCCCCATAATACAGCCAGCTTGTTCCCAAATGCAGCCTGTTCCCCCCCAGCCCTGCACTTACCTTCCTCATGTCCGCGCCGTCCTCGATGTCTTCTCCCGCCCTCGATGTCGCTTCAGCCAATCAGGTTACCGGTAACCAGATCCGGTGAACCTGATTGGCTGAAACCCCCACAGACTTCTCCAAGGAACGCACCCCCGTGTGTACCTTGGAGGAGTTTTTGGAAGCCGATTACAGCGTGAGAGCTCTGATAGACACTTCCAAATCACACCCACCGCCGGCCACCGCTCTAATTCATATGGCCGGTGCTCACCAGGAGGCCGGCCATATGAATAGTAGGCAGCGGCAGCGGTGACAATACACAGATTCATGCAATGCATGAATCTGTGTATTGTCTTTCAGTGGCGGTGCAGGAGCGAGAGGGGGCGGCGCTCCGGCGCCCTCTATGGACGCACCGCCACTGCCTGCCGGCGAATATCGAATTTGCGGGACCCACAGGCACACTCCCAAGGTGGGCATGTGCCCGCTAAGCAGCAAATTCAACGGGATGTATAGTCTCTTTTTCCTGTCCGTGTCATTCTGCCGATGTAAATGTGCATGCGGCGGTCGGCATTTGGTTTAAATATTGTGCCGGGGGGGGGGTCCCCTTAGTCTGCCTGTAAAGTGGCACATCTCTACCATGTATAGAACCTGCTGCAGCAAAACTGACATTTATAAAGAAAAAAAATGACATTTAAATAGTTTTTTACTGCAAGCTTTCTTTGATAAATAACGGCTTGGGGGGCAGTCTGTACGATGAGGTCACAATATAGTGCACTGGGAACAGGATTAGAGATTTTTTGGATAAATTCTGGTGTCTCTTTGGCAGACTTTGGATGGAAATAACCAATTTTTTGCACCACTTTGAGCAAGTCTTACTACTCTGCAGCTGGTGGTGTGCTTCTGGCAGATGTGCTACAAGGACCTGGGACACCCTGCACTATACCATCATCCCTGTCAGTGGAGGCTGCTGAGAGGTCATGAGGTATAGGGAGGCAGACTTAGGTGAGTAAGGAGGAGGGACAGTTTTGTACCCCTTTTGTTTGACTTTTAGGTGCTCTTGCCAACGGGCTGAGTGGTGGGAGGTTAAATGCATTGTCAAGCATGTGGTACCCAAATGGTTAGTGTTCTTTCCACGCTTGATGTGCCCAAGACAAAGTTTCAAATTGCAACAGTGCAATCGGCTGCACATGTACTAAAAAAGGGCCAGACAGCTGAGCTGTGGGAAGTGGGTCGGGAGATAACATCTCCACAATGTGAGGGAATAGGGGGACTGCTCTCCATTAGGGATGAGCCGAACACCCCCCCGTTCGGTTCGCACCAGAACCTGCGAACAGACCAAAAGTTTGCGCAACAAAAAGTACTAATTATAAAGGCTAATATGCAAGTTATTGTCCTAAAAAGTGTTTGGGGACCCGGGTCCTGCCCCAGGGGACATGTATCAATGCAAAAAAAAGTTTTAAAAACTGCAGTTTTTTCGGGAGCAGTGATTTTAATAATGCTTAAAGTGAAACAATAAAAGTGAAAAATTGCTTTAAATTTCGTACCTGGGGGGGTGTATAGTTTATCTGTGAAGTAGCGCATGTTTCCAGTGCTTAGAACTGTCCCTGCACAAAGTGTCATTTCTGAAGGAAAAAAAGTCATTTAAAACTCACTCGCGGCTATAATGAATTGTCGGCTCCCGGCAATACATAGAAAAGTCATTGATAAAAAAAAAAATCGTGGGGGTCCCCCCAAATTCAATTACCAGGCCCTTCAGGTCTGGTATGGATATTAAGGGGAACCCTGCCGCAAATTTAAAAAAAATGCGTGGGGTTCCCCCCAAATATCTATACCAGGCCCTTCAGGTCTGGTATGGATTTTAAGGGGAACTCCACCCCAAATAAAAAAAAAATGGCGTGGAGTTCCCCCCAAAAATCCACACCAGACCCTTTAACCGAGCACACAACCTGGCCGGCCGCAGGTAAAGAGGGGGGACGAGAGAGCGCCCCCCCTCCTGAACCGTACCAGGCCACATGCCCTCAACATTGGGAGGATGCTTTGGGGGTCTGTGACCCCTCAAAGCACCATGTCCCCATGTTGATGGAGACAAGGGCCTCATCCCCACAACCCTTGCCCGGTGGTTGTGGGGGTCTGCGGGCGGGGGGCTTATTGGAATCTGGAAGACCCCTTTAACAAAGGGCAACCCCAGACCCGCCCTCTCGTATGTCAGACCCCGCCTATGTCATTGGCTGAACGGACCTGATGGGGAAATTCTTCCTCATTGTAATAAATGAATAGACCCGCCCCTTCTCACGTTCCGCATCAGGTCCTCGTCCTTACAACTACGTCATTGGCTGAGCGGACCTGATGGGGAACGTTAGAAGGGGCGGGTCTATTCATTTATTACACTGCGGAGGAAGTTCCCCATCAGGTCCGCTCAGCCAATGACGTTTCGTGTGAAATGGAGACTGCAGCGCTGGACATCGGATCACCGTGGGACACTGGATTACATCGCTGGAATGTTTTTTTTAAATTTATTTATTTTTTTAATAAAGGACTTTGCCAACGGTGTCTGTGTTGTTTCTTACAATTTGTTACACTTTCTTTGTGAAATGGTAGGGGTACAATGTACCCCATTACCAAATCACATAGGGGGGGCCGGGATCTGGGAGTCCCCTTTGTTAAAGGGGTTTTCCAGATTCCGATATGCCCCCCGCCCGCAGACCCCCACAATAACCAGGCAAGGGTTGTGGGGATGAGGCCCTTGTCCCCATCAACATGGAGACATGGTGCTTTGAGGGGTCACAGACCCCCAAAGCATCCTCCCAATGTTGAGGGCATGTGGCCTGGTACGGTTCAGGAGGGGGGTGCTCTCTCGTCCCCCCCTCTTTTCCTGAGGCCTGCCAGGTTGCGTGCTCGGATAAAGGGTCTGGTGTGGATTTTTGGTGGGAACTCCACGCCATTTTTTTTTAAATTTGGGGTGGAGTTCCCCTTAAAATCCATACCAGACCTGAAGGGCCTGGTATGGATATTTGGGGGGAACCCCACACATTTTTTTTTAAATTTGCAGCAGGGTTCCCCTTAATATCCATACCAGACCTGAAGGGCCTGGTAATTGAATTTGGGGGGAACCCCACACTTTTTTTTTTATCAATGACTTTTCTATGTATTGCCGGGAGCCAACAATTCATTAATAGCCGCGAGTGAGTTTTAAATGACTTTTTTCCTTCAGAAATGACACTTTGTGCAGGGACAGTTTTAAGCACGGGAAACAAGCGCTGCTTTACAGGCATACTGTACACACCCCCCAGGTATGAAATTTAAAGGAATATTTCACTTTTATTGTTTCACTTTAAGCATTATTAAAATAACTGCTCCCGAAAAAACTGCAGTTTTTAAAACCTTTTTTTACATTGATACATGTCCCCTGGGGTAGGACCTGGGTCCCAAAAATCTTTTTATGACAATAACTTGCATATAAGCCTTTAAAATTAGCACTTTGGATTTCTCCCATAGACTTTTCGAATTTGCCGCGAACACCCCAAATTGTTCGCTGTTCGGCGAACAGGCAATGTTCGAATCGAACATGAGTTCGACCTGAACTCAAAGCCCATCCCTACTCTCCATTCTTCCATGATGGCTGCCTCGTGGGGGTTGTGCTTCACTGATTTTCCTCCTCTGCTCTATCCGGCTCCCAAGTCACGTCAGTGACCTCATCATCATCATCTCCTCCATCCTCATTACCACTGGGGACAACTTGGCATACACATCACATTCACATATATATGTACTGATGAAACATTTCATGGAATGTATACAATGTAATATCTCGGTCTAATTGTACAATTATCTCTTGTAGACTGCCAGAAATTTGTCTGGTGATTGTGTCCCGGTGTTGGGTCTGCTGGATCTCTACCATGTATAGAGGATGTACTCACCGACACCTCGGATTTCTCTGCAACCCTCTAAAGGAAAGTCTTCTACTCTTCATGGATATAATGGTCGCCTCCCATTGTGAACTCCCTCTTCTCCCCTCTGTAGCATTCTGCACTTTCCAATATTATCAATACTTACTATGATGATGATGAGGATCCGACTCATTATTAGGACTCATTCATGGTGGAGAAAGGACATTTTCTAAAGTTTCTCATCAATAAAAGCTGACTGGAACAATCACTAATACCGCCACAGAGACCGCATCTTCCTCTTACTGCTGTCCTACTCCTCTCCGTCCTCCATACTACTCTCCATCCTCCATACTACTCTCCATCCTCCATACTCCTCTCCATCCTCCATACTATTCTCCATACTCCTCTCCATCCTCCATACTACTCTCCATCCTCCATACTACTCTCCCTGTACTCTTTCTCCTCTTCTTGCTTCTTGGATGTAATACAATGATGCGGCTCTATCTAACATATACGGCATTACCGGCTCCCAATGTCTCTCTCTGCAATTGCTTTCTCAATGTTGCTGACATCGTGTTTAAGAATAGAACCCGATCCATCAGCAATCCCAAGGAGAGACTGACATCTCATAGCCAGTTCTCTGCTGCCTTATATGAGAGTTTTTGTTCCACAACCAGCACTTTATCCCCCTGAATGACGAGCTTAGCCAAGTGATCCCATTTATAGAAGTTCATCTTTACTTCTGCCAACTCCCCCATCTCTGCTCTGCATGACTCTCTGCCAACACAGCTACTAATATTTCATTGTGCCGAGTCCGTTCAGCCGCTTTGCCTTTTACTGCCAACTTGCTGCAATTTTTATTAGCATGATTTATTATATCATCTAAACGTAATCAGAACAATCCATGGATAAATTCATTTCATGTCATGGATCATTACCCAAAGGGAAGCGGTTATCCCGATTGATTATTGGGCTACCAATATTATTACCTAGTTATTGGAAGGTGTTATTCTCTATAGATTTACCCCATTAAGGTTTTTTACTCATCAATAAAGTTTTGTATTTTTTATTAACCTTATTCTGCGATTCTGTGATTATTACCAACTTCTTCTCAGCTTGTTTTCTACAGTCAATACCCTCTCACCTCTCCGTTCCCCCTCTCTCACCTCTTCCTTCCCCCTCTCTCGCCTCTCCCTTCCCCCTCTCTCGCCTCTCCCTTCCCCCTCTCTCGCCTCTCCCTTCCCCCTCTCTCACAACTCCCTTCCTCCTCTCTCACCTCTCCCTTCCCCCTCTATCTACATTTGTTCCTTTCCTTGCACTCTCTCTGCCCTCTCTCTATATTTACCACATATGTTCCTACCATATAATGTATATACAGTATCTGACAAAAGTGAGTACACCCCTAAGTGAAAATGTCCAAATTGGGCCCAAAGTGTCAATATTTTGTTTGGCCACTATTATTTTCCAGCACTGCCTTTAAAGTGGTTGTAAACCCACTTTGACAACTTACACCTACAGGTAAGCCTAGATTAAGGCTTACCTGTAGATGCAAGAAATATCTCCTTAACCTACATGGGTAAGGAAATATTTGCAGAAAACACTGCACTGATGTCTATGGCGCATTCACGCCGTAGACAACGGCGCAGGCGCACTGAGCCTGCCGGTTTTCTGAATGGGCTCATGCCGATTCCACGCACATGTGTGGGGATCTGCCGGTCCCGCGCGCATGCGCGGGAGTGACATCATCGCCGCTCCGGCCAGTCACCGCGCCAGAGCAGCGATTCCCGGAAGGCGCTCGGAGGGGACATGGCGGCGGCGGGGAACGAGGAGCACTTCGGGGGCTTCGATCTCAGGTAATTGCCACATAATGAGCTAGTATGCTATGCATACTAGCTTATTATGCCTTTCTCCTGCAGGGGGGTTTTTTCATAAAAAAAGAGGGTTTACTTCCTCTTTAACCTTCTTGGGCATGGAGTTCACCAGGGCTTCACAGGTTGTCACTGGAGTCCTCTTCCCCTCCTCCATGATGACATCACGGAGCGGGTGGAAGTTAGAGACCTTGCACTCCTCCACCCTCCATTTGAGGATGCCCCACAGATGCTCAATAGGGTTTAGATCTGGAGACATGCTTGGCCAGTCCATCACCTTTACCCTCAGCTTCTTTAGCAAGGCAGTGGTGGTCTTGGAGGTGTGTTTGGGGTCTTATGTTGGATTACTGCCCTGCGGCCCAGTCTCTGAAGGGAGGGGATCATGCTCTGCTTCAGTATGTCACAGTACATGTTGGCATTCATGGTTCCCTCAATGATCTGTAGCTCCCCAGTGTCGGCAGCACTCATGCAGCCCCAGACCATGACACTCTCACCACCATGCTTGACTGTAGACAAGACACACTTGTCTTTGTACTCCTCACCTGGTTGCCGCCACACACGCTTGTCACCATCTGAACCAAATAAGTTTATCTTGGTCTCATCAGACCACAGGACATGGTTCCAGTAATCCATGTTCTTAGTCTGCTTGTCTTCAGCAAACTGTTTGCGGTCTTTCTTGTGCATCATCTTTAGAAGAGACTTCCTTCTGTGTCGACAGCCATACAGACCAATTTGATGCAGAATGCGGCCTATGGTCTGAGCCATGCCAGGCTGACCCCCCACCCCTTCACCCTCTGCAGCAATGCTGGCAGCACTCATACATCTATTTCCCAAAGACAACCTCTGGATATGACACTGAGCACGTCCACTCACCTTCTTTGGTGGACCATGGCGAGGCCTGTTGTGAGTGGAGCCTGTCCTGTTATACTGCTGTATAGTGAGAGCGATAACACCACATTTAACACACCTGCTCCCCATTCACACTTGAGACCTTGTAACACTAACGAGTCACATGACACCGGGGAGGAAAAATGGCTAACTGGGCTCAATTTGCACATTTTCATATAGGGGTGTACTCACTTTTGTTGCCAGCGTTTTAGACATTAATGGCTGCGTGTTGAGTTATTTTGAGGGGACAGCAAATTTACACTGTTATACAAGCTGTACACTCAATACTTTACATTGTAGCAAAGTGTAATTTCTTCAGTGTTGTCACATGAAAAAATACAAGAAAATATTTACACAAATGTGACTGAGGGGTGTACTTACTTTTGTCAGTTACTATATATATACACACACAACATAAAATTTGTACCATAAAATACATGCATGTTTCCTATATATTAGCCCCAAGTTAGATGCACAGAATGCAGGTGGAGCATTGAGGACACCTAGTGGTGGGTGAAGATATTACAGCCAAGTTCCATCACACCTTGCTATGGGTAGCAAGAAGATAGGTGCAGGCAGGAGAAGGAGGAATCTCCTGAGATCTCTGGTGAAGCACCTTTCCCTTCTATGGAAATATGAGTCTGTTAGAGCTGCAGCCAATGTTATAGGTATGATTTGGAAAGAGAGGTCTGTGCTGTGGACAGTTGGAATAAGAGACTGCCAGATATCATACACAAGGTGGAGGGGATGGTATTGGGTGAGGTAAGGTCTCCTCAGGCAAGGAGGGCAGTAACGGGTGAGGTGGGGTCTCCTCAGGTGAAGGCGATGGTATTGAGTGAGGTGGGGTCTTCTTCGGTGGAGAGGACAGTATCGGGTGAGGTGAGGTCTCCTCGGGTGAGAAGGACGGTAACAGGTGTGGTGGATTTTCCTCGGGGGAGGACAGTATCGGGTGAGGTGGGATCTCCTTAGGTGGAGGGGATGGTGTTGGGTGAGGTTGGGTCTCCTGAGGTGGAGGGGATGGTATTTGGTGAGATGGGGTCTTCTTAGGTGGAGGGGACAGTATCAGGCGAGGTGAGGTCTCCTCGGGCAAGGAGGGCGGTAACGGGTGAGGTGGGGACTCCTTGCGCAGGGAGGATGGTATCGGGTGAGGTGGGGTCTCCTCAGGTGGAGGGGATAGTATTGGGTGAGGTGGAGTCTTCTCAGGTGAAGGGGATGATATTGGGTGAGGTTGGGTCTTCTCAAGTGGAGGGGACGGTATCGGGCGAGGAGAGGTCTGCTTGGGCAGGGAGGATGGTATCGGGTGAGATGGGGTTTCCTCAGGCGAAGGGGGTGGCATTAGATAAGGTGGTGGTCTCCTGAGGTCGAGGGAACGATATTAGGTGAGATGGGGTCCTCAGGTGGAGGGGATAGTATTGGGTGATGTGGGGTCTCCTCGGGCGGGGAGGACGGTATCGGGCGAGGTGGGGTGTCCTCAGGTGGAGGGGGTGGTATTAGATGAGGTGGGGTCTCCTCAGGTCAAGGGAACAGCATTAGATGAGGTGGAGGTCTCTTCAGGTTGAGGAAATGATATTAGGTGAGGTGGAGTCTTCTCAGATGGAGGGGATGGTATTGGATGAGGTGAGGTGGGGTGGGGTCTCCTCAGGTGGAGGGGACAGTATCAGGCAAAGAGAGGTCTCCTCAGGCGAGGAAGAAGGTAACGGGTGAGGTGGGGTCTCCTCAGGTGGAGGGGTGGTATTTGGTGAGGTGGGGTCTCCTCAGGTCAAGGGAACGATATTAGGTGAGATGGGGTCCGCAGGTGGAGGGGATGGTAGTGGGTGAGGTGGGGTCTCCTCAGGTGGAGGGGGTGGCATTAGATGAGGTGTGGTCTCCTCATGTTGAGGAAACGATATTAGGTGAGGTGGAATTGTTTTAAAGCCATTAAAGAAAATAATAATAATTTGAATATTTACTGGCAAAGATGTTAAAAGTTCACTTAGGCCTCAAAAGCTGATGAACCAGGATTCTCCATTATTGAACTGTAGCTTGTAAAGAGACCTTTCAGAGCAAAACACATGTTTTCCAAATGTTCAAGACATTGACAATTGGAATAACTATTTCTAACATTTACAAGTCTGGCTTGAGAGTTAGAACAATGATAACTTTCCTCAGGACAAATAAGAGATGTTTAAGAAGTCAACCCTGCCATTGAAAATACTCTACAGATGGGTAACCGAATTATAAGGCTTCATGCCCACTTTTTACAGCTGCGTTTTTTACAGCTTAAAAACGGCTGTCCATGTTATTGTACATTTTTTTTCATTTTTTTTTTATTTTTTTGAAAAAAAAACAAAAAACGTTGGAGCTAAAAAACACGACCGCGTGTTAATGCGTGTTTTTTGACGCTCGCGTTTTTTTCTGCCTAACTCCGACGCTGAGGAACGCACTGGTCCTGTTTTTTTTTTTTACAGCTTAAAAACGTCTATGCTGTTTGCAGCTCAAAAACGTCTAGGTGGGCATGAAGCTATAGACTAACATGGACAGGCGTTTTTAAGCTGTAAAAAACGCTCAAGAACGCGGCTGTAAAAATGTCCGTGGGCATGAGGCCTTGACCTTACAACTAGAACAAATAAATACCCATGTTGATTTTAGCTGTCTTAAAAACAATGGATGATGTAACCAAGAAGAAGAAATTGTTTACACAGCTGAACAAATCTCCTATCTACAGAAGATGGTCCAAAGTCAGAATACAACAAACCACAAACAAACCAAGTCACGTATAATGTTTCTTATATATCTGTATATATAGATATATGATCATAAGTGATGCATATGCCACTTCTCAGACATTTCAAGAAAACACCTGTATACATGTTACATTATGAATACACATTATTTTCAAAGTAAGAACATATATTGATATGGAATAAATAAAAATTTATGTTTAGATTATCAAATGACATCTTAGGTCATAGGGAAAAGTGTGATTTTAGTATCTGTTGACCTAGGGACTTTGTTAGAAAAATAATTATAGATACACGAGCAGGGATGAGCCGAACACCCCCCTGTTCGGTTCGCACCAGAACCTGCGAACAGACAGAATGTTCACGTGAACTTTAGAACCCTATTAAATACAATGGACTCGAACGGTCGAAATCTAAAGTGCTAATTATAAAGGCTAATATGCAAGTTATTGTCCTAAAAAGTGTTTGGGGACCTGGGTCCTGCCCCAGGGGACACGTTTTTTTGGGAGCAGTGATTTTAATAATGCTTAAAATGAAAACATAAAAGTGACATTTTCCTTTAAATTTCGTACCTGGGGGGTGTGTATGATATGCATGTAAAGTCGCACATGTTTTCCGTGCTTAAAACTGTCCCTGCACAAAATGTCATTTTTGAAGGAAAAAAAGTCATTTCAAACTCACTCGCAGCTATTAATGAATTGTCGGCTCCCGGCAATACATAGAAAAGTCATTGATAAAAAAAATTCCCCATCAGGTCCGCTCAGCCAATGACTTAGGTGTAAGGCTAAGCAGACCAGATGCGGAACATGAGAAGGGGCGGGTCTATTCATGTATTACACAGTGAAGGAATTTCCCCATCAGGTCCGCCCCCTCGTATGTCAGACCCCGCCTACGTCATTGGCCTGAGCGGACCTGATGGGGAACTTCCTTCACTGTGTAATACATGAATAGACCCGCCCCTTCTCACGTTCCACATCTGGTCCGCTTAGCCTTACACCTAGTCATAGGCTGAGTGGACCTGATGGGGAACTTTAGAGGGGGCGGGTCTATACATTTAATAGACTGTGGAGGAAGTTCCCCATCAGGTCCGCTCAGGCTCAGCCAATGACAGACAGCGCCTGACATCGGATCGCCCCGGGACACTGGATTTCATCACTGGAATGTTTTTTTTGTAATTTTTTTTTTTGGGGGTCCCCTTTGTTAAAGGGGTCTTCCAGATTCCGATAAGCCCCCTGCCCGCAGACCCCCACAACCACCGGGCAAGGGTTGTAGGGATGAGGCCCTTGTCCCCATCAACATGGGAACATCCTCCCCATGTTGAAGGCATGTGGCCTGGTACGGTTCATGAGGGGGGGCGCTCTCTCGTCTCCCCCTCTTTTCCTGCGGCCTGCCAGGTTGCGTGCTCGGATAAGGGTCTGGTAGGGATTTTTGGGGGGACTCCACGCCATTTTTAAAAAAAAATTGGGGTGGAGTTCCCCTTAAAATCCATGCCAGATCTGAAGGGCCTGGTATGGATATTTGGGGGGAACCACACACATTTTTTTTAAAAAATTTGCGGCGGGGTTCCCCTTAACCACTTCAATACAGGGCTTTTATACACCCTTCCTTACCAGACCAATTTGTAGCTTTCAGCGCTCTCACAATTTGAATGACAATTACTCAGTCATGCTACACTGTACCCAAACCAAATTGTTATAATTTTTTTCTCACAAACAGAGCTTTCTTTTGGTGGTATTTAATCACCACTGTTTTTTTTTTTTTTTTGCAATATAAGCAAAAAAATTGAGATTTTTTTAAAAAAAAAACACTTTTTTTTAGTTTCTATTGTAAAATTTTGCAAATAAGTCATTTTTCTTCATAAAATTGGGCCAAAATGTATACTGCTACATATCTTTAGTAAAAATAACCAAAAAAAGTGTATATTATTTGGTCTCTGTGAAAGTTATAGAGTCTACAAGCTATGGTGCAAATCATTGAAAAATGATCACATCTGATCACACCTGATGTACTGAAGGCCTATCTCATTTCTTGAGACCCTAACAAGCCAGGAAATTACAAATACCCCCCAAATTACCCCATTTTGGAAAGCAGACATTCCAATGTATTTAGTAAGAGGCCTGGTTTTGCACAAAATTGTCATAATAACAAGTTATTTCTCTCACACAGCACATGCATACTTGCAATGACACCCCAAAATACATTATGCTACTCCTCCTGAGTATAGTGATACCACATGTGTGAGACTTTTACACAGCCTGACCACATACAGAGGTCTAACATCCAAGTAGCACCGTCAGGCATTCTACGAGCATAAATTGCACATCTCATTTGATGACAACCTATCACACTTTTGAAGGCCATGGAGCACCAGGACAATGGAAATGCCCACAAAATGACCCCATTTTGGAAAGCTAACACCCCAACGCATAATCTATGAGGCATAATGAGTCTTTTGAACGGTTCATTTTTTTCCAGAAGTTTTTGGAATATGTGGGAAAAAAATGAAAACGCATTTTTTTTATACAAAGTTGTCCATTTATAAGATATTACCAACACATAGCATGTACATATCAAAAATTACACCCCAAAATACATTCTGCTCCTCCTCCTGAGTATGGTGATACCAAATGTGTGAGACTTTTACACAGCCTGGCCAAATACAGAGGCCCAACATTGAAATAGCACCTTCAGGCATTCTAGGAGCATAAATTACACATCTCATTTCTCAACCACCTATTACAAATTTGAAGACCCTGGAGCACCAGGACAATGGAAACGTCCATAAAATGACCCCATTTTGGAAAGCTAACACCCCAACGTATAATCTGAGGCATAATGAGTCTTTTGAACGGTTCATTTTTTTCCAGAAGTTTTTGGAATATGTGGGAAAAAAATGAAAATGCATTTTTTTTAATACTTTTATACAAAGTTGTCCATTTATAAGATATTACCAACACATAGCATGTACATAGCAAAAAGGACACCCCAAAATACATTCTGCTACTCCTCCTGAGTAGGGATGGGCCCGGTGCTCGATTCGAACCCATGTTCGAATCGAGCATCGGGCGTTCGCTCGCTCGTCGAGCCCAGAACTATTTGGGCCGTTCGCATCACATTCGTGTGATGCGAGCGGCCCCGCAATGCATTGCGGCCGGCGCGGCCGGCGCAGTGCATTGCTGGCTGATGATTGGCCAAGCATGCACTGTGACCCCGCATGCTTGGCCAATCACAGCGCCCGAAACTCGGAGAGCAATAATTGGCTACAGGCAGGACGCCTGTAGCCAATTACAGCTCAGGGGCTTTAGTACACGCCCCACCATTTAAAAGGCCGCCACGCCATCGGCCCCGGTCACATGAGTTCCGGCTTTAGGAGAGATTAGTCTGCTGATTCTGTCTTTGCTTGATACTGAAAGATTTGCTCTTCTTTGCTAAACCATTGGCTATTTCTTTGCTAAACCATTGCTACCTAAGTCATTGATCGTTCATTGCTGCTGATTGCACAGTTAGCGTGTTATTAGCTGCTGCTGGGGATTAGTCTGGTGCGTGCTTACTGTTAGTACAGTATTGCAGTAGTACCAACCGCAGTGCTGTTAGCACAGCATTGCACCCCAACAGCACCCATAGGACTTCTAGTGTGTTAGTGGCAGCAAACAGAGCTCCTATATTTTCTTCTCAGCAGCACCCATAGGACTTCTAGTGTGTTAGTGGCAGCAAACAGAGCTCCTATATTTTCTTCTCAGCAGCACCCATAGGAATTCTAGTGTGTTAGTGGCATCACACAGAGCTCCTATATTTTCTTCTCAGCAGCACCCATAGGACTTCTAGTGTGTTAGTGGCAGCAAACAGAGCTCCTATATTTTCTTCTCAGCAGCACCCATAGGACTTCTAGTGTGTTAGTGGCAGCAAACAGAGCTCCTATATTTTCTTCTCAGCAGCACCCATAGGACTTCTAGTGTGTTAGTGGCAGCAAACAGAGCTCCTATATTTTCTTCTCAGCAGCACCCATAGGACTTCTAGTGTGTTAGTGGCAGCAAACAGAGCTCCTATATTTTCTTCTCAGCAGCACCCATAGGAATTCTAGTGTGTTAGTGGCATCACACAGAGCTCCTATATTTTCTTCTCAGCAGCACCCATAGGACTTCTAGTGTGTTAGTGGCAGCAAACAGAGCTCCTATATTTTCTTCTCAGCAGCACCCATAGGACTTCTAGTGTGTTAGTGGCAGCAAACAGAGCTCCTATATTTTCTTCTCAGCAGCACCCATAGGACTTCTAGTGTGTTAGTGGCAGCAAACAGAGCTCCTATATTTTCTTCTCAGCAGCACCCATAGGACTTCTAGTGTGTTAGTGGCAGCAAACAGAGCTCCTATATTTTCTTCTCAGCAGCACCCATAGGACTTCTAGTGTGTTAGTGGCAGCAAACAGAGCTCCTATATTTTCTTCTCAGCAGCACCCATAGGAATTCTAGTGTGTTAGTGGCATCACACAGAGCTCCTATATTTTCTTCTCAGCAGCACCCATAGGACTTCTAGTGTGTTAGTGGCAGCAAACAGAGCTCCTATATTTTCTTCTCAGCAGCACCCATAGGAATTCTAGTGTGTTAGTGGCAGCAAACAGAGCTCCTATATTTTCTTCTCAGCAGCACCCATAGGACTTCTAGTGTGTTAGTGGCAGCAAACAGAGCTCCTATATTTTCTTCTCAGCAGCACCCATAGGACTTCTAGTGTGTTAGTGGCATCACACAGAGCTCCTATATTTTCTTCTCAGCAGCACCCATAGGACTTCTAGTGTGTTAGTGGCAGCAAACAGAGCTCCTATATTTTCTTCTCAGCAGCACCCATAGGACTTCTAGTGTGTTAGTGGCAGCAAACAGAGCTCCTATATTTTCTTCTCAGCAGCACCCATAGGACTTCTAGTGTGTTAGTGGCAGCAAACAGAGCTCCTATATTTTCTTCTCAGCAGCACCCATAGGACTTCTAGTGTGTTAGTGGCAGCAAACAGAGCTCCTATATTTTCTTCTCAGCAGCACCCATAGGACTTCTAGTGTGTTAGTGGCATCACACAGAGCTCCTATATTTTCTTCTCAGCAGCACCCATAGGACTTCTAGTGTGTTAGTGGCAGCAAACAGAGCTCCTATATTTTCTTCTTAGCAGCACCCATAGGACTTCTAGTGTGTTAGTGGCAGCAAACAGAGCTCCTATATTTTCTTCTCAGCAGCACCCATAGGACTTCTAGTGTGTTAGTGGCAGCAAACAGAGCTCCTATATTTTCTTCTCAGCAGCACCCATAGGACTTCTAGTGTGTTAGTGGCAGCAAACAGAGCTCCTATATTTTCTTCTCAGCAGCACCCATAGGACTTCTAGTGTGTTAGTGGCAGCAAACAGAGCTCCTATATTTTCTTCTCAGCAGCACCCATAGGACTTCTAGTGTGTTAGTGGCAGCAAACAGAGCTCCTATATTTTCTTCTCAGCAGCACCCATAGGACTTCTAGTGTGTTAGTGGCAGCAAACAGAGCTCCTATATTTTCTTCTCAGCAGCACCCATAGGACTTCTAGTGTGTTAGTGGCATCACACAGAGCTCCTATATTTTCTTCTCAGCAGCACCCATAGGACTTCTAGTGTGTTAGTGGCAGCAAACAGAGCTCCTATATTTTCTTCTCAGCAGCACCCATAGGACTTCTAGTGTGTTAGTGGCAGCAAACAGAGCTCCTATATTTTCTTCTCAGCAGCACCCATAGGAATTCTAGTGTGTTAGTGGCATCACACAGAGCTCCTATATTTTCTTCTCAGCAGCACCCATAGGACTTCTAGTGTGTTAGTGGCAGCAAACAGAGCTCCTATATTTTCTTCTCAGCAGCACCCATAGGAATTCTAGTGTGTTAGTGGCATCACACAGAGCTCCTATATTTTCTTCTCAGCAGCACCCATAGGACTTCTAGTGTGTTAGTGGCAGCAAACAGAGCTCCTATATTTTCTTCTCAGCAGCACCCATAGGAATTCTAGTGTGTTAGTGGCATCACACAGAGCTCCTATATTTTCTTCTCAGCAGCACCCATAGGACTTCTAGTGTGTTAGTGGCAGCAAACAGAGCTCCTATATTTTCTTCTCAGCAGCACCCATAGGACTTCTAGTGTGTTAGTGGCATCACACATAGCTCCTATATTTTCTTCTCAGCAGCACCCATAGGACTTCTAGTGTGTTAGTGGCAGCAAACAGAGCTCCTATATTTTCTTCTCAGCAGCACCCATAGGACTTCTAGTGTGTTAGTGGCAGCAAACAGAGCTCCTATATTTTCTTCTCAGCAGCACCCATAGGACTTCTAGTGTGTTAGTGGCAGCAAACAGAGCTCCTATATTTTCTTCTCAGCAGCACCCATAGGACTTCTAGTGTGTTAGTGGCAGCAAACAGAGCTCCTATATTTTCTTCTCAGCAGCACCCATAGGACTTCTAGTGTGTTAGTGGCAGCAAACAGAGCTCCTATATTTTCTTCTCAGCAGCACCCATAGGACTTCTAGTGTGTTAGTGGCAGCAAACAGAGCTCCTATATTTTCTTCTCAGCAGCACCCATAGGACTTCTAGTGTGTTAGTGGCAGCAAACAGAGCTCCTATATTTTCTTCTCAGCAGCACCCATAGGACTTCTAGTGTGTTAGTGGCAGCAAACAGAGCTCCTATATTTTCTTCTCAGCAGCACCCATAGGACTTCTAGTGTGTTAGTGGCAGCAAACAGAGCTCCTATATTTTCTTCTCAGCAGCACCCATAGGACTTCTAGTGTGTTAGTGGCAGCAAACAGAGCTCCTATATTTTCTTCTCAGCAGCACCCATAGGACTTCTAGTGTGTTAGTGGCAGCAAACAGAGCTCCTATATTTTCTTCTCAGCAGCACCCATAGGACTTCTAGTGTGTTAGTGGCAGCAAACAGAGCTCCTATATTTTCTTCTCAGCAGCACCCATAGGACTTCTAGTGTGTTAGTGGCGGCAAACAGAGCTCCTATATTTTCTTGTCAGCAGCACACATAGTACCTATAGTGTGTTAGTGTCAGCACCCATAGGACCTACAGTGTGTTGTGAGCACACATAGGAGTTCTATTTTTTATACTATATACACTACCGACTACAATGGCTGGAAGACCGCCAAGGAGAGGCAGAGCGTGCCGAGGCAAGAACACAGGGCAGGCAGGCTCTGTTTCTAGAGACAACAGTGCTGGCCGTGGACGTGGTCGTGCATCGTCATCAGCACGTGGCCATGGGACACGCTTGTCTTTGTTTTCGGCAGCTGGACATGTGGAGCCGCATCATGCCGAAGGCTTGGTAGAATGGATGACCAAGCCCTCCTCATCCTCCTCATCCTCTCTCACCCAGGCTCAGGGTACTGGCAGAGCAGCTGCCAACGCGTACTCAATGGCATCATCAGCCACCCCTTCCCTAGACCCACCATGTCCTCCTGAGGAGTCCCCCGAACTGTTTGAGCACAGTGTTGGGTACATGCTCCAGGAGGATGCCCAACGATTCGAAGGCTCGGATGATGATACCCAGCTTGAGGAAGTCAGTAGTGTGCGCGCAGAGAAAGGGGATGCTGAAGGACAGCAATCTGGCAGTAGTGTTCCACCAGCTGCAGCTTACTGCCAGGTTTGCTCTAGTGGTGAAGAGGGAGGGGATGATGAGGTCACTGACTCCACGTGGGTGCCTGAAGGGAGAGAGGAGGAGGAGGAGGAGGATGCAGCGTCACATGTCCAACGAGGCAGGATGCCCCCTGGAGGCCAGCTAGAGGCCAGCACAGCAACTGTACCACACCGCAGAGCTCCGCCTGTGCAGGGCGCTGCCTCTGCACGTTATCACAAAAGTTCTTTGGTGTGGGCCTTTTTTGAGACGAGTGCATCAGATCGCACCACTGCTATTTGCAATATTTGTCTCAAGCGTATCTCGCGTGGCCAAAACATCAGCCGCTTGGGCACCACAAGCATGAGCAGACATATGTCGACCTGCCATGCAGCTCGTTGGCAAGCACACATAAAAGACCCACACCAAAGAACAAAGCGGACCTCTCCTTGCTCCTCATCAGCTGGGATCTCCATCCCCACTATATCTTCAGTCCTCTCTGAAAGCTGCTCTGAGAGGACTGAAGGTGTAGAATTAGGTGTGTCACAACCAAGTACTTGCAGTACACCGACGTCCGATTGTAGCAGGCAAATTTCCCTGCCCCAGCTGCTGGACCGTCGAAAGAAGTATACTCCCAGCCATCCACATGCCCAGCGGTTGAATGCTAGCTTGGCTAAATTGCTAGCACTTCAACTGCTGCCTTTTCAGTTGATAGACTCGGCCCCCTTCCGTGAGTTTGTTCAATGTGCGGTTCCTCAGTGGCAGGTTCCCAAACGCCACTTTTTCTCACGGAAGGCAATTCCGTCTCTCTACTGGCATGTGGAAGGCAATGTCCATGCCTCGCTGGACAGGGCGGTCAGCGGTAAGGTGCATATTACCGCTGACTCATGGTCCAGCAGGCATGGACAGGGACGTTATCTTTCTTTCACGGCCCATTGGGTCACTCTATTGGCAGCTGGGAGGGATGCAGGACAAGGTGCAGTAGTGTTGGAGGTTGTTCCGCCACCACGCCTCCAAAATGCTACTACTGGTTGTGACACACCTCTCTCCTCCACCCCCTCCTCTTCTTCTTCCTCCATGTCCTCTTCGAGTGCTCTGTCCTCGGAACCAGCGGTGCTCCGTAGGCGTACAAGGGGCTACGCGAGTACGCAGGCAAAAAGATGCCATGCCGTGCTTGCACTGGTGTGTTTGGGGGACAGGAGCCACACTGGGCCAGAGGTTCTGGCAGCTCTGCAGGGGCAGGCCGAGAGGTGGTTGACGCCACGCCAGCTTAAGCCAGGAATGGTCGTTTCTGATAATGGCACCAACCTCCTCTCCGCCCTGCGACAGGGGCAGCTCACCCATGTGCCCTGTATGGCTCACGTCCTCAACCTGGTGGTGCAGCGGTTCTTGGGCAGGTTCCCAGGCTTACAGGATGTCCTGAGGCAGGCCAGGAAAGTCTGTGTGCATTTCCGCCGATCTTATAATGCCAGTGCTCGGCTGACTGAGCTGCAAAAGGAGCTGAACCTGCCCAAGAACCGCCTAATATGTGACATGCCCACCAGGTGGAACTCAACGTTGGCCATGCTGCAGCGACTGCACACGCAGCAGAGGGCCATCAATGAGTACCTTTGCGACTACGGCACCAGGACAGGGTCAGGGGAGCTTGGCTTTTTTTCCCCACGCCAGTGGAGCATGATCAGGGATGCATGCACTGTCCTCTCACCATTTGAGGAGGCCACGAGGATGGTGAGCAGTGACAGTGCATGCATCAGTGACACTGTACCTCTTGTCCACCTGTTGGAGCATACGCTGCGTGGGATAATGGACAGGGCACTTGAGGCAGAACAGAGGCAGGAAGAGGAGGACTTCCTTGTCTCTCAAGGCCCCCTTTATCCAGACAATGTTCCTTCTGTCCCACCCATCACACAGGAAGAGGAGGAGGAGGAGGAGGAGGAGGAGGATTGTGTGAGCATGGAGGTGGAGCCTGGCACTCAGCATCAGCAGCAGCAGTCTTTTAGGGATGATGTACAGTCCCAACAAACCAGTGGACTTGTACGTGGCTGGGAGGAGGTGGCTGGCGATCATGTCATCCTCAGTGACCCAGAAGACTCCGGACCGAATGCCTCAGCTAACCTACGCTGCATGGCCTCCCTGATCCTGCAAAGCCTGCGGAAGGATCCTCGTGTTCTTCGGATCAAGGAGAGTGACCATTACTGGCTGGCCACTCTCCTTGATCCACGGTACAAGGGTAAGGTTGCGGACCTTATCTTGCCGTCGCAGAGGGAGCAGAGGATGAGACATCTCAGGGAGGCCTTGCAGAAAGGTCTGTGCAACGCGTTCCCAGAAACTGGGAGGTTACAAACTCCTGGTCCTGGACGACGAGTTGCTGAGGCTTCGGTCAGTAGCAGAAGGAGCGGTGGGGAAGGTGGACGTCTGACCGATGCGTTCAGACAATTTTTTAGTCCGCAGCCCCAAGGTATGATCGGTTCCAGCAACCATCGCCAGCGTCTGATATACATGGTGCAGGAATACCTAGGGGTAAGGTCAGACTTGGACACCTTTCCCACCGAAAATCCTCTGGCTTACTGGGTCCTGAGGATGGATCACTGGCCAGAGCTTGCACAGTATGCAATTGAGCTACTGGCCTGTCCTGCATCCAGCGTTCTTTCCGAACGCACATTCAGTGCTGCTGGAGGATTTGTCACCGATCATAGGGTGCGCCTGTCCACCGACTCGGTTGATCGACTGACCTTCATAAAAATGAATCAGTCTTGGATCACCACCAGCTACCAGACACCTGAAGCAGATATAACGGAATAATTTATAATGTCACATCCCTTCAAGACTGCCTATGCTGATGCTGAGTGACTGTCCTGTTATGTTCACTGACTATCCTCTTCCTCCTCCTCAATGATCCATGCCACCACACCAGTGCCTAAGGCACAATTTTTCAGCCCCTGTATAACAGGGGCGTGTAATTACAATTTTTTAAAAAGATGCTTCGCAACAGGTGTGACTGCTGTGCTCAGAGTACAGTATCTGTGAGGGGTTGCAGTGTTGTGGCACCAGCACCAGTGCCTAAGGCACAATTTTTCAGCCCCTGTTGGGGCGTGTAATTACAATTTTTAGGCAATGCTTTGCAACAGGTCTCATTGCTGTGCTCAGAGTACAGTATCTGTGAGGGGTTGCAGTGTTGTGGCACCAGCACCAGTGCCTAAGGCACAATTTTTCAGCCCCTGTATAACAGGGGCGTGTAATTACAATTTTTTAAAAAGATGCTTCGCAACAGGTGTGACTGCTGTGCTCAGAGTACAGTATCTGTGAGGGGTTGCAGTGTTGTGGCACCAGCACCAGTGCCTAAGGCACAATTTTTCAGCCCCTGTTGGGGCGTGTAATTACAATTTTTAGGCAATGCTTTGCAACAGGTCTCATTGCTGTGCTCAGAGTACAGTATCTGTGAGGGGTTGCAGTGTTGTGGCACCAGCACCAGTGCCTAAGGCACAATTTTTCAGCCCCTGTATAACAGGGGCGTGTAATTACAATTTTTTAAAAAGATGCTTCGCAACAGGTGTGACTGCTGTGCTCAGAGTACAGTATCTGTGAGGGGTTGCAGTGTTGTGGCACCAGCACCAGTGCCTAAGGCACAATTTTTCAGCCCCTGTTGGGGCGTGTAATTACAATTTTTAGGCAATGCTTTGCAACAGGTCTCATTGCTGTGCTCAGAGTACAGTATCTGTGAGGGGTTGCAGTGTTGTGGCACCAGCACCAGTGCCTAAGGCACAATTTTTCAGCCCCTGTATAACAGGGGCGTGTAATTACAATTTTTTAAAAAGATGCTTCGCAACAGGTGTGACTGCTGTGCTCCAAGTACAGTATCTGTGAGGGGTTGCAGTGTTGTGGCACCAGCACCAATGCCTAAGGCACAATTTTTCAGCCCCTGTTTAACAGGGGCGTGTAATTACAAATCTTGATCTAATAGTTCACAGCAGGGCCCATTCCTGCGCCCACCAAGAGTAACTATGAGGGCCTACAGTCTTGTGGCAACACCGTCCACCACCACCACCACCACCAAAGGCCCAATTTTTCTGCCCTGTTCAACAGGTGCATGCAATTACAAATCTTGATCTAATAACTCACAGCAGGGCCCATTCCTGCACCCACCAAGAGTAACTGTGAGGGCTTACAGTCTTGTGGCAACACCGTCCACCACCACCACCACCACCACCAAAGGCCCAATTTTTCTGCCCGGTTCAACAGGTGCATGCAAGTACAAATCTTGATCTATTAACTCACAGCAGGGCCCATTCCTGTGCCCACCAGTCTTGTGGCTACACCAATATCTAATAGGGCAAATTTCTGCAGAGTATATACGGCAGGCCCCTACTTTCAAACATCCAACTTACAAACGACTCCTACTTGCAAACGGCAAGAGAAAACAGGAAGTGAGAGGAAATCTACCCCTAGGAAGGAAAATTCTATCCTGTTAGATTTAATTTGGGAAAAAGGTATCTCCTCTCTACTGATGCTTTATCACCAATCCTTGTTTCAATTAAAACCCCACTTTTCCAAAAACATTTGTCATTGGGACGGAAAGTGAGGTGACATGTTCTGAACAGATGTGCAAAGACAGCAAATGTTACAGGGGTGATAACCCCTCCCTATGTTCTCCAAAAAGCTTAAAAATTGATTTTTTTGGGATGTAGCTACACTTCATAATGTACCTGTTCAGATTCTACTTAAGAACAAACCTACAGTCCATGTCTTGTTTGCACCACCTATATACTGCTGTTCAGAGTATATAGGGTTGTAGGTATAGGGTTTTATTTTGGGTGCGGGGTCCCCCTTAGTATCCATACAAGACCCAAAGGGGCTGGGGTGGGGGGGGGGGGGGTGATGGGGTAGCCATGCCATTTTTCTCAAGGATTTTCAGCCATATGGCGGCCAGGACAAGACATGACATTAAAGCCGCAAGTGGTTTTAAATGGCTTCTTTTTTTCCTTTACAAATGTCATTTTGTGCAAGGACAGTTCTAAACACGGGAAACACATGCCACTTCACAGGCATACTTTAGACACCCCCCAGGTACCGTATTTAAAGGAAAATTTCACTTTTTTTTTTTTCACTTTATGTATCATTAAAATGACTGCTCCCGAAAAAACTTTAGTTTTTAAAATTTCTTTTTGCATTGATATATGTCCCCTGGGGCAGGACCCGGGTCCCCAAACCTGTTTTATAACATTAACATGCATATTGGCCGTTGTAATTAGCAATTTTGATTTCGAACGTTCGCGTCCATTATAACGAATAGGGTTCGAAAATTCGCGCGAACTTTCGGTCCGTTCGAAGGTTCTGGTGCGAACCGAACCCGGGGGTGTTCGGCTCATCCCTACTCCTGAGTATGGCAATACCACATGTGTGAGACTTTTACACAGCCTGGCCACATACAGAGGCCTAACATCTAAGTAGCACCGTCACGTGTTCTAGGAGCATAAATTACACACATAAATTCCTGACAACCTATCACATTGTTGAAGGCCCTTCATATTTCTAACACATAGCATGTACTGTACATACCAATTATAAACCAAAATACATTCTTCTGAGAAAAGGGTAAAGAAAAGATTACCTGCGGTTTTAGTAGTGCAGTGGTCCAAAGAGGAGAGCATCGGTCCAGGCAGCAGGCAGGAATGTGGACAGCGACAGCAAAACAGGCAGCAGGCAGGAATAGTCAGTACAGGTAGAGATGTCAGCACAGCCAAAGCATTGGTCCAGATAGCAGGCAGGGATGGGGTCAGCAGCAGCAAAAGGAACAAAGGATCGTCCATGCAGCAGGCAGGAATACTGTCCATAGTTAGTACATGCAGCAGGCAGAGGTATGGACAGCACAGCCAGAGTATTTGTCCAGGGAGCAGGCAGGACCATCAAACTTAACGCATCGGTCAGGAAAGAATGGGGACAGGGGTAGAGGCAGGGCTGGCCGAAGACATTGTGCTGCCTGGGCCCAAGAATGAAATGCTGCCCCCCCCCCCCAAAAAAAAATCCTATGCCCATCCAGCAAAGAGACGTTTCCATAAAGCAAAGAGACAGCCCAATATATTCAGCAAGAGACATCCCATATATTCAGCAAAGAGACATGCCCTTTCTAGGGTGACCACGCATTTTGCAGGTCTGTCCCGGGCACATTCATTCCAGGACAATACAGTGTCCCGGAATGAAACTGACACAGCCACCCCCCTAGGCCAATCTGATGCCCCCAAAAAAGGCCGCCACATCACCTCTTTACTCACTGACAGTACTTGTCCTGGCCGGGAATGCCTGGAGGAGCACAATCCCCGCCCCCCTGCTTGTGATTGGAGAAATCATAAATCCCGCCTCTTGTGTCCAATCCCTGTGCTGTGATTCGTTACAGAACAAGCTGATGTTTGGGAAGGGGGGGTGTCCGTGAATAGTAGTTTAAAAATGTGGTCACCCTAGCTCCTTCCTGCAAAGAGTATTGTGTAGCACCACGAAAGCTCCCCCCTTTCTCTCCACTGCCACCGACCAGCTACGCTCTGATCCCAGCTCAGTGATGCAACATGCCGCAACAACAGCGCTGCATTGACCACATTTCCAAACTGCCATTCAGGGATACCGCCCTTCCTTCCCAAAAAAAGATGAGGGGAGGGGGTGTAGTCTCGCTGACAGGGAATTTGGCAGCGGGTGATTTGTCGGGCGAATGGCTGGTGTTAGCACTTAAATCATCCTAACATTATGATTGATATGGTGTCAGGATGATCAAATCACATTATTTCTATTACTACATTGTAATATATAATGAAATAGTTTAACTCACCATAATGCGGAATCAGTGGGAACCCTGAGCTTGTCATTTGCCACCATTGCTTGCCACCAGATGCAGCTGTGCCACTTGCCACCCATAGCCTGCCACAACATGCAGGATGTCACTTGTCACCAATGCCTGTCACCAGATGCAGCCTGTCACTTGTCACCAATGCCTGTCACCAGATGCAGCCTGTCACTTGTCACCAATGCCTGTCACCAGATGCAGCCTGTCACTTGTTACCAATGCCTGTCACCAGATGCAGCCAGTCACTTGTCACCAAAGCCTGTCACCAGATGCAGCCTGTCACTTGTCACCAATGCCTGTCACCAGATGCAGCCTGTCACTTGTCACCAATGCCTGTCACCAGATGCAGCCAGTCACTTGTTACCAATGCCTGTCACCAGATGCAGCCAGTCACTTGTCACCAATGCCTGTCACCAGATGCAGCCAGTCACTTGTCACCAAAGCCTGTCACCAGATGCAGCCTGTCACTTGTCACCAATGCCTGTCACCAGATGCAGCCAGTCACTTGTCACCATTGCCTGTCACCAGATGCAGCCTGTCACTTGTCACCATTGCCTGTCACCAGATGCAGCCTGTCACTTGTCACCATTGCCTGTCACCAGATGCAGCCTGTCACTTGTCACCATTGCCTGTCACCAGATGCAGCCTGTCACTTGTCACCATTGCCTGTCACCAGATGCAGCCTGTCACTTGTCACCATTGCCTGTCACCAGATGCAGCCTGTCACTTGTCACCATTGCCTGTCACCAGATGCAGCCTGTCACTTGTCACCAATGCCTGTCACCAGATGCAGCCTGTCACTTGTCACCGATGCCTGTCACCAGATGCAGCCTGTCACTTGTCACCGATGCCTGTCACCAGATGCAGCCTGTCACTTGTCACCGATGCCTGTCACCAGATGCAGCCTGTCACTTGTCACCGATGCCTGTCACCAGATGCAGCCTGTCACTTGTCACCGATGCCTGTCACCAGATGCAGCCTGTCACTCAGCCTGGCTCTCTCTCCCTCCCCTTCAGATGGGCATGCTGGGGGCTGCAGTTTCCCCCCTAGAATTGCAATGGGCCAGCCATTTGCACTACATATCCCATAATCCTCTTTTCTCCTTTTAGTTTTTTTCCCTGGCCAATGGGAGGAAAAGGGGGAAGAAACATAGCGGTGGCTGTCCTAGGAACAGCAGCATGAGGAGGAGAAGGAGGGGGGAGAAGAGCCCGCAGCTGCTCTCTCTCCACACACACAGAGCTCCGATCTCATGCTGTTGCATACAGGGAGGAGGTGGGTGGAGCTAGCCGGAGGAGGAGGAAGTGAAATACTCTCTGCAATGAATGATGGGCCTCTCTCTCCTTACGTCACTGGTTGCTAGACACAAAGCGGTCCGCGGCTAGCAACCAGTTTGGGCAGTGAAGCAGGGGCCGCTGGAGAGACCCTTGAAGTGGGTCTTGCCACTGCGGCCAGTGACAGCAGCGCCGGCGATGCAGTACAGTATGACAATGCACACTAGATGGAGGGAAACCCAGGTCCTCAGGCAGTGCGGCCCTGTTGCCGCCCCTCTTAAAGTGCCGCCTGGGACCATGGTCCCATCTGGTCCCATGGTAGGGCCGGCCTTGGGTAGAGGCTTCTCCCACCCAAATCGCTTTGAAGCCTCCGGACAACCAGACCCTGTTCTGGGAACACAGAAAACCAAAAACTGTTTTTCTGAACTCAGAACACTATTCTGGAGCCCCTCACATATGTGAGACCCCTGTGTAGCAGGGTGAAAGATCAGTCCAAGGGGGCAGGCAAAAACATGGTCAACAGGCCGAGGTCATTGCAGGTAAAAGGCAGAAATAAATGGTAGGCAGAGGCATAGTCGATACAGTCCAGGGTCAGTTCACCCGAAAGGCAGAAACATGGCAGATAATCAATGCAGACGGTAGGCAGAGGCATAGTCGAGAAACAAGCCAGGGTCAGTTCACATGGAAGACAATGATATGGTTGGTTAAAGCAGGGAAATATTCAGGACAAATTGAAAACGGGGAAATAGCAGTATTAGAAATATGGGCTAATAGTTTTCGAGAGTGTGATATCGCTTGAAGCATTCTCCGATGCAAAGGCCAGGTTGGGAGGGACAGTCGGGACAATGGAAGTTGGTGTCTTTCCTAATTCCTCTTCTGGTGCACACCCGACATTTTTTTTGGCGCCGTCTTCCGGATCCTGATGGTGAAATATGGTCCGGAAAATGGCGCTCATGTAGTCTGCTGACACAATCTGAGTGAATAATTTCTGGGGGGGATGTTTGTTGGTAGATCAGGGCAGTGACAATGTTTTCAATAAACCTCATGAAGGTGGTGGGTCTTTCTGTTGATTTTTGGTAGATTATGAAAGAATTTAACAGGGCCAAATGAAAAAAGTAAATTGGGAATTTTTTATACCAGAAGAGGGATTTTCGGGTTGAAAGATAGGGCTGCAACATTTGGTCATTTAAATCCACACCACCCATGAATTTATTGTACTCATTGATGCAGGAAGGCTTGCGAACGGTACCGCGTCTTCTGTGAAGTTCCACCGAGGTGTCATCGTGGATGGTGGACATGATGTACACGTCTTTCCTATCCCTCCACTTCACAGCCAACACTTCCTCGTTCCTCAAGCTTGCCGATTCCCCCTTTTGAATGGTTGTGGTGACAAGACGCTGTGGGAAGCCCTTTCTGTTTTTTCTTGTTGTACCACAGGCCAGAGTTTTTTTTAGGTAGAGGTGGCGGAGAAGGGGCAGGCTGGTATAATAGTTGTCCATGTAAATATGATACCCCTTTTGGAGGAGTGGGAATGCCAACTCCTAAACAATTATTCCACTTATTCCCATGTACAATGGACACTCAGGGGGCTGGAGCTGGGAATCTTTGCCTTCATACACGCAGAATGAGTGCACATAACCAGTGGCGCTTTCACAGAGCTTGTTGAGCTTCAAGCCGTACCTCGCCCGCTTACTGGGGATATATTGCTTGATTCCCAGCCAGCCTGTGAAATGCACCAGGGATTCGTCCACAGAAATGTTTTTATCAGGGACATAAAGTTCGGCAAACTTCTTGGAATTTTTTTTTATTAGGGGGCGAATTTTATATAATTTGTCAAAGTTTGGGTGATTTTGGGGGGGGGGGGGGCACTGTGAGTTGTCACTGAAATGCAGGAACCGCATTATAAGTTCGTATCGGGACCTGGACATGGCCGATGTAAAAATTGGCATATGGTGGATGGGTTTCTTCGACCAATACCTATTCATTTCATTTTTTTTTGTAAGCCCCATGTTAAACGTTAGGCCTAAAAACAATCTAAGCTCCACCACTGTTAGGGGTCTCCATTCGTAAGGGTGGGCATAGTTGGAGCTGGGGTTGTTTTCAATAAATTGTTGAGCAAAAAGGTTAGTTTGGTCCACAATGCCTTGAAGCAATTCATCAGGGAAAAATAAATAAAAAAAATCAAGTTTGGAAAAACCTGCAGTGTTGACCTGCACACCTGGCTGTGCTGTAAAAGGGGGACCGTGGCTGACCCTGAGGTAGAAGGCAGCCACAATGGGTTTGCCAAGCCATCTGGAAGCAGGGTTTGGGCCCTACTTCTTTGGCGTGCACTTGCACTGGGCCTTTCCTCCTGGGGTCTAGCAGCGCTTGTACTGGGCCTCTCCTCCTGGGGTCTAGCAGCGCTTGTACTGGGCCTCGCTTCCTGGGGTCTACCGCCGTTGGCACTGCTGGTAGCTGCCTGGTGTTCAGACCGTCTTCTTTTTGGACGGACTGTGTCCTCCTCTAATTCGGATCCAGATGTGCTGCCTTCGGGGGGCTCATATTCTGAACCAGAATTGGAATCAGAACTGAGCGGTGAGAGCTCCCCGTTGCTCTCATCGGTCAGACTGAGTATTTGGTATGCTTCTTCTGGGGTGTACACCTTTCTGGACATAGTGGCTGTATGTACTCTGGTGGCGGGTACTTTGGTGAGGTGGCGGGTACTTTGGTGAGGTGGCGAGTACTCTGGTGGACAGGTACTCTGATGGACAGGTACTCCTGATGGACTGGTGGCGGGTATTCTGGTGAGGTGGCGGGTACTCTGGTGGACAGGTACTCTGATGAACAGGTACTCCTGATGGACTGGTGGCGGGTACTCTGGTGAGGTGGTAGGTACTCTTGATGGACAGGTACTCCTGATGGACTGGTGGCGGGTACTCTGGTTAGGTGGCGGGTACTCTGGTGAGGTGGACGGTACTCCTGGTGGATAGGTACTCCTGATGGACAGGTATTCCTGATGGACTGGTGGCGGGTACTCTGGTGAGGTGGCGAGTACTCCTGATGGACAGGTACTCCTGATGGACAGGTACTCCTGATGGACTGGTGGCGGATACTTTGGTGAGGTGGCGGGTATTCTGGTGAGGTGGCGGGTATTCTGGTGAGGTGGCGGGTACTCCTGGTGGACAGGTACTCCTGATGGACTGGTGGCGGGTACTTTGGTGAGGTGGCGGGTATTCTGGTGAGGTGGCGGGTATTCTGGTGAGGTGGCGGGTACTCCTGCTGGACAGGTACTCCTGATGGACAGGTACTCCTGATGGACTGGTGGCGGGTACTTTGGTGAGGTGGCGGGTGTTCTGGTGAGGTGGCGGGTACTCCTGCTGGACAGGTACTCCTGATGGACAGGTACTCCTGATGGACAGGTACTCCTGTTGGACTGGTGACGGGTACTTTGGTGAGGTGGCGGGTACTTTGGTGGACAGGTACTCCTGATGGACAGGTACTCCTGATGGACAGGTACTCCTGATGGACTGGTGGCGGATACTTTGGTGAGGTGGTGGGTATTCTGGTGAGGTGGCGGGTATTCTGGTGAGGTGGCGGGTACTCCTGGTGGACAGGTACTCCTGATGGACTGGTGGCGGGTACTTTGGTGAGGTGGCGGGTATTCTGGTGAGGTGGCGGGTATTCTGGTGAGGTGGCGGGTACTCCTGCTGGACAGGTACTCCTGATGGACAGGTACTCCTGATGGACTGGTGGCGGGTACTTTGGTGAGGTGGCGGGTGTTCTGGTGAGGTGGCGGGTACTCCTGCTGGACAGGTACTCCTGATGGACAGGTACTCCTGATGGACAGGTACTCCTGTTGGACTGGTGACGGGTACTTTGGTGAGGTGGCGGGTACTTTGGTGAGGTGGCGGGTATTTTGGTGAGGTGGCGGTGAATTCTGGTGAGGTGGCGGGTATTCTGGTGAGGTGGCGGGTACTCCCGGTGGACAGGTACTCCTGATGGACAGGTACTCCTGATGGACTGGTGGCGGGTACTTTGGTGAGGTGGCGGGTACTTTGGTGAGGTGGCGGGTATTCTCGTGAGGTGGCGGTGAGTTCTGGTGAGGTGGCGGGTACTCCTGATGGGCAGGTACTCCTGATGGACGGGTACTCTGGTGGCAGGTACTAGATGACAGGTACTCTTTATTTAGGGGGGGCAATCTGGGCACAGTGGTACATATGTAGTGTGTAACTCACTGTTAGCTGATCTCCTCCTCACACTGGATCGGTGTGTGAAGAGGAGAACCCAGGAACAGTAAGTTACACACATCAGTGTGCTTTGTTTACATTTAGTGACCGGCTGTGATTGGACACAGCCGGTCACGTGGTAAAGAGCCAATTTCATTGGCTCTTTACTCTGATCGGGGCTGGGCTGTGTCCAAGGGAAAAGCCTCAGCCCCGATCACGCCGCTGCGCAGCTCTGCATCATCGAATTCCAGTAAGTAATACCGGAATCTCCGCCGCCCACCGCCACATTCTTCCCATCGGGGATCGGCTGTGTCCAGAGGGACACACCGGATCCCCGATCGGCGCTCTGCGCGCCCCCAGTGGCGCGCGTGGGCGCCGTGCACGCCGCTGCTGCAGCTCTGCATATAGGAGCCAGTAAGCCGCATGGGAAGCTCCGCTGCCCGCCGCCGCCGCTCCGCCGCCACTCCATTATCCCCATCGGGGAACGGCTGTGTCCTAAGGGACGTCATTTGACTATGGCTGGGTAAGGAAGTGGTTAATATCTATACCAGACCTGAAGGGCCTGGTAATTGAATTTGGGGGGACCCCCACGCTTTTAAAAAAAAAATTATCAATGATTTTTCTATGTATTGCCGGGAGCCGACAATTCATTAATAGCCGCAAGTGAGTTTTAAATTACTTTTTTTCCTTCAGAAATGACACTTTGTGCAGGGACAGTTCTAAGCACGGGAAACATGCGCGACTTTACATGCATATTATACACACCCCCAGGTACGAAATTTAAAGGAATATTTCACTTTTATTGTTTCACTTTAAGCATTATTAATATCACTGCTCCCAAATTCCCAAATTCCCAAAAAAACTGCAGTTTTTAAAACTTTTTTTGCATTGATACATGTCCCCTGGGGCAGGACCCGGGTCCCCAAACACTTTTTATGACAATAACTTGCATATAAGCCTTTATAATTAGCACTTTAGATTTCTCCCATAGACTTTTCTAATTCGCGGGAACACCCCAAATTGTTTGCTGTTCCGGCGAACGGGCAATGTTCGAGTAGAACATGAGTTTGACTCAAACTCAAAGCTCATCCCTATACACGAGTAGTGATGGACGCACATCTGCCGTGACGGTTCACGAACGCGGGCAAATGTTCGCAAACCGCAGGTTCGCGGCGGGCCCCATTCATTTTAATGGCAGGCGAACATTAAAAACCTCCAGGTCATATTTGCAGCCACAAAATACTTACTAGCTGTGCACACATAGTCCCACAACATGGACAATGACATACCAGAAGTATTAAGCGAATCTGCGAACGACAAGCATCATTTTTTTATCTGCAAAATTTTGTCAATTCAGGAGCGCATGAAGGCCATGGAAGAGACGCAAGGCCAGGCTATGAAGGGGGTGTGACAGGGGGTCACTTTGGACACAGGGTTAGCCAGGAAACAATGGACATTGAGAATATATATGGCTTGGATTGCTTAAAATGGGTCTGTAATATTTATCCACCATATTCCCCATTTACCTGCAAAGAACTATCTACTGTTTTATGAACTCAACAGGTTAAATTAAGAGAGGCTGATATGTCTCCTGTCTCCTTGTGTAATGCTAATAAGCCCCACCTATGTTACAGGCCCTTTCATTGTGTTGATGTGGATTGGAGCTTGGTAAAGCGTCTGGCTCCATATTATGGGATGTGGAAGTGTCTTCTGTGAGGGGGGGGGGGGGGATCAACCCTCCTGCCTAAGACTGTTTATCAAAGGAGAAGTTTGAACACACCTGACCTGTATTACCATTGTCATTGGACAGTTTAACCCGCCCTGTTCCCCAAAGGATGGGGGGGAGGGTTTTGAAGAGAAATGTGTTACCATGTGTTTTGAAAATAAAGGCATTCCCTGTTTTGGAACTTGAATACAGAGCGTTGTCTCGTATCTGGGGGGAGAACCATTCGTATGGGGTCTTATTCAGCTGGTTGGAGTGTCTGGTGGCTGTCGTGTGGTTGGAAAGGGAATATCCTAACGGTGTTAACCCCTTTCATACTTGGGGTGCCGTTACAATTGTTGGCAAGCAGTGGGATTGATCCCCACAGCCGGAAGGACAGCTACAAGAGGACACAGGAATTTTCACTGGTCACCGACCACAACCCATTGGTCTGGCTTAACCGGGTCTCAGGAGACAATGGCAGGTTGTTGCGGTGGAGCCTAGCCCTACAACCTTACAATTTCACCATCAGCTACCGACCCGGTAAGCAAAATGGCAATGCTGATGGGTTGTCCCGGCAAACAGACGTCATCTCGGGCCCCTAGTGGTGATGGGTTGTCCAGACATTAGAAGAATGGAACTATGGACTAACTTCGGAATCAACCCGTCTGGGGTCCACTCCTCTGTTAGTCTCCTGCCGAAAGGGGAGATGTGTGACAGGGGGTCACTTTGGACACAGGGTTAGCCAGGAAACAATGGACATTGAGAATATATATGGCTTGGATTGCTTAAAATGGGTCTGTAATATTTATCCACCATATTCCCCATTTACCTGCAAAGAACTATCTACTGTTTTATGAACTCAACAGGTTAAATTAAGAGAGGCTGATGTGTCTCCTGTCTCCTTGTGTAATGCTAATGAGCCCCACCTATGTTACAGGCCCTTTCATTGTGTTGATGTGGATTGGAGCTTGGTAAAGCGTCTGGCTCCATATTATGGGATGTGGAAGTGTCTTCTGTGAGGAGGGGGGGGGGGGGATCAACCCTCCTGCCTAAGACTGTTTATCAAAGGAGAAGTTTGAACACACCTGACCTGCATTACCATTGTCATTGGACAGTTTAACCCGCCCTGTTCCCCAAAGGATGGGGGGGAGGGTTTTGAAGAGAAATGTGTTACCATGTGTTTTGAAAATAAAGGCATTCCCTGTTTTGGAACTTGAATACAGAGCGTTGTCTCGTATCTGGGGGGAGAACCATTCGTATGGGGTCTTATTCAGCTGGTTGGAGTGTCTGGTGGCTGTCGTGTGGTTGGAAAGGGAATATCCTAACGGTGTTAACCCCTTTCATACTTGGGGTGCCGTTACAGGGGGTGCAGGAGATGATCCTGCTATTTGAAAAGTTGCCATCATTTTTTTTTTTTATAAGTTATTGTAGCGGGTATCCCAAATTTAGGGGTGACCGTCACCTGAGCAATAGTTGGCTGGGGTCTTTTAGTTGTTTGGACTATGCCTTGCTGCTGCTTCACCTGGCGTGCAGTTCTCCTTAGGTGTATAGGTGGTGCTGACACTTGTACCCGGGGTTGAACCACAGGTGATGATGGAGTGGCTATTGGGTGTCCTCTCTCGATGGCCATGCAGTGGGCGTGGTATACCCGCTGTGCATGCCGGAAGAGGGTACAAAAGGGGCAGACGCCATTGTTCTGGGCGCGAATACCCGGGGACCTGTACCCGGAGGAGTGTATCCCCTCGAGGGGGGATACGAGCATTGACTGTGGGGTCTCGGCCGGGCACCTTCAGCCCGAGGCTGCGGAGTTCCAGGTAGGCCCAGTACCTTTAGCTGGGTCTACAAAGCCAGAAAGGAAACCCAGGGAGCCCAGGTGAGGGCAACCGCTCTGACTAAGAGGAAGCCAGGGGAGGATCAGTCCCATAACAGGAGGCGAGTGATAAAGATTGCTGTCTCGGGAGAGGCCTGGAGACCTGTCGGAGGGAAGGATTCCTTGCTCCGCAGACTGCCTTTGCGGAGTGCTGCTAGCCTGCTACCTAAGGAGGGATCTCCTTGACTTTGTCCTTGGAGGGGACTAAGTCACAGTTCAAGCTACATCCCGGCTGCTAGTCCCATTGGGTGACTATCCGGGTGAGCTGTACCCACTCGGGACCGAGTGGCGAAGAAGCCAAGAGTGTGCCTGAATCAGTTCTATCTGCTAACCCCTTTCTCTTTTCAACTCTCCGGTTACTGAAGCATAAAAGGAAAATAAACTTGTGTTGGAGTTGAAGCGTGGTGTGGACATTGGCCTTCTTTGGGAAAGGTAAAGACTTGCCTCTAAACTCTAGAGGGGAGAACCAGTGGAAGGAAGCAACTCGCTGCGGGACCCAAAAATATGACACCGCTCAACCTCTTCAAACAGAAGGGGTACGGGCATATAGTACGGTGTGCTTTTTTTCTACAAGTGAGCCAAAGGTAGAAAAAAAGGTCCGTGTGCTACATTATATAAATCGTTTATACAGTTATGCATATACATGGTCTACTGGTCATATGTGTTGAATTCCTCAGAGATCCATGCCTCATTAATTTTTATAAATGTGAGGTAGTCAACACTGTCGTGAGTTAGGCGAGTGCGCTTATCAGTCACAGGACACTGGACGAGGGGCAAGCCAACAGTTCCATTGCAAATTGTGCAAGCTCTGGCCAGAGGTCAAGCCTGCCCACCCAGTAGTCCAGGGGTTAATCACTTCTCAGAGCGTCCACATCGGCCGTTAACCCGATGTAGTCGGACAACTGTCGGTCTAGGCGTTCCCTGATGCTGGATCCGGATGAGACCTGTCGATGGGTCGGCTGAAAGAATTATCTCATATCAGAAGTGACCAACACATCTTCAAACCGCCCTCTTCTTGCAGGCGCTGTTGGTTTGGTCCCGGCAACTGTTTCTCTGGGAGTGGAAATTCCTCTGCCAGCGCATGCAAAAGCAGAATGCAGCATTTCTCTAAGCAAGGCCTGGAAGTGCTCCATTCTGACAGCCCTCTGTGATGGTGGTAACATTTCCACCATTTTTTGTTTGTACCGGGGGGTCCAAGTATGTTGCCACCCAGTAATGGTCCTTGCCCGTTATGCTTTTTATACGGGGGTCCCTCTTAAAACACTGGAGCATGAAGGCCCCCATTTGCACTAAACTAGAAGCGGTGTGGTGGCCTGACTCCTGCTCATCATCCAGGATAATGTCGTCCTCATTCTCCTCCCCCCCCCATCCACGGACAACAACAGGGATCCCAGAAAGGTTTAAAGCATGCTCTTCTTGCTCCTCCTCATCTGCCCCGGAACCATCCTCCTCTGACTCCTCTTCAGACTCCTGTTGTTGACTTGTCTCAGATAGAGTAGCCACCCCTGGGAATTCATCCAGCATTGCGACTTCCTCATCTTCCTGCTCCTGCTCCTCGACGGCTTGATCAATGACACGACGAAATGCGCGCTCCATAAAGAAGGCGTAAGGTACGATGTCACTGATGGCGCCATGGCTGCGACTGACCAGGTGGTGATCACATCAAATGGCCGCAAAAGTCTGCATGCGTCGCGCATGAGCAGCCACTGACGCGGTGAAAAACCGAAGCTCCCCAGAACCTGTTCTGGCGCAGAGTTCGTACAGGTAATCATTAACTGCACGTTTCTGCTGGAGCAGCCTATCAAACATATACAAGGTTAAGTTCCATCGCGTCGGGCAGTCACAAATAAGACGTCTGACCGGCAGATTGTGTCGCCGCTGAATGTCAGCAAGGCGAGCCATGGCCGTGTAAGATCTTCTGAAATGGGCCGAGATTTTCCTTGCCTGCCGCAAGACGTCCTGGACCCCAGGGTATTTGACAACGAATTGCTGCATGACCAAGTTCAAGACGTGTGCCATGCATGGCACGTGTGTAATTTTGCCCTGTTTCAACGCGCTCAGCAGATTGGCACCGTTGTCGCACACCACTTTACCAACTGTCAAATTGAGCGGTGTTAGCCACTGATCTGCCTGTGAACGCAAAGCTGAAAGGAGTGCAGGGCCAGTGTGGCTCTTGGCTGCCAGACACAACAGACGCAGCACAGCATGGCAACATCTCACCTGGCATGTCGAATAGGTTCTGGGGATCTTGGGCGGCGTAGCGGAAGAGACGGTAGCAGCGGAAAAGGAGGAGTCAGCCGAGGAGGAGAGGGAGGATGGAGTAGGAGGAGGAGAAGAAGAGGCAGGCCTGCATGCAATCCGTGGTGGTAAAACCAAATCTACACGGGTGCCACGGGTTACATGCTTGACGGCCGTCAGAAGGTTCACCCAGTGGGCAGTAAAAGTAATATGCCTTCCCTGCCTGTGTTTGCTAGACCACGTGTCTGTGTTCAGATATATCTTGGCACCAACACTGTGTGCCAGAGATACATTCACTTGCCACTGAACATGGCCATATAGCTCTGGGATGCCCTTCTGGGAGAAATATTTCCTTCCTGGGACCTTCCATTGTGGTGTTCCAATGGCCACAAATTTTCAAAAGGCCTCCGAGTCCACCAGTTTATATGGCAGTAGTTGGCGGGCTAGGAGTTCTGACAAGCCAGCGGTCAACCGTTGGGCAAGAGGGTTATCCGGCGTCATCATTCTTTTACGCTCGTCCATTTGGCCCACGGAAGCCTGCCTTTTTCCAGATAAACTTGGGGACGGGATGATGGAAGGTGGAGTGGAGGACAACTGTGAAGAGAGAGGAGAAGTAGTAGAAGAGGCTGGATGGTGAGAGCCTGGAGTTTGGCTTTGTGGGTTCTGACGGCGTTGCTCCCACTGGGCTCGGTGATGGGAGTTCATGTGCCTTCTTAAGGCGTCATCCCTAGGTGAGTGTTGGGCTTACCGCGACTTATGCGTTGACTGCAAAGGCTGCAGATGGCAACACTATTGTCAGCAGCGGACACGTTAAAAAAAGCCCACACTGCGGAGCCATGTGCCGGCGTCCTGGGAGCGCCAGATGTGACCGTACATGGTTGATGGCTCGCTCTGAGTCCTGATACATTAGCAGTCTGGTTTGTCCCTCCTGTGCAATGTAAGTTCCGCCTGCCTCTCCTCCCTATCTGCTGGTCCATCTCTCCCTCTGAACTCCCCTCCTGGTCCTCTCTTGTGGGCACCCACGTGATGTCCATAGACACATCATCATCTACGTCACCTTCCCCACCACTAACATTAGAGATCTCGGAGTAGGCAGCAACAGCGGGGACCAACATCCTTGGGCTGATCTGGGTACTGTCATCAGACTGCTGAGTGGCGGTTGTTGCTACGTCCTCTTCCTGATCCAATGTCAAGAATGCCTGCGCATCAGAGAAGTCTTGTGATGGATCGGAAAATAATTCCTGTGACTCAAGCAGAGGGTATATGGTGGTGGTGGTGTTGGTGGTAGTGTCTTTGGGGGTGCACACAGCAGAGAGTGAAGAGGGTGCAGATAGAGAGGATGAGGAGGGTGCAGAAGAGTAAGGCTGAGTGAGCCACTCAACCAAGTCTGGTGCGTCCTTTGACGTAATCGAACGCACCTTCTGCAACTTCCCACTTTGGCTCCGGCCTGGTGCTCCTGCCCTACCCCTACCACCCCTGCGGAAGGGCCTGCCTCTTCCTCTGCCTGTCATCTTTTTAAATGACCCTGTGACAAAAGGCTGTAGAGAAGTGCAGTATATGTGGAAGAAGGTATATAACACCCCGCTTCAAACTGTCGTTTTCGGGGGCCACAGGTCTATCACAGCAGTTATAATACTTTTTTCTAATTGCGTTTGTCACTCTTTGTAGTATCGCTGCAGAACCTCTCAGCAGTCACAATGCTGCACAGTAGAAATGCACTATGCTATTCTTCTTTTATGTGAAAGTATTTTATGCGTGTATTAGACCCCTATATACTGCACACCAAATAGTACACCTATAGCAGACCTTAAAATGAACTTTTGTGGAGCTTTATTGGTTAGCGATTTTAGTCGCTAGTCTGTGCCTGCGACACACAGCGGCAACTTCTACCTAAACCGAGAAAAGAGCTGCAGCAGAACCGCTCAGAAGCTGCACAGTAGAAATGCTGCACAGTTGAAATGCACTATATATTATATAGTATAGTATATAGTATATATTATATAGTATGTTTGAAAGTTTTTTATGCTTGTATTAGACCCCTATATACTGCACACCAAGTAGTACACCTATACCAGTCCTTAAAATGAACTTTTGTGGAGCTTTATTGGTTAGCGATTTTAGTCGCTTGTCTGTGCCTGCGTCACACAGCGGCAACTTCTACCTAAACCGAGAAAAGAGCTGCAGCAGAACCGCTCAGAAGCTGCACAGTAGAAATGCTGCACAGTTGAAATGCACTATATATTATATAGTATAGTATACAGTATATATTATATAGTATGTTTGAAAGTTTTTTATGCGTGTATTAGACCCCTATATACTGCACACCAAATAGTACACCTATACCAGTCCTTAAAATGAACTTTTGTGGAGCTTTATTGGTTAGCGATTTTAGTCGCTAGTCTGTGCCTGCGACACACAGCGGCAACTTCTACCTAAACCGAGAAAAGAGCTGCAGCAGAACCGCTCAGAAGCTGCACAGTAGAAATGCTGCACAGTTGAAATGCACTATATATTATATAGTATAGTATATAGTATATATTATATAGTATGTTTGAAAGTTTTTTATGCGTGTATTAGACCCCTATATACTGCACACCAAATAGTACACCTATACCAGTCCTTAAAATGAACTTTTGTGGAGCTTTATTTGTTAGCGATTTTAGTCGCTGGTCTGTGCCTGCGACACACAGCGGCAACTTCTACCTAAACTGAGAGAAGAGCTGCAGAACCGCTCAGAAGCTGCACAGTAGAAATGCACTATACTATTCTTCCTATATGTGAAAGTATTTTATGCGTGTAGTACACCCCTATTTACTGCACACAAAATAGTACACCTATACCAGTCCTTAAAAGGACTTTTGTGGACTATACACCTATACCAGTCCTTAGAAGGACTTTTGTTTTAGTAGAGTCTGTCCCTGCTAGTACACACACAGCAACCTTCCTACACTGACTAAAGACAGCTGCAGAACCGCTCAGAAGCTGCACAGTAGAAATGCGCTATACTATTCTTCCTAGAGTATTTTATGCGTGTAGTACACCCCTATTTACTGCACACAAAATAGTACACCTATACCAGTCCCTAAAAGGACTTTTGTGGACTGTACACCTATACCAATCCTTAGAAGGACTTTTGTTTTAGTAGAGTCTGTCCCTGCTAGTACACACACAGCAACCTTCCTACACTGACTAAAGACAGCTGCAGAACCGCTCAGAAGCTGCACAGTAGAAATGCACTATACTATTCTTCCTAGAGTATTTTATGCGTGTAGTACACCCCTATTTACTGCACACAAAATAGTACACCTATACCAGTCCTTAAAAGGACTTTTGAACTTCCGGTTCCGGTGCCGCATGAGGTAGCTGCGCCTTCTCACAGCTCCCGCACCAGGGCCCGAAAAACGGCATATAAAACCAGCCTGAACGGCCCCCCATAGCCATCCACCACACCAGGGTGTCCCCCCCTCACTGAGATGGACCGCTTTGTGGAAAAGACCGGCGCCCTCTCGTTCGCGGCCGCAGCGGCGCCGCTGGGCAAGCCGCAAATCGAGGCACCGGCTTCGACCTACACACACGCCGCGGAGGAACCACAGGCGGCCGACATGGAGGTGAGCGGACATCCCTCCCAGCAGACCACCACCCCCTCTGCTAATCCATCTCAGGGCCCAGCTCTGCTATTAACCCAGCCAGCCACACCAGGGGGTTTTTCCAATCCCACACCCCCCGGGGACGCGGACAACACACACCGCATTGCTGCTGCTGTAGCAGCCCTTCTCTCCCCCATGATCTCTGCCTCGGTGGAAAAGGCAGTCAATGCGGGCATGCAGCAAATCAAAGCCCAAATCGCTGAACACTCCACTAGACTTAATGAGATGGAACACCGCCTCTCAGAGGTAGAAGACGAACTCTACCAAGCGCAGGCCACGGAAAAGTCGCAGGACAAAACTAACCAATATATCATTCAAAAATTGGAAGATTTGGAAAATAGATCCAGAAGGAGCAACCTGCGATTTGTAGGCGTCCCCGAATCGCTTCCCTCTGCAGCTCTGGCAGAATTCTGCTCAAAACGCATCCCGGAGGCTTTGGGCCTTTCAGGCCTGTTCACAGTGGAACGCGCATACCGTATGGGGTCCTTCAATTCAGAGCGCAAGACTCCCCGTCCCATTATTGCCAAGTACCTCAACTATGCTGACAAATCATTCTACAGACATTCCGGCAGTCCCCATCTCTCCAAATTGACGGGGTAAAAATCCTCATTTTTGCAGACTACTCGATCGAAGTCTCCAAGAAAAGAAAAGCTTTTCAACCGATCTGCTCTGAACTCTTCAAGCAACAAATACATTTTACCCTGGCATTTCCTGCAACTCTACGCCTCAAATCACCTAAAGGGGAACAACTTTCATTGCAGAATCCTTTGGAAGCAGAATCATTTTTCCGCTCCCTACGGGGTGAAGCAAACCCTCACATGCCCTCCAAGTTGAATTCCAGTCTCCGATCTCTGGAACAGAGAAGCCCTCGCAAGGACTCCAAAACTTTTTAGACATTCTGCTCCGGACCAGCGCTTCCAAAACTCCCGGTGATGAACTTCCTTACACCGCCATGAACTTCCATCCACGCCATTACAGGTCGTATGTTGTTTTTTTTTGCTGTCATTCCGGGTGTTGGTGATGCTAGATCTAATTTACGTGGTCACCATGAGTCCACGACCGGGCACTGACACCTGGGTGATCACCCAGTGTTCTCTCCCACAACTGTCCTGAATTAATTTGTCGTTTCTTTTTTTTACTCAATCTACTGTTTTGTATGTTATGCCTGAAACCAGTTTTTTTTCCACTAGGGTAGTATTGCGAACAAGCCGCACTGTACACATGTTTGTTTACATTTAAATTGCCCTCCATGGCTCCGCTGTGCGACTTTTCTGGCTCCCTGCCATAATCTCCACTCCGGGGGTCCCTCGCACAGTATTGATGTCCCTGGGGCGCTCAGACACCATAACTGGTCTCCTTTTTTCATGAAGAGTCCTGTATGGGGAGCTACCTTGCACAGCGAACTCATGCGGAAAAAAAGCGAAGTTCTTTCTGATGCTTACTTTAATTAGTTGTTTTGTTTTACCTTGTTCTCTTTTCTTTTCCCCCCCTTCATCCCCCCTCCCCCCACTCCACATATCAACCTACACTCTTGACCAGAGGGCTCCACATACAGATGCTCACATCCCTCCCGAGCCTAAGCTATGCCTCCTGATCCCCACTTATACTCTTACAGCTACTGAATCGCCGCCTATACACCTCATCATCCGTGTTATCTTAAGGTAATCTCATGGAATGTGAAGGGTCTCCGTTCTCCTAACAAGAGAATGAAGATTCTTCGCCATCTCAAAAGGCTAAAAGCTGACGTAGCACTACTTCAGGAATCTCATCTTGCGGCATCTGACTTCAGTCGTATGCAGAAACTTTGGGTCGGAACGGTCTTGGGGTCAGAATCAGTTGGACGGAAGGCTGGTGTTCTCCTTCTATTCAACAAAAACCTCCCATGTACTGTTCTATCCACGCACACGGATTACCAAGGACGTTTCCTCTCTTCCAGGGTTAGAATTGGCACTAAAGACCTAGTAATTTCCAATGTATAGGCTCCTAACAGTCTCACAAAGACATTTTACTCTCAACTCTCTATTTGGCTCCTTAATACCTCCCACTTACCTCACCTAGTTGGGGGAGATTTTAATGACCTCATGCATCCTCCAGACGTCAGGTCCTCTCCGAAACATTCTACCCCAGTACCCGTTACATCTGCCCCCACCCTATTTGCCTCCACCATGGACTCCCTCCATCTCACCAACATCTGGCGCTTAACGCACCCGGTGGACAGGGAGTTCACCTTTTACTCTAATCCTCACAAGGTCCTCACTAGGATCGATTACTTTTTTGGGACCGATAATCTTATTCCTCTCGTTTCAGACACAGATGTTGGGGACATAGCCATATCGGACCATGCCCCAATACACCTTACCCTTGACAATCTAGACCTTCCCCCCACCCTAATATCTGGCGCTTCCCATCTTTCCTCCACAATAATGCTGATTTCAGCGCATACATGGAACGAGCATGGGCGGAGTTCTCCTCCGCTAATGCTCCACAAGCAGGGGATCCGAACCTTCTCTGGGATGCAGGAAAAGCATACTTGAGGGGTTGGATCATCTCATATGCCACTTCCTTTAAACGAAATGCACTTTCGAAGTTTAAACTGGCCAGCGATAGACTTCACCTCGCACAACGCATTCTCGCCACCTCGACTTCACCGGCTGACACGGTGGAGTGGTCGCGGCTAAAAATGCCTTCGACACCTGGGCAGACACCCTGGAACTCACAAAAAAATCACATCTAGATGCCTCTCTACATAAATATGGTAATAAGGCTGGCAAACTCCTATCCAGACTCTGCAAGGGTGCCTACCGTCCGACGCACATTACCTCGCTGCGGGACCACACGGGAACTACACATTCTACCCCACTTCACATAAATAAAACCATGCTGGAATACTACATGGCCCTCTACGCACCCGACCCTATCGACCATAAAATAGCCCAGGCCTTCCTTGAAAAAATGAATCTATTAACTATCTCCACTGCCCATCTGGAATCCCTGAATTCCCCCATCTCCCTCGATGAAATAGAAGGCACCATACATGCTCTCCGCCCCTCAAAAGCCCCCGGTCCAGACGGCTTCACAAGTGAATTTTATAAAACTCTCCATAATATAACTGCGCCCATACTCCACTCGGTTTATTCCAATATCTGGGCGGGTGGTCCCTATCTCCCGACAGGCAACCAGGCTATCATCAAGCTACTTTCTAAAAAGGGCAAAGACCCTCTAGAACCGGGCTCCTACAGGCCTATTTCACTACTCAACCTGGATGTCAAAATTCTTTCGAAGATTGTGGCCTCCAGACTAGCGGTCATCCTCCCGGACCTCATCCACCCAGCCCAATCAGGCTTTGTGAAAGGGCGGACAGCCACCCTTAACATACGTAAGGTACGCCTGGCCCTTGAGCGAGCCAAACAAGATCCCACGGGAGAATATGCCATCATCACGCTAGACGCAGAAAAAGCCTTTGACAATGTACGTTTTGACTGGCTTTCCCTTACTCTGTCTAAAATGGGATTCTCAGGCCCCTTTTGCCACCTTATCAATGCCATGTATACAGCGCCCTCAGCTAGACTTGTTGCTGCTGGACTCCTTTCAGAGGACTTCCGCCTTCATAAGGGGACCAGGCAGGGATGCCCTCTCTCCCCCCTCCTGTTCAACTTAGCCTTGGAGCCTCTGTCTAGATACCTTTCCCAGATAGCCCCCTTACGAGGCATCAAAATAGGCAAAACGGAACTTCGCACCTCACTATTTGCCGACAACGTCCTCATATTTACGGGTAACCCCAGAGACGACATCTTGACCATTAAAACCACCTTTGATGACTTTCGACTATGCTACGGCCTCCGTATTAATTATTCCAAGAGCGAAATTCTCCCCATAGGGACACACTCCCCACCCCCCTGGACTCAACACTCTCTGTTTAAGGTTACCTCTTCTCACATCACCTATCTAGGTATAAAGATTGGGAAACTACCCTCTTCCATCTACCACCTCAATTACCCCCCCTTTTCACAAAACTCTACCAGGAACTGTCAAACTGGATGGATCTCCCCCTCTCACTCCTAGGAAGGTGTCACATTGTCAAAATGATTAGCTTCGCCAGACTGCTTTATCCTTTGCAAACCATACCTTTGCTCTTGAAACACAAAGATGTCAAATCCCTCAACTCCAAAATTTCACATTTCATCTGGCACGGCAAAAGACCTTGGATAGCCTTTAAAAAACTACACCTTCCTAGACGTAACGGGGGTATCAGTCTACCTCATATTAGATTGTATAATTTAGCATGTTTGTTCAGGACCAGCTTAGATTGGATAGCCCAATCATCCCAATAATCTATGTCCTGGAATGCGAAATGGCTCAACCTTACTCTCTGGTGGCCCTCCTGGACTGCAGATGGAAAACTGTCCCCCCCTTATCAACACAATCTCCTGCTGAGGGACACAGCTCTAGCTTGGAGAGAAATCAGGAAAACACTCAAGCTATCTCCCTTTATCTCTCCCCATCTGCCAATCCAAGGTAATCCCAACTTCGTCCCTGGTCTTCATTGCAAAGCCTTTTCGGTCTGGCAGGCTCAAGGACTGTCAAATTTTTCCTCATTGTGCGATGGCAACACTGGAAAACCACTTCCTTTCTCTGCCCCCCTCTCACGTTTTCCATTACAACCAATGCATTAGCTTCTTATCTAACACCTGCAAAGACAAACTACGGAGATTCGAAAACAGCTTTTCTGAACTTTTATTGCGAGGTGGACGTTATAAAATTTCGGACATCTACAAACCTCTCCTGCAAAAATCATCACCGTCCTTGTCCTCCTCATCTATTGCTAACTGGGCTGTGGATTTCCCAGTACCAGATATAACTGACAAAATCCTATCTGGTCTACAGAAAACTCTCTGACTGACACCCAACGAAATTTGGAGAGAAACCCAACTCAAGATCGCACACCGGGCTTATATCCCTTTTCTCTCCCCTAAATCCAATAAAGATGGCGCCTCTTGTCCTTTATGCAAGGTACCCAGACCTTCTCTCTCCCACCGCTTCTGGTCCTGCTTCTTCATTTCCTCATTTTGGGAGCAAGTCATGTCTTACATATTCAAAACCACTTTACTGAAACTCCCCAAAGACCCTTTACTTCTAATATTTGGATACTGGGACCCTCTACTGCTACCCTGGTCTCTGACCCCAGCTGCATCAATCTCTTCTGGGACCACCAAACGTCCCCCCTCCAAAGACTGGATTTTGCTCTGTTTACTTGTCGCCAGGAGACTCATTCTCAGGCACTGGATCTCTCCTCAAAGCCCTTCTCTCATCCAACTCGAAAAGGACTGCCTCAACCTTTTCTATAAAGAACGACTTCTTACAGACTTCAAAGAACCCAGATCTAGAGCTCGCTTCTACTACAGATGTGAATCCTTCATCATATCAACCCTCTCATCAGCTGATCAGGCGGCTCTGGAACAACTATCCTTCTCATACGCTGACCCTATCTCAAAAGGGCTGTAAAAATTGGTGGCACTGCATAGACTATACTTCCCGGATGGCCCACCATGGCTGTTTTCACTCTCAGGACTAGTGATGAGCCGAACACCCCCGGGTTCGGTTCGCACCAGAACCCGCGAACGGACCGAAAGTTCGAACGAACATTAGAACCCTATTAAATACAATGGATGCGAACGTTCGAATTCTAAAGTGCTAATTATAACAACTATTATGCATGTTATTGTCCTAAAAAGGGTTTGGGAACCCGGGTTCTGCACCAGGGGACATGTATCAATGCAAAAAGAAGTTTTAAAAACGGTCGTTTTTCGGGAGCAGTCATTTTAATGATGCATAAAGTGAAAAAAAAAAAGTCAAATATTCCTTTAAATATCGTACCTGGGGGGTGTCTAAAGTATGCCTGTGAAGTGCCACGTGTTTCCCGTGTTTAGAACTGTCCCTGCACAAAATGACACTTCTAAAGGAAAAAAAAGCCATTTAAAACTGCTTGCGGCTTTAATGTAATGTCTGGTCCCGGTAATATGGATGAAATTCTTTAAGAAAAATGGCATAGCTACCCCATGACCCCCCCCCCCTACCCCAGCCCATTACCAGCCCCTTTGGGTCTTGTATGGATATTAAGGGGAACCCCGCACATAAAATAAAAAAGGCCCTATATACTCTGAACAGCCCTATACAGGCGGTGCATACAAGACAGGGACTGTAGGTTTGTTCTTATGTAGAATCTGTTTGTAATTTTGAACAGGTACATTGTTGAAGTGTAGCTCCAGACCAAAAATCTATTTTTAAACTTTTTGGAAAACATAGGTAAGGGTTATCACCCCTGTAACATTTGTTTTGCTGTCTGTGCCCCTGTTCAGAACATTTCACCTCACTTTCCGTCCCAATGACAACTGTTTTTGAAATGTGGTGTTTTTCTTGAAACAAGGATTGCTGATAAAGCATCAGTACAGAGGAGACACCTTTCTCCCATGTTTATTCTTACAGGAGAGAATTTTCCTTCCTAGTGGTAGATTTCCTCTCACTTCCTGTTGTCTTCTTGCGTTTGCAAGTAGGAGTCGTTTGTAAGTTGGATGTTTGAAAGTAGGGACCTGCCGTATATACTCTGCAGAAATAGGCCCCTTAGTTGTTGGTGTTGGCACAACACTGTAAGCACTCACAGTTACTCTTGGTTGGTGCTGGAACGCCCTGCTGTCAACTATTATATCAGGAATTTTAATTACATATAATTGTTGAACAGTGGTAGTAAAAATTGGGCCTTTGATGGTGGTGCTGGTGCCACAACACTGTAAGCCCTGACAGTTACTCTTGGTGGGTGCAGCAATGGGCCCTGCTGTGAATTATTAGATCAAGAATTGTAATTACATGCCCCTGTTGAACAGGGGCTGAAAAATTGGGCCTTAGGCACTGGTGGCACAACACTGCAACCCCTCACAGATACTGTACTTGGAGCACAGCAATGAGCCCTGTTGCAAAGTATTGCTTCAAAAATTGTAATGACACGCCCCTGTTAAACAGGGGCTGAAAAATTGGGCCTTAGGCACTGGTGGCACAACACTGCAACTCCTCACAGATACTGTACTTGGAGCACAGCAATGAGCCCTGTTGCAAAGTATTGCTTCAAAAATTGTAATGACACGCCCCTGTTAAACAGGGGCTGAAAAATTGGGCCTTAGGCACTGGTGGCACAACACTGCAACTCCTCACAGATACTGTACTTGGAGCACAGCAATGAGCCCTGTTGCAAAGTATTGCTTCAAAAATTGTAATTACACGCCCCTGTTAAACAGGGGCTGAAAAATTGGGCGTTAGGCACTGGTGGCGGCACCCATAAACAAAAATGATCTTACAAGCTATCATCATCAATCGTATCATTGAGGACTCGGAGGAGGAGGATAGCCAGTCAACATAACAGCACAGGCACTCAGCATCAGCATCAGTCTTGAAGGGATGTGACATGTTAAAATCAATTAGTCTGTTATATCAGCATCAGGTGTGTGGTAGCTGGTGGTGATCCAAGACTGGTTCATCTTGATGAAAGTCAGTCGATCAACCGAGTCGGTGGACAGGCGCACCCTGTGATCCGTGACAAATCCTCCAGCAGCACTGAATGTGCGTTCCGAAAGAACGCTGGATGCAGGACAGGCCAGTAGCTCAATTGCATACTGTGCAAGCTCTGGCCAGTGATCCATCCTCAAGACCCAGTAAGCCAGAGGATTTTCGGTGGGGAAGGTGTCCAAGTCTGACCTTGCCCCTAGATATTCCTGCACCATGTTTATCAGACGCTGGCGATGGTTGCTGGAACCGATCATACTTTGGGGCTGCGGACTAAAGAATTGTCTGAACGCATCGGTCAGACGGCCACCTTCCCCACCGCTCCTTCTTTGACTGGCCGAAGCCTCAGCAACTCGTTGTCCAGGACCAGGAGTTTGCAACCTCCCAGTCTCTGGGAACGCGTTGCACAGACCTTTCTGCAAGGCCTCCCGGAGTTGTCTCATCCTCTGCTCCCTCTGCGACGGTAACATAAGGTCCGCAACCTTACCCTTGTACCGTGGATCAAGGAGAGTGGCCAGCCAGTAATGGTCCCTCTCCTTGATCCGAAGAATACGAGGATCCTTCCGCAGACTTTGCAGGATCAGGGAGGCCATGCAGCGTAGGTTTGCTGAGGCATTCGCTCCGGAGTCCTCTGGGTCACTAAGGACGACATGATCCGCAGCCACCTCCTCCCAGCCACGTACAAGTCCACTGGTTTCTTGGGACTGTAAATCATCCCTAAAAGACTGCTGCTGATGATGCTGAGTGCCAGCCTCCACCTCCATGCTGACACAATCCTCCTCCTCCTCCTCCTCCTCCTCCTCCTCTTCCTGTGCGATGGGTGGGACAGAAGGAACACTGTCTGGGTAAAGGGGGCCTTGAGAGGCAAGGAAGTCCTCCTCTTCCTGCCTCTGTTCTGCCTCAAGTGCCCTGTCCATTATTCCACGCAGCGTGTGCTCCAACAGGTGGACAAGAGGTACAGTGTCACTGATGCATGCACTGTCACTGCTCACCATCCTCGTGGCCTCCTCAAATAGTGCCAGGACAGTGCATGCATCCCTGATCATGCCCCACTGGCGTGGAGAAAAAAAACCAAGCTCCCCTGACCCTGTCCTGGTGCCGTAGTCGCACAGGTACTCATTGATGGCCCTCTGCTGCGTGTGCAGCCGCTGCAGCATGGCCAACGTTGAGTTCCACCTGGTGGGCATGTCACATATAAGGCGGTTCTTGGGCAGGTTCAACTCCTTTTGCAGCTCAGCCAGGCGAGCACTGGCATTATAAGATCTGCGGAAATGCACACAGACTTTCCTGGCCTGCCTCAGGACATCCTGTAAGCCCGGGTACCTGCCCAAGAAGCGCTGCACCACCAGGTTAAGGACGTGAGCCACACAGGGCACATGAGTCAGTTGTCCCTGTCGGAGGGCGGAGAGGAGGTTGGTGCCATTGTCGCAAACCACCATTCCTGGCTTAAGCTGGCGTGGCGTCAACCACCTCTCGGCCTGGCCCTGCAGAGCAGACAGGACCTCTGCCCCAGTGTGGCTTCTGTCCCCCAAACACACCAGCGCAAGCACGGCATGGCATCTTTTTGCCTGCGTACTTGCGTAGCCCCGTGAACGGCTACGGAGCACCGCTGGTTCATAGGACAAACCACAGGAAGAGGCCATGGAGGAAGAAGAAGAGGAGGGGGTGGAGGAGAGAGGTGTGTCACAACCAGTAGTAGCATTTTGGAGGCGTGGCGGTGGGACAACCTCCAACACTACTGCACCTTGTCCTGAATCCTTCCCAGCTGCCAAAAGAGTGACCCAATGGGCCGTGAAAGAAAGGTAACGTCCCTGTCCATGCCTGCTGGACCATGAGTCAGCGGTAATATGCACCTTACCGCTGACCGCCCTGTCCAGCGAGGCCAAGACATTGCCTTCCACATGCCGGTAGAGAGCCGGAATAGCCTTCCGTGAGAAAAAGTGGCGTTTGGGAACCTGCCACTGAGGAACCGCACATTGCACAAACTCACGGAAGGGGGCCGAGTCTACCAACTGAAAAGGCAGCAGTTGAAGCGCTAGCAATTTAGCCAAGCTAGCATTCAACCGCTGGGCATGTGGATGGCTGGGAGTGAACTTCTTTCGACGGTCCAGCAGCTGGGGCAGGGAAATTTGCCTGCTAGAATCGGACGTCGGTGTACTGCTAGCAGAGTGGGCGCAAGTACTTGGCTGTGACACACCTAATTCTACACCTTCATTCCTCTCAGTGCATGTTTCAGAGAGGACTGAAGTTATAGTGGGGTTGGAGATCCCAGCTGATGCGGTGCAAGGAGAGGTCCGCTTTGTTCTTTGGTGTGGGTCTTTGAGGTAGGCTTGCCAACGAGCTGCATGGCAGGTCAACATATGTCTGGTCAGGCATGTGGTACCCAAGCGGCTGATGTTTTGGCCACGCGATATACGCTTGAGACATATGTTGCAAACAGCAGCTGTGCGATCTGATGCACTAGCCTCAAAAAAGGCCCACACCAAAGAACTTTTTGAATGACGGGCAGAGGCAGCGCCCTGCACAGGCGGAGCTCTGCGGTGTGATTCCGTCGGTGTACTGCCCTTACGCTGGCCACCAAAGGGCATCCTGCCTCGTTGGAGATGTGCCTCCTCCTCATCCTCCTCCTCCTCCTCTCTCCTATTAGGCACCCACGTGGAGTCAGTGACCTCATCATCCCCTCCCTCCTCATCACTGGAGCCAATCTGGCAGTATGCTGCAGCTGCTGGAACATGACTGCCAGATTGCTGTCCTTCTTGAGCATCCCCTCTGTCTGCTCTCACGCTACTGCCTTCCTCTAGCTGGGTTTCATCATCAGACCCTTCGAAACGCTGGGCATCCTCCTGGAGCATGTACCCAACACTGTGCTGAAACAGTTCGGGGGACTCCTCAGGAGGAGGACATGGTGGGTCTAGGGAAGGAGTGACTGATGATTTGTCTGACATTGATACCAGGGAAGACGACGCTTTGGCAGCTGCTTTTCCAGTACCCTGAGCCTGGGTGAGAGAGGATGAGGAGGAGGAGGAGGGCTTGGTCATCCACTCTACCAAGTCTTCGGCATGATGTGGCTCAACATGTCCAGCTGCCGAAAAGAAGGACAAGCGTGTCCCATGGCCATGTGCTGATGACAATGCACCGCGTCCACGACCAGCACTGTTGCCCCCAGACACAGAGCCTGCTTGCCCTCTTTTATTGCCTCCTGACTGTCTGCCTCTCCTTGTTTGCCTTCCAGACATTCTAATAGATGGCCTGCAGGGAGATGGGAAAAAAGCAATAAGGGCTACCTTCAGGTGTCCTTCTCTGTCCCTTGAAACAAGGACTTTCACAGTGAAAGAAACTGACACTCTCCCTACCTACAGTTTTCTGTCCCTAGAAAAAATATTTTTTTTAAGCACAATATAGCACAAGGACAATTCACTCACTGTCCTTACAGGTCCCTGGAAACAAGGATTTGCAGAGTGAAAGAAAAAAAACACTCTCCCTACCTACAGTTTTCTGTCCCTAGAAAAAATGTTTTTTTTAATCACAATATAGCACAAGGACAATTCACTCACTGTCCTTACAGGTCCCTGGAAACAAGGACTTGCAGAGTGAAATAAACTGACACTCTCCCTACCTACAGTTTTCTGTCCCTAGAATAAATGTTTTTTTTAAGCACAATATAGCACAAGGACAATTCACTCACTGTCCTTACAGGTCCCTGGAAACAAGGACTTGCAGAGTGAAAGAAAAAAAACACTCTCCCTACCTACAGTTTTCTGTCCCTAGAAAAAATGTTTTTTTTAATCACAATATAGCACAAGAACAATTCACTCACTGTCCTTACAGGTCCCTGGAAACAAGGACTTGCAGAGTGAAAGAAAAAAAACACTCTCCCTACCTACAGTTTTCTGTCCCTAGAAAAAATGTTTTTTTAATCACAATATAGCACAAGGACAATTCACTCACTGTCCTTACAGGTCCCTGGAAACAAGGACTTGCAGAGTGAAATAAACTGACACTCTCCCTACCTACAGTTTTCTGTCCCTAGAATAAATGTTTTTTTTAAGCACAATATAGCACAAGGACAATTCACTCACTGTCCTTACAGGTCCCTGGAAACAAGGATTTGCAGAGTGAAAGAAAAAAAACACTCTCCCTACCTACAGTTTTCTGTCCCTAGAAAAAATGTTTTTTTTAATCACAATATAGCACAAGAACAATTCACTCACTGTCCTTACAGGTCCCTGGAAACAAGGACTTGCAGAGTGAATGAAAAAAAACACTCTCCCTACCTACAGTTTTCTGTCCCTAGAAAAAATGTTTTTTTTAATCACAATATAGCACAAGGACAATTCACTCACTGTCCTTACAGGTCCCTGGAAACAAGGACTTGCAGAGTGAAAGAAAAAAAACACTCTCCCTACCTACAGTTTTCTGTCCCTAGAATAAATGTTTTTTTTAAGCACAATATAGCACAAGGACAATTCACTCACTGTCCTTACAGGTCCCTGGAAACAAGGACTTGCAGAGTGAAAGAAAAAAAACACTCTCCCTACCTACAGTTTTCTGTCCCTAGAAAAAATGTTTTTTTTAATCACAATATAGCACAAGGACAATTCACTCACTGTCCTTACAGGTCCCTGGAAACAAGGACTTGCAGAGTGAAAGAAAAAAAACACTCTCCCTACCTACAGTTTTCTGTCCCTAGAAAAAATGTTTTTTTTAATCACAATATAGCACAAGGACAATTCACTCACTGTCCTTACAGGTCCCTGGAAACAATGACTTGCAGAGTGAAATAAACTGACACTCTCCCTACCTACAGTTTTCTGTCCCTAGAATAAATGTTTTTTTAAGCACAATATAGCACAAGGACAATTCACTCACTGTCCTTACAGGTCCCTGGAAACAAGGACTTGCAGAGTGAAAGAAAAAAAACACTCTCCCTACCTACAGTTTTCTGTCCCTAGAAAAAATGTTTTTTTTAATCACAATATAGCACAAGGACAATTCACTCACTGTCCTTACAGGTCCCTGGAAACAAGGACTTGCAGAGTGAAATAAACTGACACTCTCCCTACCTACAGTTTTCTGTCCCTAGAATAAATGTTTTTTTGAAGCACAATATAGCACAAGGACAATTCACTCACTGTCCTTACAGGTCCCTGGAAACAAGGACTTGCAGAGTGAAAGAAAAAAAACACTCTCCCTACCTACAGTTTTCTGTCCCTAGAAAAAATGTTTTTTTTAATCACAATATAGCACAAGGACAATTCACTCACTGTCCTTACAGGTCCCTGGAAACAAGGACTTGCAGAGTGAAATAAACTGACACTCTCCCTACCTACAGTTTTCTGTCCCTAGAATAAATGTTTTTTTTAAGCACAATATAGCACAAGGAGAATTCACTCACTGTCCTTCCAGGTCCCTGGAAACAAGGACTTGCAGAGTGAAAGAAAAAAAACACTCTCCCTACCTACAGTTTTCTGTCCCTAGAAAAAATGTTTTTTTTAATCACAATATAGCACAAGGACAATTCACTCACTGTCCTTACAGGTCCCTGGAAACAAGGACTTGCAGAGTGAAATAAACTGACACTCTCCCTACCTACAGTTTTCTGTCCCTAGAATAAATGTTTTTTTTAAGCACAATATAGCACAAGGACAATTCACTCACTGTCCTTACAGGTCCCTGGAAACAAGGACTTGCAGAGTGAAAGAAAAAAAACACTCTCCCTACCTACAGTTTTCTGTCCCTAGAATAAATGTTTTTTTTAAGCACAATATAGCACAAGGACAATTCACTCACTGTCCTTACAGGTCCCTGGAAACAAGGACTTGCAGAGTGAAAGAAAAAAAACACTCTCCCTACCTACAGTTTTCTGTCCCTAGAAAAAATGTTTTTTTTAATCACAATATAGCACAAGGACAATTCACTCACTGTCCTTACAGGTCCCTGGAAACAAGGACTTGCAGAGTGAAAGAAAAAAAACACTCTCCCTACCTACAGTTTTCTGTCCCTAGAAAAAATGTTTTTTTTAATCACAATATAGCACAAGGACAATTCACTCACTGTCCTTACAGGTCCCTGGAAACAAGGACTTGCAGAGTGAAATAAACTGACACTCTCCCTACCTACAGTTTTCTGTCCCTAGAATAAATGTTTTTTTAAGCACAATATAGCACAAGGACAATTCACTCACTGTCCTTACAGGTCCCTGGAAACAAGGACTTGCAGAGTGAAAGAAAAAAAACACTCTCCCTACCTACAGTTTTCTGTCCCTAGAAAAAATGTTTTTTTTAATCACAATATAGCACAAGGACAATTCACTCACTGTCCTTACAGGTCCCTGGAAACAAGGACTTGCAGAGTGAAATAAACTGACACTCTCCCTACCTACAGTTTTCTGTCCCTAGAATAAATGTTTTTTTTAAGCACAATATAGCACAAGGACAATTCACTCACTGTCCTTACAGGTCCCTGGAAACAAGGACTTGCAGAGTGAAAGAAAAAAAACACTCTCCCTACCTACAGTTTTCTGTCCCTAGAAAAAATGTTTTTTTTAATCACAATATAGCACAAGGACAATTCACACACTGTCCTTCCAGGTCCCTGGAAACAAGGACTTGCAGAGTGAAATAAACTGACACTCTCCCTACCTACAGTTTTCTGTCCCTAGAATAAATGTTTTTTTTTAAGCACAATATAGCACAAGGACAATTCACTCACTGTCCTTAGAGGTCCCTGGAAACAAGGACTTGCAGAGTGAAAGAAAAAAAACACTCTCCCTACCTACAGTTTTCTGTCCCTAGAAAAAATGTTTTTTTTTAAGCACAATATAGCACAAGGACAATTCACTCACTGTCCTTCCAGGTCCCTGGAAACAAGGACTTGCAGAGTGAAAGAAAAAAAACACTCTCCCTACCTACAGTTTTCTGTCCCTAGAAAAAATGTTTTTTTTAAGCACAATATAGCACAAGGACAATTCACTCACTGTCCTTCCAGGTCCCTGGAAACAAGGACTTGCAGAGTGAAAGAAAAAAAACACTCTCCCTACCTACAGTTTTCTGTCCCTAGAAAAAATGTTTTTTTTAATCACAATATAGCACAAGGACAATTCACTCACTGTCCTTACAGGTCCCTGGAAACAAGGACTTGCAGAGTGAAAGAAAAAAAACACTCTCCCTACCTACAGTTTTCTGTCCCTAGAAAAAATGTTTTTTTTTAATCACAATATAGCACAAGGACAATTCACTCACTGTCCTTACAGGTCCCTGGAAACAAGGACTTGCAGAGTGAAATAAACTGACACTCTCCCTACCTACAGTTTTCTGTCTCTAGAATAAATGTTTTTTTTAAGCACAATATAGCACAAGGACAATTCACTCACTGTCCTTACAGGTCCCTGGAAACAAGGACTTGCAGAGTGAAAGAAAAAAAACACTCTCCCTACCTACAGTTTTCTGTCCCTAGAAAAAATGTTTTTTTTAATCACAATATAGCACAAGAACAATTCACTCACTGTCCTTACAGATCCCTGGAAACAAGGACTTGCAGAGTGAAAGAAAAAAAACACTCTCCCTACCTACAGTTTTCTGTCCCTAGAAAAAATGTTTTTTTTAATCACAATATAGCACAAGGACAATTCACTCACTGTCCTTACAGGTCCCTGGAAACAAGGACTTGCAGAGTGAAATAAACTGACACTCTCCCTACCTACAGTTTTCTGTCCCTAGAATAAATGTTTTTTTTAAGCACAATATAGCACAAGGACAATTCACTCACTGTCCTTACAGGTCCCTGGAAACAAGGATTTGCAGAGTGAAAGAAAAAAAACACTCTCCCTACCTACAGTTTTCTGTCCCTAGAAAAAATGTTTTTTTTAATCACAATATAGCACAAGAACAATTCACTCACTGTCCTTACAGGTCCCTGGAAACAAGGACTTGCAGAGTGAAAGAAAAAAAACACTCTCCCTACCTACAGTTTTCTGTCCCTAGAAAAAATGTTTTTTTTAATCACAATATAGCACAAGGACAATTCACTCACTGTCCTTACAGGTCCCTGGAAACAAGGACTTGCAGAGTGAAAGAAAAAAAACACTCTCCCTACCTACAGTTTTCTGTCCCTAGAATAAATGTTTTTTTTAAGCACAATATAGCACAAGGACAATTCACTCACTGTCCTTACAGGTCCCTGGAAACAAGGACTTGCAGAGTGAAAGAAAAAAAACACTCTCCCTACCTACAGTTTTCTGTCCCTAGAAAAAATGTTTTTTTTAATCACAATATAGCACAAGGACAATTCACTCACTGTCCTTACAGGTCCCTGGAAACAAGGACTTGCAGAGTGAAAGAAAAAAAACACTCTCCCTACCTACAGTTTTCTGTCCCTAGAAAAAATGTTTTTTTTAATCACAATATAGCACAAGGACAATTCACTCACTGTCCTTACAGGTCCCTGGAAACAAGGACTTGCAGAGTGAAATAAACTGACACTCTCCCTACCTACAGTTTTCTGTCCCTAGAATAAATGTTTTTTTAAGCACAATATAGCACAAGGACAATTCACTCACTGTCCTTACAGGTCCCTGGAAACAAGGACTTGCAGAGTGAAAGAAAAAAAACACTCTCCCTACCTACAGTTTTCTGTCCCTAGAAAAAATGTTTTTTTTAATCACAATATAGCACAAGGACAATTCACTCACTGTCCTTACAGGTCCCTGGAAACAAGGACTTGCAGAGTGAAAGAAAAAAAACACTCTCCCTACCTACAGTTTTCTGTCCCTAGAAAAAATGTGTTTTTTAATCACAATATAGCACAAGGACAATTCACTCACTGTCCTTCCAGGTCCCTGGAAACAAGGACTTGCAGAGTGAAATAAACTGACACTCTCCCTACCTACAGTTTTCTGTCCCTAGAATAAATGTTTTTTTTAAGCACAATATAGCACAAGGATAATTCACTCACTGTCCTTAGAGGTCCCTGGAAACAAGGACTTGCAGAGTGAAAGAAAAAAAACACTCTCCCTACCTACAGTTTTCTGTCCCTAGAAAAAATGTTTTTTTTTAAGCACAATATAGCACAAGGACAATTCACTCACTGTCCTTCCAGGTCCCTGGAAACAAGGACTTGCAGAGTGAAAGAAAAAAAACACTCTCCCTACCTACAGTTTTCTGTCCCTAGAAAAAATGTTTTTTTTAAGCACAATATAGCACAAGGACAATTCACTCACTGTCCTTCCAGGTCCCTGGAAACAAGGACTTGCAGAGTGAAAGAAAAAAAACACTCTCCCTACCTACAGTTTTCTGTCCCTAGAAAAAATGTTTTTTTTAATCACAATATAGCACAAGGACAATTCACTCACTGTCCTTACAGGTCCCTGGAAACAAGGACTTGCAGAGTGAAAGAAAAAAAACACTCTCCCTACCTACAGTTTTCTGTCCCTAGAAAAAATGTTTTTTTTTAATCACAATATAGCACAAGGACAATTCACTCACTGTCCTTACAGGTCCCTGGAAACAAGGACTTGCAGAGTGAAATAAACTGACACTCTCCCTACCTACAGTTTTCTGTCCCTAGAATAAATGTTTTTTTTAAGCACAATATAGCACAAGGACAATTCACTCACTGTCCTTACAGGTCCCTGGAAACAAGGACTTGCAGAGTGAAAGAAAAAAAACACTCTCCCTACCTACAGTTTTCTGTCCCTAGAAAAAATGTTTTTTTTAATCACAATATAGCACAAGAACAATTCACTCACTGTCCTTACAGGTCCCTGGAAACAAGGACTTGCAGAGTGAAAGAAAAAAAACACTCTCCCTACCTACAGTTTTCTGTCCCTAGAAAAAATGTTTTTTTTAATCACAATATAGCACAAGGACAATTCACTCACTGTCCTCACAGGTCCCTGGAAACAAGGACTTGCAGAGTGAAATAAACTGACACTCTCCCTACCTACAGTTTTCTGTCCCTAGAATAAATGTTTTTTTTTAAGCACAATATAGCACAAGGACAATTCACTCACTGTCCTTACAGGTCCCTGGAAACAAGGATTTGCAGAGTGAAAGAAAAAAAACACTCTCCCTACCTACAGTTTTCTGTCCCTAGAAAAAATGTTTTTTTTAATCACAATATAGCACAAGAACAATTCACTCACTGTCCTTACAGGTCCCTGGAAACAAGGACTTGCAGAGTGAAAGAAAAAAAACACTCTCCCTACCTACAGTTTTCTGTCCCTAGAAAAAATGTTTTTTTTAATCACAATATAGCACAAGGACAATTCACTCACTGTCCTTACAGGTCCCTGGAAACAAGGACTTGCAGAGTGAAAGAAAAAAAACACTCTCCCTACCTACAGTTTTCTGTCCCTAGAATAAATGTTTTTTTTAAGCACAATATAGCACAAGGACAATTCACTCACTGTCCTTACAGGTCCCTGGAAACAAGGACTTGCAGAGTGAAAGAAAAAAAACACTCTCCCTACCTACAGTTTTCTGTCCCTAGAAAAAATGTTTTTTTAATCACAATATAGCACAAGGACAATTCACTCACTGTCCTTACAGGTCCCTGGAAACAAGGACTTGCAGAGTGAAATAAACTGACACTCTCCCTACCTACAGTTTTCTGTCCCTAGAATAAATGTTTTTTTTAAGCACAATATAGCACAAGGACAATTCACTCACTGTCCTTACAGGTCCCTGGAAACAAGGACTTGCAGAGTGAAAGAAAAAAAACACTCTCCCTACCTACAGTTTTCTGTCCCTAGAAAAAATGTTTTTTTTAATCACAATATAGCACAAGGACAATTCACTCACTGTCCTTACAGGTCCCTGGAAACAAGGACTTGCAGAGTGAAATAAACTGACACTCTCCCTACCTACAGTTTTCTGTCCCTAGAATAAATGTTTTTTTTAAGCACAATATAGCACAAGGACAATTCACTCACTGTCCTTCCAGGTCCCTGGAAACAAGGACTTGCAGAGTGAAAGAAAAAAACACTCTCCCTACCTACAGTTTTCTGTCCCTAGAAAAAATGTTTTTTTTAATCACAATATAGCACAAGGACAATTCACTCACTGTCCTTACAGGTCCCTGGAAACAAGGACTTGCAGAGTGAAATAAACTGACACTCTCCCTACCTACAGTTTTCTGTCCCTAGAATAAATGTTTTTTTTAAGCACAATATAGCACAAGGACAATTCACTCACTGTCCTTACAGGTCCCTGGAAACAAGGACTTGCAGAGTGAAAGAAAAAAAACACTCTCCCTACCTACAGTTTTCTGTCCCTAGAAAAAATGTTTTTTTTAATCACAATATAGCACAAGGACAATTCACTCACTGTCCTTACAGGTCCCTGGAAACAAGGACTTGCAGAGTGAAAGAAAAAAAACACTCTCCCTACCTACAGTTTTCTGTCCCTAGAAAAAATGTTTTTTTTAATCACAATATAGCACAAGGACAATTCACTCACTGTCCTTCCAGGTCCCTGGAAACAAGGACTTGCAGAGTGAAATAAACTGACACTCTCCCTACCTACAGTTTTCTGTCCCTAGAATAAATGTTTTTTTTAAGCACAATATAGCACAAGGACAATTCACTCACTGTCCTTAGAGGTCCCTGGAAACAAGGACTTGCAGAGTGAAAGAAAAAAAACACTCTCCCTACCTACAGTTTTCTGTCCCTAGAAAAAATGTTTTTTTTTAAGCACAATATAGCACAAGGACAATTCACTCACTGTCCTTCCAGGTCCCTGGAAACAAGGACTTGCAGAGTGAAAGAAAAAAAACACTCTCCCTACCTACAGTTTTCTGTCCCTAGAAAAAATGTTTTTTTTAAGCACAATATAGCACAAGGACAATTCACTCACTGTCCTTCCAGGTCCCTGGAAACAAGGACTTGCAGAGTGAAAGAAAAAAAACACTCTCCCTACCTACAGTTTTCTGTCCCTAGAAAAAATGTTTTTTTTAATCACAATATAGCACAAGGACAATTCACTCACTGTCCTTACAGGTCCCTGGAAACAAGGACTTGCAGAGTGAAAGAAAAAAAAACACTCTCCCTACCTACAGTTTTCTGTCCCTAGAAAAAATGTTTTTTTTTTTTAATCACAATATAGCACAAGGACAATTCACTCACTGTCCTTACAGGTCCCTGGAAACAAGGACTTGCAGAGTGAAATAAACTGACACTCTCCCTACCTACAGTTTTCTGTCCCTAGAATAAATGTTTTTTTTAAGCACAATATAGCACAAGGACAATTCACTCACTGTCCTTACAGGTCCCTGGAAACAAGGACTTGCAGAGTGAAAGAAAAAAAACACTCTCCCTACCTACAGTTTTCTGTCCCTAGAAAAAATGTTTTTTTTAATCACAATATAGCACAAGAACAATTCACTCACTGTCCTTACAGGTCCCTGGAAACAAGGACTTGCAGAGTGAAAGAAAAAAAACACTCTCCCTACCTACAGTTTTCTGTCCCTAGAAAAAATGTTTTTTTTAATCACAATATAGCACAAGGACAATTCACTCACTGTCCTTACAGGTCCCTGGAAACAAGGACTTGCAGAGTGAAATAAACTGACACTCTCCCTACCTACAGTTTTCTGTCCCTAGAATAAATGTTTTTTTTAAGCACAATATAGCACAAGGACAATTCACTCACTGTCCTTACAGGTCCCTGGAAACAAGGATTTGCAGAGTGAAAGAAAAAAAACACTCTCCCTACCTACAGTTTTCTGTCCCTAGAAAAAATGTTTTTTTTAATCACAATATAGCACAAGAACAATTCACTCACTGTCCTTACAGGTCCCTGGAAACAAGGACTTGCAGAGTGAAAGAAAAAAAACACTCTCCCTACCTACAGTTTTCTGTCCCTAGAAAAAATGTTTTTTTTAATCACAATATAGCACAAGGACAATTCACTCACTGTCCTTACAGGTCCCTGGAAACAAGGACTTGCAGAGTGAAAGAAAAAAAACACTCTCCCTACCTACAGTTTTCTGTCCCTAGAATAAATGTTTTTTTTAAGCACAATATAGCACAAGGACAATTCACTCACTGTCCTTACAGGTCCCTGGAAACAAGGACTTGCAGAGTGAAAGAAAAAAAACACTCTCCCTACCTACAGTTTTCTGTCCCTAGAAAAAATGTTTTTTTTAATCACAATATAGCACAAGGACAATTCACTCACTGTCCTTACAGGTCCCTGGAAACAAGGACTTGCAGAGTGAAAGAAACTGACACTCTCCCTACCTACAGTTTTCTGTCCCTAGAATAAATGTTTTTTTAAGCACAATATAGCACAAGGACAATTCACTCACTGTCCTTACAGGTCCCTGGAAACAAGGACTTGCAGAGTGAAAGAAAAAAACACTCTCCCTACCTACAGTTTTCTGTCCCTAGAATAAATGTTTTTTTTAAGCACAATATAGCACAAGGAGAATTCACTCACTGTCCTTCCAGGTCCCTGGAAACAAGGACTTGCAGAGTGAAAGAAAAAAAACACTCTCCCTACCTACAGTTTTCTGTCCCTAGAAAAAATGTTTTTTTTAATCACAATATAGCACAAGGACAATTCACTCACTGTCCTTACAGGTCCCTGGAAACAAGGACTTGCAGAGTGAAATAAACTGACACTCTCCCTACCTACAGTTTTCTGTCCCTAGAATAAATGTTTTTTTTAAGCACAATATAGCACAAGGACAATTCACTCACTGTCCTTACAGGTCCCTGGAAACAAGGACTTGCAGAGTGAAAGAAAAAAAACACTCTCCCTACCTACAGTTTTCTGTCCCTAGAAAAAATGTTTTTTTTAATCACAATATAGCACAAGGACAATTCACTCACTGTCCTTACAGGTCCCTGGAAACAAGGACTTGCAGAGTGAAAGAAAAAAAACACTCTCCCTACCTACAGTTTTCTGTCCCTAGAAAAAATGTTTTTTTTAATCACAATATAGCACAAGGACAATTCACTCACTGTCCTTACAGGTCCCTGGAAACAAGGACTTGCAGAGTGAAATAAACTGACACTCTCCCTACCTACAGTTTTCTGTCCCTAGAATAAATGTTTTTTTTTAAGCACAATATAGCACAAGGACAATTCACTCACTGTCCTTAGAGGTCCCTGGAAACAAGGACTTGCAGAGTGAAAGAAAAAAAACACTCTCCCTACCTACAGTTTTCTGTCCCTAGAAAAAATGTTTTTTTTAAGCACAATATAGCACAAGGACAATTCACTCACTGTCCTTCCAGGTCCCTGGAAACAAGGACTTGCAGAGTGAAAGAAAAAAAACACTCTCCCTACCTACAGTTTTCTGTCCCTAGAAAAAATGTTTTTTTTAATCACAATATAGCACAAGGACAATTCACTCACTGTCCTTACAGGTCCCTGGAAACAAGGACTTGCAGAGTGAAAGAAACTGACACTCTCCCTACCTACAGTTTTCTGTCCCTAGAATAAATGTTTTTTTAAGCACAATATAGCACAAGGACAATTCACTCACTGTCCTTCCAGGTCCCTGGAAACAAGGACTTGCAGAGTGAAAGAAACTGACACTGTCCCTACCTACAGTTTTCTGTCCCTAGAATAAATGTTTTTTTTAAGCACACTATAGCACAAGCACAAAACACACTGACACTCTCCCTACCTATCCTTCTCTTTCCCTAAACTAAAGGAATCCAGGTTAAGCAAGAAAGAAATAACAGTCACTGTCCCTGCCTATGCTGCTCTATCCCTGCTCCGGAACACACTACACTAGGCCGCCGTGCTGGCGGCCTTTTATAGTGTGGGGCGTGTACTAAACACCCTCAGCAATAATTGGCCACAGGCATCCTGCCTGTGGCCAATCATTGCTCTCCTCGCTGCCGGCGCTGTGATTGGCCAAGCATGCGGGGTCACAGTGCATGCTTGGCCAATCACAGCGCCTGGATGACACTGCGATGGCGTAGTGCATTGTGGGCCGTTCGCGTCACTCGAATTTGGCGCGAACGGCCCAAATCGTTCGATCTTCGTCGAACGATCGAACAGCCGATGTTCGAGTCGAACGTATGTTCGACTCGAACACGAAGCTCATCCCTACTCAGGACCATTCACGTATTGGAACGGACAGCCTGCCATTGTCTCTGGAGCTCCTGCCCCCCCCCCCTTCCCCCCTCTTCACTTATTAGTTTCTGTTATGATCTTTCCCCTATTCCCGATTCTAAACATTCTAAACATAGGGGCGCATAGACAGATCCATCCAGTACTTACCTTCTGGTCACATTGCAGTATCGGTATTTGTCTAGGATGACCTATTGTACCCTCACTAGGGGAGAATTATGTCTATACAGCACCCTCTCTCTATAACCCCACAATGTTAGTCTCCTAGTGATTTAGTGTCAAGTTTTATCTCTTGTTTCTGCCCTACTTGATGTACCCAACTAGCTACATCAATATTTCTATGTACCATTGTTTGAACCTGACTGACAACCTTTTTTGTACTTTTGTACTTATCTTTACACTTGTTCAATTGTCTTTTATTTTCCAATAAAAATTTGTTAAAAAAAAAAAAGGACTTTTGTGGACTGTACACCTATACCAGTCCTTAGAAGGACTTTTGTTTTAGTAGAGTCTGTCCCTGCTAGTACACACACAGCAGCCTTCCTACACTGACTAAAGACAGCTGCAGAACCGCTCAGAAGCTGCACAGTAGAAATGCACTATACTATTCTTCCTACAGTATTTTATGCGTGTAGTACACCACTATTTACTGCACACAAAATAGTACACCTATACAGTCCTTAAAAGGACTTTTGTGGACTGTACAATTATACTAGTCCTTAGAAGGACTTTTGTTTTAGTAGAGTCTGTCCATGCTAGTACACACACAGCAACCTTCCTACACTGACTAAAGACAGCTGCAGAACCGCTCAGCACTGCAGTCCCAATGCTGCACAATTGAAATGAACTAAAAGTGTATTACACCCCTATATACTGCACACAAAACAATTGTACACCTATACCAGTCCTTAAAAGGACTTTTGTGGACCTAATAGCTAGGATTACAGTCTGTCCCTGCTCCACACAGCAACCTGTCCCTACGCTGACAAATAACAGAATGTAAAATGGCAGCCAGATCAGGTCTATTTATAAGGTAGGGGGTATGTCCATTCGCTGAAATGTCTCATTGGCTGTCCTGTACCACATGATGGATGTGTCATAGGTCAAAGTTCCACAATGTAAAAGAATATGGCGGGCGCGAACCGGCCGCGAATAGCGCCATATGTCCGCCGGTTTCGCGAACCGCGAATGCGCAAAATTCGCCGCGAACCGACCGTGGGGCGAACCGCAAGGCCATCTCTAATCCTAATCCATGTCCTTAATCCACGGTCAGAATTTCCAATGGGAAAACATCCGTCGTAAATTCCGATGGAAAAATAGAGAACCTGCTCTCTATCTAATGCTGTCGGAATTTCCGACAGAAAAAGTCTGATGGAGCATACACACGGTCGGAATTTACGACCAAAAGCTCCTATGGGACTTTTTCTGTCGAAAATTCCAACCGTGTGTACGGGGCATTAGTCTGGAAAAAGATATATATATTCCTGTGCTTAGGATCTATGCATATATGATGAGCTGCAGCCCCCCTAGTGAGATCCTAAAAATGGGTCTTAGACAAATTAAACAGTTGTTGTGGGGTATGGCGCTGCTCGTTCCTCAGGGGCACCCCAAGGAAAAAAGTGTTGCTGTAGTGACTGGGCGAAAATATATGTGATCCGAAAGTGATATTATTTGTATATAGTGAAAAACAAGTGTCCAAAAGAAATTTTATATATGAAGGCCGCAAGGCCTATAGAAGCTAAATGCTAATATGCAACAACATCCAAATTCAGCAAATAAATGACAGTACGTGTAAGCTATTGTAACCAATACGTGACCAGTGTATACTTAAAATGCATCCAAAAGGTAAATAAAAAATAATAAATATTTCCACAGTGACTGATCATAAGTGTGTACAGAACATAATAGTAAAATAATAAATATTATTGCAAAGAACACATGACGTGAATAAAAAATATATTAAACTCTAGAAAACTGTAAAAAAGAATGAAAAAAGTCCACTTCTTAGTAGTGACTATGGTTTTAAAGTATTTCCAATGTCCATAGTGAAAAAGTGTGCCAGCAAAAAACTTCCAGTGACTTTTCTGGTGCTCCCCCACAAGGGTCCCCACTCACCAGCTCCTCGCACCCCTGCAGGGGTAGACAGCGTAATGATATGACTCCAGGTAAGGTCCGTATATGGATCGCACAATTTCCCAGCTGTTTTTCCTGGATGGGACAGACTGCAGCACACTCCCAATGTCCACGGCTACCCTTCCAAGGAAATCCCACTTTACAAAGCAATGGCTTATCCAGTCACCTTTTTTCTAATCGATATACAGCTTTCACATGACCCAGATCTTTGCCAGCCTGTCAGTAGGGGAACATAGCTTCTAGTCCTCTGCTTAAAAAGTAAAATAAAAAAACAGTTTGGATTTTGGACTTCTAGAAAGTTGCTGCTGTATCAGTAGGGTTCAGTAGTAAAGAAGGTGGTGGGAGTCTGATGGAGTATACACACGGTCGGAATTTCTGACCAAAAGCTCCTATGGGACTTTTTCTGTCTGAAATTCTGACTGTGTGTACAGGGCATTAGTCTGCTTGTCTTCAGCAAACTGTTTGCAGGATTTCTTGTGCATCATCTTTAGAAGAGGCTTCCTTCTGGGATGACAGCCATGCAGATCAATTTGATGCAGTGTGCGGCTTATAGTCTGAGCACTGACAGGCTGACCCCCCACCCCTTCAACCTCTGCAGCGATGCTGGCAGCACTCATACATCTATTTCCCAAAGACAACCTCTAGATATGACGCTGAGCATGTGCACTCAACTTCTTTGGTGGACCATGGGGAGGCCTGTTCTGAGTGGAACCTGTCCTGTTATACCGCTGTATGGTCTTGGCCACTGTGCTGCAGCTCAGTTTCAGGGTCTTAGCAATCTTCTGATAGCCTAGGCCATCTTTATGTAGAGCAACAATTTTTTTTTTCAGATCCTCAGAGAGTTCTTTGCCATGAGGTGCCATGTTGAACTTCCAGTGACCAGTATGAGAGAGTGAGAGTGATAACACCAAATTTAACACACCTGCTCCCCATTCACACCTGAGACCTTGTAACACTAAAAAGTCACATGACACCAGGGAGGGAAAGTGGCTAATTGTGCCCAATTTGGACATTTTTACTTAGGGGTGTACTCACTTTTGTTGCCAGTGGTTTAGACATTAATGGCTGTGTGTTGAGTTATTTTGAGGGGACAGCAAATTTACACTGTTATACAAGCTGTACACTCACTACTTTAAATTATAGCAAAGTGGCATTTCTTCAGTGTTGTCACATGAAAAGCTACAAGAAAATATTTACACAAATGTGACTGAGGGGTGTATTTACTTTTGTGAGATACTGTATGTCTTGTATGTGTACCTACCTACACTATATACAGCCAGGTCCATAAATATTGGGACATCGACACAATTCTATTTTTTTGGGCTCTATACACCACCACAATCGATTTGAAATGAAACACACAATTTGTGCTTTAACTGAAGACGTTCAGCTTTAATTTGATGGTATTTACATGCAAATCAGGTGAACGGTGTAGGAATTACAACAGTTTGTATATGTGCCTCCCACTTTTTAAGGGACCAAAAGAAAAGGGAAAATTGGCTGCTCAGCTGTTCTATGGCCAGGTGTGTGTTATTATGGAGTATGGAGGATGGGGGGAGTATAGAGGACAGAGAGTACTACAGAGGATGGAGAGTAGTATAGAGGATAGAGAGGAGAGAGAGGGTGGAAAGTAGTATGGAGGATGGAGAGGAGAGAGAAGATGGAGGATGGAATGTAGTATAGAGGACAGAGAGTAGTATAGAGAATGGAGAGGAGAGAGAGGATGGACAGTAGTATGGAGGATGAAGAGTAGTATGGAGAATGAAGAGTAGTATGGAGGATGGAGAGGAGTATGGAGGATGAAGAGTAGTATGAAGGATGGAGAAGAGAGAGGATGGAGAGTAGTATGAAGGATGTGGAGTAGTATGGAGAGTAATATGGAGGATGGAGAGGAGTATGGAAGATGGAGGGGAGTATGAAGGATGGAGAGGAGTAAGGAGAGTAGGATAGAGGATGAAGATGAGTATGAAGGATGGAGAGTAGTATGGAGGGTGGAGAGTAGTATGGAGTATAGAGAGTAGTATGGAGGATGGAGAATGGAGAGTAGTATGAAGGATGGAGAGGAGTATGGAGGATAGAGAGGAGTTTGGAGGATGGAGAGGAGTATGGAGGATGGAGAGTAGTATGGAGGATGGAGAGGAGTAAGGAGAGTAGTATAGAGAATGAAGAGGAGTATGGAGGATGTAGAGTAGTATGGAGGGTGGAGAGGAGAAGGGAGAGTAGCATAGAGGATGGAGAGGAGTATGAAGGATGGAGAGGAGTAAGGAGAGTGGTATAGAGTATGATGAGGAGTATGGAGGATGTAGAGTATAGAGGGTGGAGAGTAGTATGGAGTATAGAGAGTAGTATGGGGGATGGAGAAGAGAGAGAGGATGGAGGATGGAGAGTAGTATGAAGGATGGAGAGGAGTATGGAAGATGGAGAAGAGTTTTGAGGATGGAGAGTAGTATAGAGGATGGAGAGGAGAATGGAGGATGGAAAGTAGTATGGAGGTAGGAGAGTAGTATGGAGGATGGAGAGTAGTATGGAGGATGAAGAGTAGTATGGAGGATGGGGAGTAGTATGGAGTGTGGAGAGGAGGATGGAGAGTATTATGGAGGATGGAGAGGAGTAAGAGGAGTATGAAGGATAGAGAGGAGAGTAGTATAGAGGATGGAGAGTAGTATGGAGGGTGGAGAGTAGTATGGAGTATAGAGAGTATTATGGAGGATGGAAAGTAGTATGGAGGATGGAGAGGAGTATGAAGGATGGAAAGTAGTATGGAGGGTGGAGAGTAGTATGGAATATAGAAAGTAGTATGGAGGATGGAGAGGAGTATGGATGACGGAGAGGAGGATAGAGAGGAGAGGGGATGGAGGGAGAGGATGGAGGATGGAGAGTAGTATGAAGGATGGAGAGGAGCATGGAGGACGGAGAGGAGTATGAAGGATGGAGAGGAGTAAGGAGAGTAGTATAGAGGAAGGAGAGAAGTATGGAGGGTGGTGAGTAGTATAGAGGATAGAGAGTATTATGGAGGATGGAGAGGAGTTTGGAGGATGGAAAGTAGTATAGAGGATGGAGAGTAGTATAGAGGATGGAGATTAGTATAGAGGATTGAGAGTAGGATGGAGAGTAGTATGAAGGATGGAGAGGAGTATGGAGGATGGAGAGGAGTTTAGAGTATGGAGAGTAGTATAGAGGATGGAGAGGAGAATGGAGGATGGAGAGGAGTATGAAGTATGGAGAGGAGTATGGAGGATGGATTGTAAAATAGAGGATGGCGAATATGAGGGATGGAGAGGAGTATGGAGTGTAGTATAGAGGATGGTTAATAGAATAGAGGACAGAGAGTAGTATAGAGGATGTAGAGTAGTATAGAGGAAGGAGAGGAGAGAGAGGACGGAAAGTAGTATGGAGGATGGAGAGTAGTATGGAGGATGTAGAGGAGAGAGAAGATGGAGGATGGAGCGTAGTATGAAGGATGGAGAGGAGTTTGGAGAATGGAGAGTAGTATAGAGGATGGAGAGGAGTATGGAGGATGGAGAGGAGTATAGAGGATAGATAGGAGGAGAGAGAGGAGCGAGGACGGGAAGTAGTATGGAGGATGGAGAGGAGTATAGAGGATAGAGAGGAGATTGGAGGATGGAGATGAGTTTGGAGGATGGAGAGTAGTATATAGGATGGAGAGGAGGATGGAAAGTAGTATGGAGGTAGGAGAGGAGTTTGGAGAATGGAGAGTAGTATAGAGGATGGAGAGTAGTATAGAGGATGGAGAGGAGTATGGAGGATGGAGAGGAGTATAGAGGATAGAGAGGAGGAGAGAGAGGAGCGAGCATGGGGAGTAGTATGGAGGATGGAGAGGAGTATGGAGGATAGAGAGGAGATTGGAGGATGACGAGGAGTTTGGAGAATGGAGAGTAGTATAGAGGATAGAGAGTAGTATAGAGGATGGAGAGGAGTATGGAGGATGAAGAGTAGTATGGAGGATGGAGAGGAGAGAGGATGGAGAGTAGTATGAAGGATGGGGAGTAGTATGAAGGATGGAGAGTAATATGGAGGATGGAGAGGAGTATGGAAGATTGAGGGGAGAATGAAGGATGGAGAGGAGTAAGGAGAGTAGGATAGAGGATGAAGATGAGTATGAAGAATGGAGAGTAGTATGGAGGGTGGAGAGTAGTATGGAGTATAGAGAGTAGTATGGAGAATGGAGAGGAGTATGGATGACGGAGAGGAAGATAGAGAGGAGAGGGGATGGAGAGAGAGTATGGAGGATGGAGAGTAGTATGAAGGATGGAGAGGAGTATGGAGGATGGAGATGAGTTTGGAGGATAGAGAGTAGTATAGAGAATGGAGAGGAGAATGGAGGATGGAGAGGAGTATGAAGGATGGAGAGGAGTATGGAGTGTAGTATAGAGGATGGTTAATAGAATAGAGGACAGAGAGTAGTATAGAGGACGTAGAGTAGTATAGAGGATGGAGAGGAGAGGAAGGAAAGTAGTATGGAGGATGGAGAGTAGTATGGATGATGGATTGTAGTATGGAGGATGGAGGAGGATAGTGAGGAGAGACAATGGAGAGTAGTATGGAGGATGTAGAGGAGAAAGAAGATGGATGATGGAGCGTAGTATAGAGGATGGAGAGGAGTATGGAGGATGGAGAGGAGTATAGAGGATAGAGAGGAGGAGAGAGAGGAGCGAGGACGGGGAGTAGTATGGAGGATGGAGAGGAGTATGGAGGATAGATAGGAGATTGGAGGATGGAGAGGAGTTTGGAGGATGGAGAGTAGTATAGAGGATGGAGAGGAGGATGGAAAGTAGTATGGAGGTAGGAGAGGAGTTATGGAGGATGGGGAGTAGTATGGAGGATGGGGAGTAGTATGAAGGATGGAGAGTAGTATGGAGGACGGAGAGGAGTATAGAGAACGGAGAGGAGGAGAGAGAGGAATAGTATGGAGGATGGAAAGGAGTATGGAGGATAGAGAGGATTATGGAGGATGGAGAGTATTATAAAGGATGGAGAGGAGAATGGAGGGTGGAGTGTAGTATAGTATAGAGGATGGAGAGTAGTATAGAGGACGGAGAGTAGTATAGACGATGGAGAGGAGAGAGAGGATGGAAAGTAGTATGGAGGATGGAGAGTAGTATGGAGGATGGGGAGTAGTATGGAGGATGGATAGGAGTATGGAGGATGTAGAGCAGTATGGAGGATGGAGAGGAGTATGGAGGATGGAGAGGAGGAGAGAGAGGGTGGAGAGTAGTATGGAGCATGGAAACGAGTATGGAGGATGGAGAGGAGTATGGAGGACAGAGAGGAGTATGAAGGATAGAGAGGAGAGTAGTATAGAGGATGGAGAGTATTATGAAGGGTGGAGAGTAGTATGGAGTATAGATAGTATTATGGAGGATGGAGAGGAGTATGGAGGATGGAGAGCAGTATGAATTATGGAGAGGACTAAGGAGAGTAGTATAAAAGATGAAGAGGAGTATGAAGGATGGAGCGTAGTATAGAGGATGGAGAGGAGAATGGAGGATGGAGAGTAGTATGAAGGATGGAGAGGAGTATGGGGGATTGAGAGGAGTTTGGAGGATGGTGAGTAGTATAGACAATGGAGAGGAGAATGGAGGATGGAGAGGAGTATGAAGGATGGAGAGGAGTATGGAGGATAGAGTGTAGTATAGAGGATGGCGAGTAGAATAGAGGACAGAGAGTAATATAGAGGACGTAGAGTAGAGAATGGAGAGGAGAGAGAGGAAGGAAGGTAGTATGGAGGATGGAGAGTAGTATGGATTATGGATTGGAGGATGGAGCAGGATAGAGAGAGACAATGGAGAGTAGTATGGAGGATGTAGAGGAGAGAGAAGATGGAGGATGGAGCGTAGTATGAAGGATGGAGAGGAGTTTGGAGCATGGAGAGTAGTATAGAGGATGGAGAGGAGGATGGAGGATGGAGTGTAGTATAGAGGATGGAGTGTAGTATAGTGGATGGAGTGTAGTATGGAGGATGTCAAATAAGTGGGGAAAAAGTTGCGCTACCAAATAGTGAAAACAATGTGTGGTGGGCTGCCAACATTAACAATCAGACATATTGTGAACAAGAAAAAAAAACGTGGCGCCGTAAACTAAGTGAATTTCAAAAATTGATATGTGAACCAATTCTCAAAATAAGTGTACCTCACATGTGCTACGTGGGTAATAAGAGACTGTAATGCCCCATACACACGATCGTTTTTCTTGCCATTTTTTTTCTTGCCGTTTTTCACGTCGTTTTTTTTCATGCTTCCTCTCAAGCCTGTCTTGCGTACACACGATCATTTAAAAAAACGATCAAGCAAAGCGCAGTGACGTACAACACGTACGACGGCACTATAAAGGGGAAGTTCCGTTCGAATGGCGCCACCCTTCATGTTAGTAAAGTTTGTTGAGCGACGATTCGCTCTTTTCAGTCTCGTGCTTTTCAGTCCGTGACTGCTAGGGATGAGCTTCGTGTTCGAGTCGAACATACGTTCGACTCGAACATCGGCTGTTCGATCGTTCGACGAAGATCGAACGATTTGGGCCGTTCGCGCCAAATTCGAGTGACGCGAACGGCCCACAATGCACTACGCCATCGCAGTGTCATCCAGGCGCTGTGATTGGCCAAGCATGCACTGTGACCCCGCATGCTTGGCCAATCACAGCGCCGGCAGCGAGGAGAGCAATGATTGGCCACAGGCAGGATGCCTGTGGCCAATTATTGCTGAGGGTGTTTAGTACACGCCCCACACTATAAAAGGCCGCCAGCACGGCGGCCTAATGTAGTGTGTTCCGGAGCAGGGAAAGACAAGCATAGGCAGGGACAGTGACATTTATTTCTTTCTTGCTTAACCTGGATTCCTTTAGTTTAGGGAAAGAGAAGGATAGGTAGGGAGAGTGTCAGTGTGTTTTACTGTGCGAGTCCTTGTTTCTAGGGACAAAGAAGGAAAGTGAGGGGATTTCTCCTTGTGCTATAGTGTGCTTTAAAAAAACATTTTTTCTAGGGACAGAAAACTGTAGGTAGGGAGAGTGTCAGTTTCTTTCACTGTGCCAGTCCTTGTTTCTAGGGACAAAGAAGGAAAGTGAGGGGAATTCTCCTTGTGCTATAGTGTGCTTTAAAAAAACATTTTTTCTAGGGACAGAAAACTGTAGGTAGGGAGAGTGTCAGTTTCTTTCACTGTGCCAGTCCTTGTTTCTAGGGACAAAGAAGGAAAGTGAGGGGATTTCTCCTTGTGCTATAGTGTGCTTTAAAAAAACATTTTTTCTAGGGACAGAAAACTGTAGGTAGGGAGAGTGTCAGTTTCTTTCACTGTGCCAGTCCTTGTTTCTAGGGACAAAGAAGGAAAGTGAGGGGAATTCTCCTTGTGCTATAGTGTGCTTTAAAAAAACATTTTTTCTAGGGACAGAAAACTGTAGGTAGGGAGAGTGTCAGTTTCTTTCACTGTGCCAGTCCTTGTTTCTAGGGACAAAGAAGGAAAGTGAGGGGATTTCTCCTTGTGCTATAGTGTGCTTTAAAAAAACATTTTTTCTAGGGACAGAAAACTGTAGGTAGGGAGAGTGTCAGTTTCTTTCACTGTGCCAGTCCTTGTTTCTAGGGACAAAGAAGGAAAGTGAGGGGAATTCTCCTTGTGCTATAGTGTGCTTTAAAAAAACATTTTTTCTAGGGACAGAAAACTGTAGGTAGGGAGAGTGTCAGTTTCTTTCACTGTGCCAGTCCTTGTTTCTAGGGACAAAGAAGGAAAGTGAGGGGATTTCTCCTTGTGCTATAGTGTGCTTTAAAAAAAACATTTTTTCTAGGGACAGAAAACTGTAGGTAGGGAGAGTGTCAGTTTCTTTCACTGTGCCAGTCCTTGTTTCTAGGGACAAAGAAGGAAAGTGAGGGGAATTCTCCTTGTGCTATAGTGTGCTTTAAAAAAACATTTTTTCTAGGGACAGAAAACTGTAGGTAGGGAGAGTGTCAGTTTCTTTCACTGTGCCAGTCCTTGTTTCTAGGGACAAAGAAGGAAAGTGAGGGGATTTCTCCTTGTGCTATAGTGTGCTTTAAAAAAACATTTTTTCTAGGGACAGAAAACTGTAGGTAGGGAGAGTGTCAGTTTCTTTCACTGTGCCAGTCCTTGTTTCTAGGGACAAAGAAGGAAAGTGAGGGGAATTCTCCTTGTGCTATAGTGTGCTTTAAAAAAACATTTTTTCTAGGGACAGAAAACTGTAGGTAGGGAGAGTGTCAGTTTCTTTCACTGTGCCAGTCCTTGTTTCTAGGGACAAAGAAGGAAAGTGAGGGGAATTCTCCTTGTGCTATAGTGTGCTTTAAAAAAACATTTTTTCTAGGGACAGAAAACTGTAGGTAGGGAGAGTGTCAGTTTCTTTCACTGTGCCAGTCCTTGTTTCTAGGGACAAAGAAGGAAAGTGAGGGGATTTCTCCTTGTGCTATAGTGTGCTTTAAAAAAACATTTTTTCTAGGGACAGAAAACTGTAGGTAGGGAGAGTGTCAGTTTCTTTCACTGTGCCAGTCCTTGTTTCTAGGGACAAAGAAGGAAAGTGAGGGGAATTCTCCTTGTGCTATAGTGTGCTTTAAAAAAACATTTTTTCTAGGGACAGAAAACTGTAGGTAGGGAGAGTGTCAGTTTCTTTCACTGTGCCAGTCCTTGTTTCTAGGGACAAAGAAGGAAAGTGAGGGGATTTCTCCTTGTGCTATAGTGTGCTTTAAAAAAACATTTTTTCTAGGGACAGAAAACTGTAGGTAGGGAGAGTGTCAGTTTCTTTCACTGTGCCAGTCCTTGTTTCTAGGGACAAAGAAGGAAAGTGAGGGGAATTCTCCTTGTGCTATAGTGTGCTTTAAAAAAACATTTTTTCTAGGGACAGAAAACTGTAGGTAGGGAGAGTGTCAGTTTCTTTCACTGTGCCAGTCCTTGTTTCTAGGGACAAAGAAGGAAAGTGAGGGGATTTCTCCTTGTGCTATAGTGTGCTTTAAAAAAAACATTTTTTCTAGGGACAGAAAACTGTAGGTAGGGAGAGTGTCAGTTTCTTTCACTGTGCCAGTCCTTGTTTCTAGGGACAAAGAAGGAAAGTGAGGGGAATTCTCCTTGTGCTATAGTGTGCTTTAAAAAAACATTTTTTCTAGGGACAGAAAACTGTAGGTAGGGAGAGTGTCAGTTTCTTTCACTGTGCCAGTCCTTGTTTTAAGGGACAAAGAAGGAAAGTGAGGGGATTTCTCCTTGTGCTATAGTGTGCTTTAAAAAAACATTTTTTCTAGGGACAGAAAACTGTAGGTAGGGAGAGTGTCAGTTTCTTTCACTGTGCCAGTCCTTGTTTCTAGGGACAAAGAAGGAAAGTGAGGGGAATTCTCCTTGTGCTATAGTGTGCTTTAAAAAAACATTTTTTCTAGGGACAGAAAACTGTAGGTAGGGAGAGTGTCAGTTTCTTTCACTGTGCCAGTCCTTGTTTCTAGGGACAAAGAAGGAAAGTGAGGGGAATTCTCCTTGTGCTATAGTGTGCTTTAAAAAAACATTTTTTCTAGGGACAGAAAACTGTAGGTAGGGAGAGTGTCAGTTTCTTTCACTGTGCCAGTCCTTGTTTCTAGGGACAAAGAAGGAAAGTGAGGGGATTTCTCCTTGTGCTATAGTGTGCTTTAAAAAAACATTTTTTCTAGGGACAGAAAACTGTAGGTAGGGAGAGTGTCAGTTTCTTTCACTGTGCCAGTCCTTGTTTCTAGGGACAAAGAAGGAAAGTGAGGGGAATTCTCCTTGTGCTATAGTGTGCTTTAAAAAAACATTTTTTCTAGGGACAGAAAACTGTAGGTAGGGAGAGTGTCAGTTTCTTTCACTGTGCCAGTCCTTGTTTCTAGGGACAAAGAAGGAAAGTGAGGGGATTTCTCCTTGTGCTATAGTGTGCTTTAAAAAAACATTTTTTCTAGGGACAGAAAACTGTAGGTAGGGAGAGTGTCAGTTTCTTTCACTGTGCCAGTCCTTGTTTCTAGGGACAAAGAAGGAAAGTGAGGGGAATTCTCCTTGTGCTATAGTGTGCTTTAAAAAAACATTTTTTCTAGGGACAGAAAACTGTAGGTAGGGAGAGTGTCAGTTTCTTTCACTGTGCCAGTCCTTGTTTCTAGGGACAAAGAAGGAAAGTGAGGGGATTTCTCCTTGTGCTATAGTGTGCTTTAAAAAAACATTTTTTCTAGGGACAGAAAACTGTAGGTAGGGAGAGTGTCAGTTTCTTTCACTGTGCCAGTCCTTGTTTCTAGGGACAAAGAAGGAAAGTGAGGGGAATTCTCCTTGTGCTATAGTGTGCTTTAAAAAAACATTTTTTCTAGGGACAGAAAACTGTAGGTAGGGAGAGTGTCAGTTTCTTTCACTGTGCCAGTCCTTGTTTCTAGGGACAAAGAAGGAAAGTGAGGGGATTTCTCCTTGTGCTATAGTGTGCTTTAAAAAAACATTTTTTCTAGGGACAGAAAACTGTAGGTAGGGAGAGTGTCAGTTTCTTTCACTGTGCCAGTCCTTGTTTCTAGGGACAAAGAAGGAAAGTGAGGGGATTTCTCCTTGTGCTATAGTGTGCTTTAAAAACACATTTTTTCTAGGGACAGAAAACTGTAGGTAGGGAGAGTGTCAGTTTCTTTCACTGTGCCAGTCCTTGTTTCTAGGAACAAAGAAGGAAAGTGAGGGGAATTCTCCTTGTGCTATAGTGTGCTTTAAAAAAACATTTTTTCTAGGGACAGAAAACTGTAGGTAGGGAGAGTGTCAGTTTCTTTCACTGTGCCAGTCCTTGTTTCTAGGGACAAAGAAGGAAAGTGAGGGGATTTCTCCTTGTGCTATAGTGTGCTTTAAAAAAACATTTTTTCTAGGGACAGAAAACTGTAGGTAGGGAGAGTGTCAGTTTCTTTCACTGTGCCAGTCCTTGTTTCTAGGGACAAAGAAGGAAAGTGAGGGGAATTCTCCTTGTGCTATAGTGTGCTTTAAAAAAACATTTTTTCTAGGGACAGAAAACTGTAGGTAGGGAGAGTGTCAGTTTCTTTCACTGTGCCAGTCCTTGTTTCTAGGGACAAAGAAGGAAAGTGAGGGGATTTCTCCTTGTGCTATAGTGTGCTTTAAAAAAACATTTTTTCTAGGGACAGAAAACTGTAGGTAGGGAGAGTGTCAGTTTCTTTCACTGTGCCAGTCCTTGTTTCTAGGGACAAAGAAGGAAAGTGAGGGGATTTCTCCTTGTGCTATAGTGTGCTTTAAAAAAACATTTTTTCTAGGGACAGAAAACTGTAGGTAGGGAGAGTGTCAGTTTCTTTCACTGTGCCAGTCCTTGTTTCTAGGGACAAAGAAGGAAAGTGAGGGGAATTCTCCTTGTGCTATAGTGTGCTTTAAAAAAACATTTTTTCTAGGGACAGAAAACTGTAGGTAGGGAGAGTGTCAGTTTCTTTCACTGTGCCAGTCCTTGTTTCTAGGGACAAAGAAGGAAAGTGAGGGGAATTCTCCTTGTGCTATAGTGTGCTTTAAAAAAACATTTTTTCTAGGGACAGAAAACTGTAGGTAGGGAGAGTGTCAGTTTATTTCACTGTGCCAGTCCTTGTTTCTAGGGACAAAGAAGGAAAGTGAGGGGATTTCTCCTTGTGCTATAGTGTGCTTTAAAAAAACATTTTTTCTAGGGACAGAAAACTGTAGGTAGGGAGAGTGTCAGTTTCTTTCACTGTGCCAGTCCTTGTTTCTAGGGACAAAGAAGGAAAGTGAGGGGAATTCTCCTTGTGCTATAGTGTGCCAAAGCTTTCCTCATCAACCATCTTTGAAATCCTTGTTTTTTGGACAGTCAGGGAAATTGTCGTTGTGCTATTCTGTGCAAAAGCAATAATCCTCAACCATATTTAGAAATCCTTAAGTAAAGGGACAGAGAAGGACACCTGAAGGTAGCCCTTATTGCTTTTTTCCCATCTCCCTGCAGGCCATCTATTAGAATGTCTGGAAGGCAAACATGGAGAGTAGTGATGAGCCGAACACCCCCGGGTTCGGTTCGCACCAGAACCCGCGAACGGACCGAAAGTTCGAACGAACATTAGAACCCTATTAAATACAATGGATGCGAACGTTCGAATTCTAAAGTGCTAATTATAACAACTATTATGCATGTTATTGTCCTAAAAAGGGTTTGGGAACCCGGGTTCTGCACCAGGGGACATGTATCAATGCAAAAATAAGTTTTAAAAACGGTCGTTTTCCGGGAGCAGTCATTTTAATGATGCATAAAGTGAAAAAAAAAAAGTCAAATATTCCTTTAAATATCGTACCTGGGGGGTGTCTAAAGTATGCCTGTGAAGTGCCACGTGTTTCCCGTGTTTAGAACTGTCCCTGCACAAAATGACACTTCTAAAGGAAAAAAAAGCCATTTAAAACTGCTTGCGGCTTTAATGTAATGTCTGGTCCCGGTAATATGGATGAAAATCTTTAAGAAAAATGGCATAGCTACCCCATGACCCCCCCCCCCTACCCCAGCCCATTACCAGCCCCTTTGGGTCTTGTATGGATATTAAGGGGAACCCCGCACATAAAATAAAAAAGGCCCTATATACTCTGAACAGCCGTATACAGGCGGTGCATACAAGACAGGGACTGTAGGTTTGTTCTTATGTAGAATCTGTTTGTAATTTTGAACAGGTACATTGTTGAAGTGTAGCTCCAGACCAAAAATCTATTTTTAAACTTTTTGGAAAACATAGGTAAGGGTTATCACCCCTGTAACATTTGTTTTGCTGTCTGTGCCCCTGTTCAGAACATTTCACCTCACTTTCCGTCCTAATGACAACTGTTTTTGAAATGTGGTGTTTTTCTTGAAACAAGGATTGCTGATAAAGCATCAGTACAGAGGAGACACCTTTCTCCCATATTTATTCTTACAGGAGAGAATTTTCCTTCCTAGTGGTAGATTTCCTCTCACTTCCTGTTGTCTTCTTGCGTTTGCAAGTAGGAGTCGTTTGTAAGTTGGATGTTTGAAAGTAGGGACCTGCCGTATATACTCTGCAGAAATAGGCCCCTTAGTTGTTGGTGTTGGCACAACACTGTAAGCACTCACAGTTACTCTTGGTTGGTGCTGGAACGCCCTGCTGTCAACTATTATATCAGGAATTTTAATTACATATAATTGTTGAACAGTGGTAGTAAAAATTGGGCCTTTGATGGTGGTGCTGGTGCCACAACACTGTAAGCCCTGACAGTTACTCTTGGTGGGTGCAGCAATGGGCCCTGCTGTGAATTATTAGATCAAGAATTGTAATTACATGCCCCTGTTGAACAGGGGCTGAAAAATTGGGCCTTAGGCACTGGTGGCACAACACTGCAACCCTTCACAGATACTGTACTTGGAGCACAGCAATGAGCCCTGTTGCAAAGTATTGCTTCAAAAATTGTAATGACACGCCCCTGTTAAACAGGGGCTGAAAAATTGGGCCTTAGGCACTGGTGGCACAACACTGCAACTCCTCACAGATACTGTACTTGGAGCACAGCAATGAGCCCTGTTGCAAAGTATTGCTTCAAAAATTGTAATTACACGCCACTGTTAAACAGGGGCTGAAAAATTGGGCGTTAGGCACTGGTGGCGGCACCCATAAACAAAAATGATCTTCCAAGCTATCATCATCAATCGTATCATTGAGGACTCGGAGGAGGAGGATAGGCAGTCAACATAACAGCACAGGCACTCAGCATCAGCATCAGTCTTGAAGGGATGTGACATTTTAAAATCAATTAGTCTGTTATATCAGCATCAGGTGTGTGGTAGCTGGTGGTGATCCAAGACTGGTTCATCTTGATGAAAGTCAGTCGATCAACCGAGTCGGTGGACAGGCGCACCCTGTGATCCGTGACAAATCCTCCAGCAGCACTGAATGTGCGTTCCGAAAGAACGCTGGATGCAGGACAGGCCAGTAGCTCAATTGCATACTGTGCAAGCTCTGGCCAGTGATCCATCCTCAAGACCCAGTAAGCCAGAGGATTTTCGGTGGGGAAGGTGTCCAAGTCTGACCTTGCCCCTAGATATTCCTGCACCATGTTTATCAGACGCTGGCGATGGTTGCTGGAACCGATCATACTTTGGGGCTGCGGACTAAAGAATTGTCTGAACGCATCGGTCAGACGGCCACCTTCCCCACCGCTCCTTCTTTGACTGGCCGAAGCCTCAGCAACTCGTTGTCCAGGACCAGGAGTTTGCAACCTCCCAGTCTCTGGGAACGCGTTGCACAGACCTTTCTGCAAGGCCTCCCGGAGTTGTCTCATCCTCTGCTCCCTCTGCGACGGTAACATAAGGTCCGCAACCTTACCCTTGTACCGTGGATCAAGGAGAGTGGCCAGCCAGTAATGGTCCCTCTCCTTGATCCGAAGAATACGAGGATCCTTCCGCAGACTTTGCAGGATCAGGGAGGCCATGCAGCGTAGGTTTGCTGAGGCATTCGCTCCGGAGTCCTCTGGGTCACTAAGGACGACATGATCCGCAGCCACCTCCTCCCAGCCACGTACAAGTCCACTGGTTTCTTGGGACTGTAAATCATCCCTAAAAGACTGCTGCTGATGATGCTGAGTGCCAGCCTCCACCTCCATGCTGACACAATCCTCCTCCTCCTCCTCCTCCTCCTCCTCCTCCTCTTCCTGTGCGATGGGTGGGACAGAAGGAACACTGTCTGGGTAAAGGGGGCCTTGAGAGGCAAGGAAGTCCTCCTCTTCCTGCCTCTGTTCTGCCTCAAGTGCCCTGTCCATTATTCCACGCAGCGTGTGCTCCAACAGGTGGACAAGAGGTACAGTGTCACTGATGCATGCACTGTCACTGCTCACCATCCTCGTGGCCTCCTCAAATGGTGCCAGGACAGTGCATGCATCCCTGATCATGCCCCACTGGCGTGGAGAAAAAAAACCAAGCTCCCCTGACCCTGTCCTGGTGCCGTAGTCGCACAGGTACTCATTGATGGCCCTCTGCTGCGTGTGCAGCCGCTGCAGCATGGCCAACGTTGAGTTCCACCTGGTGGGCATGTCACATATAAGGCGGTTCTTGGGCAGGTTCAACTCCTTTTGCAGCTCAGCCAGGCGAGCACTGGCATTATAAGATCTGCGGAAATGCACACAGACTTTCCTGGCCTGCCTCAGGACATCCTGTAAGCCCGGGTACCTGCCCAAGAACCGCTGCACCACCAGGTTAAGGACGTGAGCCACACAGGGCACATGGGTCAGTTGTCCCTGTCGGAGGGCGGAGAGGAGGTTGGTGCCATTGTCGCAAACCACCATTCCTGGCTTAAGCTGGCGTGGCGTCAACCACCTCTCGGCCTGGCCCTGCAGAGCAGACAGGACCTCTGCCCCAGTGTGGCTTCTGTCCCCCAAACACACCAGCGCAAGCACGGCATGGCATCTTTTTGCCTGCGTACTTGCGTAGCCCCGTGAACGGCTACGGAGCACCGCTGGTTCATAGGACAAACCACAGGAAGAGGCCATGGAGGAAGAAGAAGAGGAGGGGGTGGAGGAGAGAGGTGTGTCACAACCAGTAGTAGCATTTTGGAGGCGTGGCGGTGGGACAACCTCCAACACTACTGCACCTTGTCCTGAATCCTTCCCAGCTGCCAAAAGAGTGACCCAATGGGCCGTGAAAGAAAGGTAACGTCCCTGTCCATGCCTGCTGGACCATGAGTCAGCGGTAATATGCACCTTACCGCTGACCGCCCTGTCCAGCGAGGCCAAGACATTGCCTTCCACATGCCGGTAGAGAGCCGGAATAGCCTTCCGTGAGAAAAAGTGGCGTTTGGGAACCTGCCACTGAGGAACCGCACATTGCACAAACTCACGGAAGGGGGCCGAGTCTACCAACTGAAAAGGCAGCAGTTGAAGCGCTAGCAATTTAGCCAAGCTAGCATTCAACCGCTGGGCATGTGGATGGCTGGGAGTGAACTTCTTTCGACGGTCCAGCAGCTGGGGCAGGGAAATTTGCCTGCTAGAATCGGACGTCGGTGTACTGCTAGCAGAGTGGGCGCAAGTACTTGGCTGTGACACACCTAATTCTACACCTTCATTCCTCTCAGTGCATGTTTCAGAGAGGACTGAAGTTATAGTGGGGTTGGAGATCCCAGCTGATGCGGTGCAAGGAGAGGTCCGCTTTGTTCTTTGGTGTGGGTCTTTGAGGTAGGCTTGCCAACGAGCTGCATGGCAGGTCAACATATGTCTGGTCAGGCATGTGGTACCCAAGCGGCTGATGTTTTGGCCACGCGATATACGCTTGAGACATATGTTGCAAACAGCAGCTGTGCGATCTGATGCACTAGCCTCAAAAAAGGCCCACACCAAAGAACTTTTTGAATGACGGGCAGAGGCAGCGCCCTGCACAGGCGGAGCTCTGCGGTGTGATTCCGTCGGTGTACTGCCCTTACGCTGGCCACCAAAGGGCATCCTGCCTCGTTGGAGATGTGCCTCCTCCTCATCCTCCTCCTCCTCCTCTCTCCTATTAGGCACCCACGTGGAGTCATTGACCTCATCATCCCCTCCCTCCTCATCACTGGAGCCAATCTGGCAGTATGCTGCAGCTGCTGGAACATGACTGCCAGATTGGTGTCCTTCTTGAGCATCCCCTCTGTCTGCTCTCACGCTACTGCCTTCCTCTAGCTGGGTTTCATCATCAGACCCTTCGAAACGCTGGGCATCCTCCTGGAGCATGTACCCAACACTGTGCTGAAACAGTTCGGGGGACTCCTCAGGAGGAGGACATGGTGGGTCTAGGGAAGGAGTGACTGATGATTTGTCTGACATTGATACCAGGGAAGACGACGCTTTGGCAGCTGCTTTTCCAGTACCCTGAGCCTGGGTGAGAGAGGATGAGGAGGAGGAGGAGGGCTTGGTCATCCACTCTACCAAGTCTTCGGCATGATGTGGCTCAACATGTCCAGCTGCCGAAAAGAAGGACAAGCGTGTCCCATGGCCATGTGCTGATGACAATGCACCGCGTCCACGACCAGCACTGTTGCCCCCAGACACAGAGCCTGCTTGCCCTCTTTTATTGCCTCCTGACTGTCTGCCTCTCCTTGTTTGCCTTCCAGACATTCTAATAGATGGCCTGCAGGGAGATGGGAAAAAAGCAATAAGGGCTACCTTCAGGTGTCCTTCTCTGTCCCTTGAAACAAGGACTTTCACAGTGAAAGAAACTGACACTGTCCCTACCTAGAGTTTTCTATCCCTAGAATAAATGTTTTTTTTAATCACAATATAGCACAAGGACAATTCACTCAATGTCTCTCCAGGTCCCTGGAAACAAGGACTTGCAGAGTGAAAGAAACTGACACTGTCCCTACCTAGAGTTTTCTGTCCCTAGAATAAATGTTTTTTTTAAGCACAATATAGCACAAGGAAAATTAACTCACTGTCCTTACAGGTCCCTGGAAACAAGGACTTGCAGAGTGAAAGAAACTGACACTGTCCCTACCTAGAGTTTTCTGTCCCTAGAATAAATGTTTTTTTTAAGCACAATATAGCACAAGGACAATTAACTCACTGTCCTTACAGGTCCCTGGAAACAAGGACTTGCAGAGTGAAAGAAAAAAAACACTCTCCCTACCTACAGTTTTCTGTCCCTAGAAAAAATGTTTTTTTTAATCACAATATAGCACAAGGAAAATTAACTCACTGTCCTTACAGGTCCCTGGAAACAAGGACTTGCAGAGTGAAAGAAAAAAAACACTCTCCCTACCTACAGTTTTCTGTCCCTAGAAAAAATGTTTTTTTTAATCACAATATAGCACAAGGAAAATTAACTCACTGTCCTTACAGGTCCCTGGAAACAAGGACTTGCAGAGTGAAAGAAACTGACACTGTCCCTACCTAGAGTTTTCTGTCCCTAGAATAAATGTTTTTTTTAATCACAATATAGCACAAGGACAATTCACTCAATGTCTCTCCAGGTCCCTGGAAACAAGGACTTGCAGAGTGAAAGAAACTGACACTGTCCCTACCTAGAGTTTTCTGTCCCTAGAATAAATGTTTTTTTTAAGCACAATATAGCACAAGGACAATTAACTCACTGTCCTTACAGGTCCCTGGAAACAAGGACTTGCAGAGTGAAAAAAAAAAAAAACTCTCCCTACCTAGAGTTTTCTGTCCCTAGAAAAAATGTTTTTTTTAATCACAATATAGCACAAGGACAATTAACTCACTGTCCTTACAGGTCCCTGGAAACAAGGACTTGCAGAGTGAAAGAAAAAAAACACTCTCCCTACCTACAGTTTTCTGTCCCTAGAAAAAATGTTTTTTTTAATCACAATATAGCACAAGGAAAATTAACTCACTGTCCTTACAGGTCCCTGGAAACAAGGACTTGCAGAGTGAAAGAAACTGACACTGTCCCTACCTAGAGTTTTCTGTCCCTAGAATAAATGTTTTTTTTAATCACAATATAGCACAAGGAAAATTAACTCACTGTCCTTACAGGTCCCTGGAAACAAGGACTTGCAGAGTGAAAGAAAAAAAACACTCTCCCTACCTAGAGTTTTCTGTCCCTAGAAAAAATGTTTTTTTTAATCACAATATAGCACAAGGAAAATTAACTCACTGTCCTTACAGGTCCCTGGAAACAAGGACTTGCAGAGTGAAAGAAACTGACACTGTCCCTACCTAGAGTTTTCTGTCCCTAGAATAAATGTTTTTTTTAATCACAATATAGCACAAGGACAATTCACTCAATGTCTCTCCAGGTCCCTGGAAACAAGGACTTGCAGAGTGAAAGAAACTGACACTGTCCCTACCTAGAGTTTTCTGTCCCTAGAATAAATGTTTTTTTTAAGCACAATATAGCACAAGGACAATTAACTCACTGTCCTTACAGGTCCCTGGAAACAAGGACTTGCAGAGTGAAAGAAAAAAAACACTCTCCCTACCTACAGTTTTCTGTCCCTAGAAAAAATGTTTTTTTTAATCACAATATAGCACAAGGAAAATTAACTCACTGTCCTTACAGGTCCCTGGAAACAAGGACTTGCAGAGTGAAAGAAACTGACACTGTCCCTACCTAGAGTTTTCTGTCCCTAGAATAAATGTTTTTTTTAATCACAATATAGCACAAGGAAAATTAACTCACTGTCCTTACAGGTCCCTGGAAACAAGGACTTGCAGAGTGAAAGAAACTGACACTGTCCCTACCTAGAGTTTTCTGTCCCTAGAATAAATGTTTTTTTTAAGCACAATATAGCACAAGGACAATTAACTCACTGTCCTTACAGGTCCCTGGAAACAAGGACTTGCAGAGTGAAAGAAAAAAAACACTCTCCCTACCTACAGTTTTCTGTCCCTAGAAAAAATGTTTTTTTTAATCACAATATAGCACAAGGAAAATTAACTCACTGTCCTTACAGGTCCCTGGAAACAAGGACTTGCAGAGTGAAAGAAACTGACACTGTCCCTACCTAGAGTTTTCTGTCCCTAGAATAAATGTTTTTTTTAATCACAATATAGCACAAGGAAAATTAACTCACTGTCCTTACAGGTCCCTGGAAACAAGGACTTGCAGAGTGAAAGAAACTGACACTGTCCCTACCTAGAGTTTTCTGTCCCTAGAATAAATGTTTTTTTTAAGCACAATATAGCACAAGGACAATTAACTCACTGTCCTTACAGGTCCCTGGAAACAAGGACTTGCAGAGTGAAAGAAAAAAAACACTCTCCCTACCTACAGTTTTCTGTCCCTAGAAAAAATGTTTTTTTTAATCACAATATAGCACAAGGAAAATTAACTCACTGTCCTTACAGGTCCCTGGAAACAAGGACTTGCAGAGTGAAAGAAACTGACACTGTCCCTACCTAGAGTTTTCTGTCCCTAGAATAAATGTTTTTTTTAATCACAATATAGCACAAGGACAATTCACTCAATGTCTCTCCAGGTCCCTGGAAACAAGGACTTGCAGAGTGAAAGAAACTGACACTGTCCCTACCTAGAGTTTTCTGTCCCTAGAATAAATGTTTTTTTTAAGCACAATATAGCACAAGGACAATTAACTCACTGTCCTTACAGGTCCCTGGAAACAAGGACTTGCAGAGTGAAAGAAAAAAAACACTCTCCCTACCTACAGTTTTCTGTCCCTAGAAAAAATGTTTTTTTTAATCACAATATAGCACAAGGAAAATTAACTCACTGTCCTTACAGGTCCCTGGAAACAAGGACTTGCAGAGTGAAAGAAACTGACACTGTCCCTACCTAGAGTTTTCTGTCCCTAGAATAAATGTTTTTTTTAATCACAATATAGCACAAGGAAAATTAACTCACTGTCCTTACAGGTCCCTGGAAACAAGGACTTGCAGAGTGAAAGAAACTGACACTGTCCCTACCTAGAGTTTTCTGTCCCTAGAATAAATGTTTTTTTTAAGCACAATATAGCACAAGGACAATTAACTCACTGTCCTTACAGGTCCCTGGAAACAAGGACTTGCAGAGTGAAAGAAAAAAAACACTCTCCCTACCTACAGTTTTCTGTCCCTAGAAAAAATGTTTTTTTTAATCACAATATAGCACAAGGAAAATTAACTCACTGTCCTTACAGGTCCCTGGAAACAAGGACTTGCAGAGTGAAAGAAACTGACACTGTCCCTACCTAGAGTTTTCTGTCCCTAGAATAAATGTTTTTTTTAATCACAATATAGCACAAGGAAAATTAACTCACTGTCCTTACAGGTCCCTGGAAACAAGGACTTGCAGAGTGAAAGAAACTGACACTGTCCCTACCTAGAGTTTTCTGTCCCTAGAATAAATGTTTTTTTTAAGCACAATATAGCACAAGGACAATTAACTCACTGTCCTTACAGGTCCCTGGAAACAAGGACTTGCAGAGTGAAAGAAAAAAAACACTCTCCCTACCTACAGTTTTCTGTCCCTAGAAAAAATGTTTTTTTTAATCACAATATAGCACAAGGAAAATTAACTCACTGTCCTTACAGGTCCCTGGAAACAAGGACTTGCAGAGTGAAAGAAACTGACACTGTCCCTACCTAGAGTTTTCTGTCCCTAGAATAAATGTTTTTTTTAATCACAATATAGCACAAGGAAAATTAACTCACTGTCCTTACAGGTCCCTGGAAACAAGGACTTGCAGAGTGAAAGAAACTGACACTGTCCCTACCTAGAGTTTTCTGTCCCTAGAATAAATGTTTTTTTTAAGCACAATATAGCACAAGGACAATTAACTCACTGTCCTTACAGGTCCCTGGAAACAAGGACTTGCAGAGTGAAAGAAACTGACACTGTCCCTACCTAGAGTTTTCTGTCCCTAGAATAAATGTTTTTTTTAATCACAATATAGCACAAGAACAATTAACTCACTGTCCTTACAGGTCCCTGGAAACAAGGACTTGCAGAGTGAAAGAAACTGACACTGTCCCTACCTAGAGTTTTCTGTCCCTAGAATAAATGTTTTTTTTAAGCACAATATAGCACAAGGACAATTAACTCACTGTCCTTACAGGTCCCTGGAAACAAGGACTTGCAGAGTGAAAGAAACTGACACTGTCCCTACCTAGAGTTTTCTGTCCCTAGAATAAATGTTTTTTTTAAGCACAATATAGCACAAGGACAATTAACTCACTGTCCTTACAGGTCCCTGGAAACAAGGACTTGCAGAGTGAAAGAAACTGACACTGTCCCTACCTAGAGTTTTCTGTCCCTAGAATAAATGTTTTTTTTAATCACAATATAGCACAAGGAAAATTAACTCACTGTCCTTACAGGTCCCTGGAAACAAGGACTTGCAGAGTGAAAGAAACTGACACTGTCCCTACCTAGAGTTTTCTGTCCCTAGAATAAATGTTTTTTTTAATCACAATATAGCACAAGGACAATTAACTCACTGTCCTTACAGGTCCCTGGAAACAAGGACTTGCAGAGTGAAAGAAACTGACACTGTCCCTACCTAGAGTTTTCTGTCCCTAGAATAAATGTTTTTTTTAAGCACAATATAGCACAAGGACAATTAACTCACTGTCCTTACAGGTCCCTGGAAACAAGGACTTGCAGAGTGAAAGAAACTGACACTGTCCCTACCTAGAGTTTTCTGTCCCTAGAATAAATGTTTTTTTTAAGCACACTATAGCAGAAGCACAAAACACACTGACACTCTCCCTACCTATCCTTCTCTTTCCCTAAACTAAAGGAATCCAGGTTAAGCAAGAAAGAAATAACAGTCACTGTCCCTGCCTATGCTACTCTATCCCTGCTCCGGAACACACTACACTAGGCCGCCGTGCTGGCGGCCTTTTATAGTGTGGGGCGTGTACTAAACACCCTCAGCAATAATTGGCCACAGGCATCCTGCCTGTGGCCAATCATTGCTCTCCTCGCTGCCGGCGCTGTGATTGGCCAAGCATGCGGGGTCACAGTGCATGCTTGGCCAATCACAGCGCCTGGATGACACTGCGATGGCGTAGTGCATTGTGGGCCGTTCGCGTCACTCGAATTTGGCGCGAACGGCCCAAATCGTTCGATCTTCGTCGAACGATCGAACAGCCAATGTTCGAGTCGAACGTATGTTCGACTCGAACACGAAGCTCATCCCTAATGGAGAGGCAGACAGTCAGGAGGCAATAAAAGAGGGCAAGCAGGCTCTGTGTCTGGGGGCAACAGTGCTGGTCGTGGACGCGGTGCATTGTCATCAGCACATGGCCATGGGACACGCTTGTCCTTCTTTTCGGCAGCTGGACATGTTGAGCCACATCATGCCGAAGACTTGGTAGAGTGGATGACCAAGCCCTCCTCCTCCTCCTCATCCTCTCTCACCCAGGCTCAGGGTACTGGCAAAGCAGCTGCCAAAGCGTCCTCTTCCCTGGTATCAATGTCAGACTCATCATCAGTCACTCCTTCCCTAGACCCACCATGTCCTCCTCCTGAGGAGTCCCCCGAACTGTTTGAGCACAGTGTTGGGTACATGCTCCAGGAGGATGCCCAGCGTTTCGAAGGGTCTGATGATGAAACCCAGCTACAGGAAGGCAGTAGCGTGAGAGCAGACAGAGGGGATGCTCAAGAAGGACACCAATCTGGCAGTCATGTTCCAGCAGCTGCAGCATACTGCCAGATTGGCTCCAGTGATGAGGAGGGAGGGGATGATGAGGTCACTGACTCCACGTGGGTGCCTAATAGGAGAGAGGAGGAGGAGGAGGATGAGGAGGAGGCACATCTCCAACGAGGCAGGATGCCCTTTGGTGGCCAGCGTAAGGGCAGTACACCGACGGAATCACACCGCAGAGCTCCGCCTGTGCAGGGCGCTGCCTCTGCCCGTCATTCAAAAAGTTCCTTGGTGTGGGCCTTTTTTGAGGCTAGTGCATCAGATCGCACAGCTGCTGTTTGCAACATATGTCTCAAGCGTATATCGCGTGGCCAAAACATCAGCCGCTTGGGTACCACATGCCTGACCAGACATATGTTGACCTGCCATGCAGCTCGTTGGCAAGCCTACCTCAAAGACCCACACCAAAGAACAAAGCGGACCTCTCCTTGCACCGCATCAGCTGGGATCTCCAACCCCACTATAACTTCAGTCCTCTCTGAAACATGCACTGAGAGGAATGAAGGTGTAGAATTAGGTGTGTCACAGCCAAGTACTTGCGGCCACTCTGCTAGCAGTACACCGACGTCCGATTCTAGCAGGCAAATTTCCCTGCCCCAGCTGCTGGACCGTCGAAAGAAGTTCACTCCCAGCCATCCACATGCCCAGCGGTTGAATGCTAGCTTGGCTAAATTGCTAGCGCTTCAACTGCTGCCTTTTCAGTTGGTAGACTCGGCCCCCTTCCGTGAGTTTGTGCAATGTGCGGTTCCTCAGTGGCAGGTTCCCAAACGCCACTTTTTCTCACGGAAGGCTATTCCGGCTCTCTACCGGCATGTGGAAGGCAATGTCTTGGCCTCGCTGGACAGGGCGGTCAGCGGTAAGGTGCATATTACCGCTGACTCATGGTCCAGCAGGCATGGACAGGGACGTTACCTTTCTTTCACGGCCCATTGGGTCACTCTTTTGGCAGCTGGGAAGGATGCAGGACAAGGTGCAGTAGTGTTGGAGGTTGTTCCACCGCCACGCCTCCAAAATGCTACTACTGGTTGTGACACACCTCTCTCCTCCACCCCCTCCTCTTCTTCTTCCTCCATGGCCTCTTCCTGTGGTTTGTCCTATGAACCAGCGGTGCTCCGTAGCCTTTCACGGGGCTACGCAAGTACGCAGTAAAAAAGATGCCATGCCGTGCTTGCGCTGGTGTGTTTGGGGGACAGAAGCCACACTGGGGCAGAGGTCCTGTCTGCTCTGCAGGGCCAGGCCGAGAGGTGGTTGACGCCACGCCAGCTTAAGCCAGGAATGGTGGTTTGCGACAATGGCACCAACCTCCTCTCCGCCCTCCGACAGGGACAACTGACCCATGTGCCCTGTGTGGCTCACGTCCTTAACCTGGTGGTGCAGCGGTTCTTGGGCAGGTACCCGGGCTTACAGGATGTCCTGAGGCAGGCCAGGAAAGTCTGTGTGCATTTCCGCAGATCTTATAATGCCAGTGCTCGCCTGGCTGAGCTGCAAAAGGAGTTGAACCTGCCCAAGAACTGCCTTATATGTGACATGCCCACCAGGTGGAACTCAACGTTGGCCATGCTGCAGCGGCTGCACACGCAGCAGAGGGCCATCAATGAGTACCTGTGCGACTACGGCACCAGGACAGGGTCAGGGGAGCTTGGTTTTTTTCTCCACGCCAGTGGGGCATGATCAGGGATGCATGCACTGTCCTGGCACCATTTGAGGAGGCCACGAGGATGGTGAGCAGTGACAGTGCATGCATCAGTGACACTGTACCTCTTGTCCACCTGTTGGAGCACACGCTGCGTGGAATAATGGACAGGGCACTTGAGGCAGAACAGAGGCAGGAAGAGGAGGACTTCCTTGCCTCTCAAGGCCCCCTTTACCCAGACAGTGTTCCTTCTGTCCCACCCATCGCACAGGAAGAGGAAGAGGAGGAGGAGGAGGAGGAGGAGGAGGATTGTGTCAGCATGGAGGTGGAGGCTGGCACTCAGCATCATCAGCAGCAGTCTTTTAGGGATGATTTACAGTCCCAAGAAACCAGTGGACTTGTACGTGGCTGGGAGGAGGTGGCTGCGGATCATGTCGTCCTTAGTGACCCAGAGGACTCCGGAGCGAATGCCTCAGCAAACCTACGCTGCATGGCCTCCCTGATCCTGCAAAGTCTGCGGAAGGATCCTCGTATTCTTCGGATCAAGGAGAGGGACCATTACTGGCTGGCCACTCTCCTTGATCCACGGTACAAGGGTAAGGTTGCAGACCTTATGTTACCTTCGCAGAGGGAGCAGAGGATGAGACAACTCCGGGAGGCCTTGCAGAAAGGTCTGTGCAACGCGTTCCCAGAGACTGGGAGGTTACAAACTCCTGGTCCTGGTCAACGAGTTGCTGAGGCTTCGGCCAGTCAAAGAAGGAGCGGTGGGGAAGGTGGCCGTCTGACCGATGCGTTCAGACAATTCTTTAGTCCGCAGCCCCAAAGTATGATCGGTTCCAGCAACCATCGCCAGCGTCTGATAAACATGGTGCAGGAATATCTAGGGGCAAGGTCAGACTTGGACACCTTCCCCACCGAAAATCCTCTGGCTTACTGGGTCTTGAGGATGGATCACTGGCCAGAGCTTGCACAGTATGCAATTGAGCTACTGGCCTGTCCTGCATCCAGCGTTCTTTCGGAACGCACATTCAGTGCTGCTGGAGGATTTGTCACGGATCACAGGGTGCGCCTGTCCACCGACTCGGTTGATCGACTGACTTTCATCAAGATGAACCAGTCTTGGATCACCACCAGCTACCACACACCTGATGCTGATATAACAGACTAATTGATTTTAACATGTCACATCCCTTCAAGACTGATGCTGATGCTGAGTGCCTGTGCTGTTATGTTGACTGGCTATCCTCCTCCTCCGAGTCCTCAATGATACGATTGATGATGATAGCTTGGAAGATCATTTTTGTTTATGGGTGCCGCCACCAGTGGCTAAGGCCCAATTTTTCAGCCCCTGTTTTACAGGGGCGTGTAATTACAATTTTTTTAGCAATAATTTGCCATAGGGCTCATTGCTGTGCTCCAAGTACAGTATCTGTGAGGGGTTGGAGTGTTGTGGCACCAGTGCCTAAGGCCCAATTTTTCAGCCCCTGTTTAACAGGGGCGTGTCATTACAATTTTTGAAGCAATACTTTGCAACAGGGCTCATTGCTGTGCTCCAAGTAACGTATCTGTGAGGGGTTGTAGTGTTGTGCCACCAGTGCCTAAGGCCCAATTTTTCAGCCCCTGTTCAACAGGGGCATGCAATTACAATTCTTGATCTAATAATTCACAGCAGGGCCCATTGCTGCACCCACCAAGAGTAACTCTGAGGGCTTACAGTGTTGTGGCAACGCCACCACCACCACCACCACCACGAAAGGCCCAATTTTTCAGCCCCTGTTCAAAAGGGGCATGTAATTACAATTCTTGATCTAATAATTCACAGCAGGGCCCATTCCTGCACCCACCAAGAGTAACTCTGAGGGCTTACAGTGTTGTGGCAACACCACCACCACCACCACCACCACGAAAGGCCCAATTTTTCAGCCCCTGTTCAACAGGGGCATGCAATTACAATTCTTGATCTAATAATTCACAGCAGGGCCCATTGCTGCACCCACCAAGAGTAACTGTCAGGGCTTACAGTGTTGTGGCACCAGCACCACCATCAAAGGCCCAATTTTTACTACCACTGTTCAACAATTATATGTAATTAAAATTCCTGATATAATAGTTGACAGCAGGGCGTTCCAGCACCAACCAAGAGTAACTGTGAGTGCTTACAGTGTTGTGCCAACACCAACAACTAAGGGGCCTATTTCTGCAGAGTATATACGGCAGGTCCCTACTTTCAAACATCCAACTTACAAACGACTCCTACTTGCAAACGCAAGAAGACAACAGGAAGTGAGAGGAAATCTACCACTAGGAAGGAAAATTCTCTCCTGTAAGAATAAATATGGGAGAAAGGTGTCTCCTCTGTACTGATGCTTTATCAGCAATCCTTGTTTCAAGAAAAACACCACATTTCAAAAACAGTTGTCATTGGGACGGAAAGTGAGGTGAAATGTTCTGAACAGGGGCACAGACAGCAAAACAAATGTTACAGGGGTGATAACCCTTACCTATGTTTTCCAAAAAGTTTAAAAATAGATTTTTGGGCTGGAGCTACACTTCAACAATGTACCTGTTCAAAATTACAAACAGATTCTACATAAGAACAAACCTACAGTCCCTGTCTTGTATGCACCGCCTGTATACGGCTGTTCAGAGTATATAGGGCCTTTTTTATTTTATGTGCGGGGTTCCCCTTAATATCCATACAAGACCCAAAGGGGCTGGTAATGGGCTGGGGTAGGGGGGGGGGGGGGTCATGGGGTAGCTATGCCATTTTTCTTAAAGATTTTCATCCATATTACCGGGACCAGACATTACATTAAAGCCGCAAGCAGTTTTAAATGGCTTTTTTTTCCTTTAGAAGTGTCATTTTGTGCAGGGACAGTTCTAAACACGGGAAACACGTGGCACTTCACAGGCATACTTTAGACACCCCCCAGGTACGATATTTAAAGGAATATTTGACTTTTTTTTTCACTTTATGCATCATTAAAATGACTGCTCCCGAAAAACGACCGTTTTTAAAACTTCTTTTTGCATTGATACATGTCCCCTGGTGCAGAACCCGGGTTCCCAAACCCTTTTTAGGACAATAACATGCATAATAGTTGTTATAATTAGCACTTTAGAATTCGAACGTTCGCATCCATTGTATTTAATAGGGTTCTAATGTTCGTACGAACTTTCGGTCCGTTCGCGGGTTCTGGTGCGAACCGAACCCGGGGGTGTTCGGCTCATCACTAGTGACTGCGTGACGAATGTGCTATCTCCATTACGAACGCTAGTTTTACCAGAACGAGAGCTCCTGTCTCATACTTGATTCTGAGCATGCGCGTTTTTTTTCACGTCGTTAAAGCATACACACTCTCGTTTTTCACGTCGTTAAAAAAAACGACATGAAAAACGACGTGAAAAAAGAGAGCATGTTCGAAATTTTTAATGGCCGTTTTTCACGTCGTTAAAAATGCTCTGGAGCCTACACACGATCATTTTTAATGGCCATTTTTTTTAATGGCATTTTTAACGGCATGAAAAATGATCGTGTGTATGGGGCATAACACTCATGTGTGGCCTATAGGCCGTGACCACTATAGATCAAACTAGTATACACAAATGACAAAAATATACATATATTGATCAATGAGCATATAGTCAATAATAGTGACAAAGTAAAACATAAATACATTAAATCATATAAATGGGTGTGTGAAGTCCATCTATAAGGAACACATATAGGATATGCTGGGGTCAGTGTGACTCTAAATCCAAAAACAATGTCCACGGTAGCCCATATAAAACGACTGTGCTTCCGATTAATATTTCAAGATGTACAACACCCAGGAATGTGACTTCCAACACCGGGGGGGAGAAATAAATACTCTTACCCCTACGTGTGGACTCACATGCCAGCAGCGGTGGATCAATAAGGCATACAGATGATCCACTCGTGTACACGTGTGGACTGGAACTTCCTGTAGGGAATGGTATCTTACACCGATGACCAACACGGCATCCACGGGAGGTTGGAATTCCCCTATCTCAGTATCCTGGAGATCCAGACAACCAAAGAACGATGTCAATCATAGAAAGGAACAAAAGAAGCCTCCTCATAGTATAGATCAGTCAGGTGGTGTATAGTAAAAAAGGCTGGTTTATTCCAAAAACGAACACATCAAACAAAAAAGAGCAATAAAAAAGTACAGGCAACCTGAAGCTGCTAGTAAAATGGGGATCACAAAAAATTAATTCATGTATGGCGTAGTAAGACTTGAAGCAGGTTCATGTACCCGACATGTTTCGCAGCAGTGTGCTTCAACTGGGGCATCAACCTGCATGTAACACACCACGCCATTAAATAGTAAGCACTTTACCTGATTGGAATCATCACAGCTGTTGTAGAAAATGCCCCCTTGCTCAGGTATCCAATCAGAGTAGTAGAGTGGCCACTTCCTGATTCATCCCATATACAAACGTATGTATCCTCTCCCCCTGGATGCAGGTCTGCAGCGCTTCATCGCAATGCTAATTGGCGCATCATCATTCAAATCAAGGCAAAGGCATTGGTGCTATAGACATCCAATCAGAACGGCGGAGTGTCATCACGTTGCCTGACGGCGAGAGTACTCAGACTATCCAAGAAAGGACGTCTGCACTCCAAGCCTCGGTTCCATACTGATTGGTGCGTCATTACGCATAACGAGGCAAGGACATTGGTGCTGCAGTCAGCGGGCCGGCGCGTCATCACGTCGTCGCCGACGAGTGTCATCACACCTTCCATGCCAGGAAATCTGCATTCCAGGCCTCAGTTCCACCTACCGTCACCTCTACACTTGACATAGTGGAACAATAACAACGCTGCGCTCCGCACAGACACTGCCCATTCCTGAGAGTGTCACAGTACCTGTCATCCATATGGGGGAGGGAGAGGGATAAACAAGAAGGGCAAACAGTATATAATAGAGCAAATATATGATGCCATAAATGCACAGGTATAGCTTGTACATATAAAATCAATAAGCGGGGCAAGAAACAATGTCATACATAATGTGAGAATAGGTATAACAGATAGACAATGACAAAATGATTAACATTCATATGCACATATTAAAATACATCAAAATGCATGTACCCATGACCCGCATAGAGAACAGTGATGTAATAAAACGAAAGATAGCCATTGACTGGGTATGAAAACTAAAAAACATAAAAATATAAAATCAAATTCTCCAAGGGAGGGGTAGGAGCCCAAGAAGGATATAAACGGTAAACATTATGCTTGATTAATAAATGAATTAATATCTCAGTCGATGTTGAGCCCGAAGGGCGAATAGCATCGCAGCTGGTATATCCAAAAAGTTTCTAATTGGGAAACACCCCTAATGCGAGATTCACCCCTCCAATGGGGGATGAACTGGTCGATCACTTGGAATTTGGTTCCTGCAGGGATCTTGTTATGAACGTGCAAATAATGTCTTGTTACACTATGATTGGAACGGCCCTTTTTGATGCCAGCAATGTGCTCATTCACTCTGATTGAGAAATTTCTGATCGTACGTCCCACATACTGTTTATTACATGGACATGTAAAAAGTCCCTGTGTGAACGGAAAGATATCATCATTCACCCTGCAGATAAGGGTGGGGGTCTGGTCATCTTAGACAAGAGTGATTATCATATAGAGATGTGATTGATTCTGGGTGACACCAATACCTACTGTACATCCCTCTATTGAAAGAACCTACAAAAGTCCTTAAAAGAGATCTGTCAGAATTAGTTGACAAGGGGTTCCAGCTTGGCATATTGGATAGAAAGAAAAGGGATTACCTTGTGCCCGTGGCACCAAGGATTCCGGTCATGTACTATCTTCCAAAAGTCCACAAAAGTGTTACACAGCCCCCTGGTAGACCTATAATCAGTGGAATTAATTCTGTAACGTCCCACATTGGGTGTTACATAGACTTCCATTTACAGCCTTTGGTTCAGTCCACCCCATCTTTTTTTAAATACACGGGGGCCACCATACGCCTACTAGGTGGCGTGGACTGTCGTGATGATTGCATATTGGTTACGGCCGACATCACGGCTTTGTACACCTGTATCCCACACAGATTGGGTTTACATGCTGTTGAACATTTTATGTCTAATAGTAGCTTGCTACCCCAGGTCCAACAGTGCTATATCATGGAGCTGCTTCAATTTGCCACCCAGTCAAATTTCTTCTGGTATCATAACCAGTTCTACCTACAGAAAAGGGGTGTCGCAATGGGGGCCAAGTTTGCCCCCAGCCTCTCAAACCTCTTTATGGTCTTATGGGAGGAGGATGTCGTCTATGCCTTACAACGCCCGGAGCTTGTCTTGTGGGCGAGGTACATAGACGACATCCTCCTCCTGTTGAGAGGTGATGAAGAATCTCTCCACGACTTTATGGCTACTCTTAATGATAAAGACATGGGAATAGTGCTCACCTATGAACTGAGTTTTAACACCATTAATTTTCTTGATCTCGAGATATCCATTGTTGAACAGCGGCTTGAGACCAAAACCTTCTTCAAGCCGACTGACTGCAATGGATATATCACAATCGATAGCTGTCAGTACAGCTTGTGGCTCAAGTCTGTGCCCTACAGTCAATTACTCCGTATAAGGAGGAATTGTACCAATCTTAATGACTTTCACACACAGGCAGACACCCTGAAGTCCAGGTTTGTCGAAAAGGGGTATCATTCAGCCACTATCGATGAGGAGATCAATAGAGTGACCCTATTGGATGGACATTCACTTATTGCAGAACGACCAAAACGGACACCGGATTCAAAGTTCAAATGGTCTTTTTTTACGCAGTTTTCAGTTCAACAAATTAATAATATTTTCAGTCGCCACTGGAGAGTACTCAAGAATGATCCACTTTTGGGTCCTGTACTTCCTGATAAAGCAGGAGTTATATATAGAGGTGCCCCGCCGCTTCGCAACCAAATTGCTCCTAATGTAGTTGATCCCCCATGCAAACCGTCTTATTCTGTTTTTCCTGCCATGAAAGGGTACTACCCCTGTAGGAGGTGCAATGTGTGCGTCCATAACGTGATTGGTCGGAGGAAAATAGATTCCTTTAGGTCCTCTACTACATCCATTGTGTATCACATGAAACAGTTTGTTACATGTACGACACGCTTTATCGTGTATCTCATTACATGTCCATGTAATAAACAGTATGTGGGACGTACGATCAGAAATTTCTCAATCAGAGTGAATGAGCACATTGCTGGCATCAAAAAGGGCCGTTCCAATCATAGTGTAACAAGACATTATTCCCACGTTCATAACAAGAACCCTGCAGGAACCAAATTCCAAGTGATCGACCAGTTCATCCCCCATTGGAGGGGTGAATCTCGTCTTAGGGGTGTTTCCCAATTAGAAACTTTTTGGATATACCAGCTGTGATGCCATTCGCCATTCGGGCTCAACATCGACTGGGATATTAATTCATTTATTAATAAAGCATAATGTTTACCATTTATATCCTTCTTGGGCTCCTACCCCTCCCTTGGAGAATTAGATTTTATATTTTTATGTTTTTTAGTTCTTCATACCCAGTCAACGATAGACTTTTTTAGTCCTTGGCTATCTTTCGTTTTATTACATCACTGTTCTCTAGGGATGAGCCGAACACCCCCGGGTTCGGTTCGCACCAGAACCCGCGAACGGACCGAAAGTTTGCACGAATGTTAGAACCCTATTAAATACAATGGATGCGAACGTTCGAAATCGAAAGTGCTAATTATAACGACTATTATGCATGTTATTGTCCTAAAAAGGGTTTGGGAACCCGGGTTCTTCACCAGGGGACATGTATCAATGCAAAAAGAAGTTTTAAAAATGGACGTTTTTCGGGAGCAGTCATTTTAATGATGCATAAAGTGAAAAAAAGTGAAATATTCCTTTAAATATCGTACCTGGGGGGTGTCTAAAGTATGCCTGTGAAGTGCCACGTGTTTCCCGTGTTTAGAACTGTCCCTGCACAAAATGATATTTCTAAAGGAAAAAAAAAAGCCATTTAAAACTGCTTGCGGCTTTAATGTAATGTCTGGTCCCGGTAATATGGATGAAAATCTTTAAGAAAAATGGCATAGCTACCCCATCACCCCCCCTACCCCAGCCCATTACCAGCCCCTTTGGGTCTTGTATGGATATTAAGGGGAACCCCGCACACAAAATAAAAAAGGCCCTATATACTCTGAACAGCCGTATACAGGCGGTGCATACAAGACAGGGACTGTAGGTTTGTTCTTATGTAGAATCTGTTTGTAATTTTGAAAAGGTACATTGTTTAAGTGTAGCTCCAGCCAAAAAATCTATTTTTAAGCTTTTTGGAAAACATAGGGAAGGGTTATCACCCCTGTAACATTTGTTTTGCTGTCTGTGTCCCTGTTCAGAAAATTTCACCTCACTTTATGTCCCAGGGACAAATGTTTTTGAAAAGTGGGGTTTTTATTGAAACAAGGATTGGTGATAAAGCATCAGTAGAGAGGAGACACCTTTCTCCCATATTAATTCTTACAGGAGAGAATTTTCCTTCCTAGGGGTAGATTTCCTCTCACTTCCTGTTGTCTCCTTCCGTTTGCAAGTAGGAGTCGTTTGTAAGTTGGATGTTTGAAAGTAGGGGCCTGCCGTATATACTCTGCTGAAATTTGCCCCTTACATGTTGGTGTTGCCACAACACTGTAAGCCCTCACAGTTACTCTTGGTGGGCGCATGAATGGGCCCTGCTGTGAATTATTAGATCAAGAATTGTAATTGCATGCCCCTGTTGAACAGGGGCTGAAAAATTGGGCCTTTGGTGGTGGTGGTGGTGTTTTTTTTTATAATCAAAATTATTTATTTTATATTTTATCATAAGCTTCAACATTTCCATTCAGCATTATACATTTATATAAGACACAACATTGCAGGAAGGAATTAGGTACAAAATTGTCCTATCGAAAAAATGTATCAGTTATATTATCTACCCCCCCCCAAGAAAAAAAAAAAAAAGGAAAGAAGAGTACATGAAGATAAGACAATTCCCTCCCCCCCTCCACTTCCCCTCTCCCCCCCATCCCCGGCTGCGGTGGATTAAGTCTGCTCTGTCCCCACTCACTTCATTCCTTCTACTTAAGTCATGTGTTCTCCTACTGTGTTCTTATTTATCACTTATCCCGTACCCCCTCCTACTTCCAAAGAGGCCTCTAATGGCCATAGTGCCTATTCTTTTTGTGTGAAAAAAAAAAAAAAAAAAGAGAAGAAAGAAGAGAAGGCAGGAAGAGAGAAAAGAAAAACATATATACATATATACATACATACACACATATACTCATACACATATACATACATATATATACACACACATACACATACACATACATTCCACTTTTTTTTTTTTTGTGCCTCGTGATTAGGTGTGGATTACCCATACTTGTGTATAGCGGCCTCCATGGCCTTATTCCCCACCTTGAATAAAAGCAAACAAATTAAAAAAAAAAAAAAAGGAATAGGGGAGTGGTCTCCTCTCCTACTTCCATGTGTTTATTTATTAATTCCCCTCTACCAGGACCTCTTAAGAGGCCACTAATGCCCCTGGTGTTTGAAATTAGCTGAATATACCTTGTGATCTCTTACCCGTGTTTCCATTCAAACTATCCTCCTGACCTATTCTTCCCTCCAACTTTAAACCCGTATTTCCCAGAGGAAAAATAAAAAATAGTGATACCTCACCGTGGTCATATACAAACTCTCTCTTAATACTACTTAAAATCCCTCTTCCCCTGTGTGTGCCCTACTCCTTACCCCCCACCCCCTCCCCTCTTTATTTCAACATGGCTCAACTCCTTCTTTCTCTCCTAGTTAGGGTCAGACATCTCACTCCACACTATCCACGCCGTCAAAATATGTCAGGGAGGTCAAGGAGAGGGAGGGAAGAAAAGAAAAGAAGAGAGAGAAAAAAACAAAAAAAAAAGGAAAAAACCCTTAAAAAGTCTTGGTCCGGGTTCATAGTTTGGTACTTTATACTTCTATGGCTAGCCCATAAGCAATTTTACTTTACTGGGGGTCCCTATGGGTCTGCCATGCCCCTTGCTTTCCCCCTCCTTGTCTCCTATCCTCAGCTCATTTCAGGGGCCAACTGTATCCAGCCAGCCCAAGTCTTCTCAAATTCCCCTTTTCTGTCCTTCACTACGTGAGTCCACCTTTCAGCTTCCTTTATCCGATTGACCTCCTTTTTCCAGTCATCTAGTCTTGGACAGGTGGCTTGTTTCCAAAATCTGGGGATCAGTAATTTAGCTGCGTTCAATAGGTGTGGTGTAATACTCTTCCTGTAAGCTTTAATGGGGCCAGGTGTTCCGTGGAATAGGAAGCATAGGGAGTGTAAACTCCATAGGTCTAGGGGTCAACCTCTCAATCCATGGTGTGATCGACACCCAGAATGTTTTAATCCTGGGGCACTCCCACCAGAGGTGGAGAAATGTACCCCTCTGCTCACATCCCCTCCAACACCGGGCATCTGCCTCTGGATACATCTGAGTCAATCTTACTGGTGTCCTGTACCACCTTGTCATGAATTTATAAGCCATTTCCTGAACGTACGAACTTATAGATGTAGAATAATTTGATTTGATAATTTTTTTAATTTGTTCCTCTGACAATTCTTTATTTAATTCTCTTTCCCATTCCCTGATGAAATATGGGACTGTACTCTTTTGGGCTCCTAGTATCAGTCTATACATCCGAGACAGCAGATGCCCGGCATCCCTCAAATGCACACACTGGCCCTCAAACGCCATAGTTGAGTTTAATGGTCTCAGTAAGGGTTTCATCTTGTTAAAGAAGCCTGTCATTTGATAGTATCTCCAACCTGATGTGGGTATATTCCTTAGGGCCGAGATCAGCTCCGAATAGGTTGTTAAGGTTCCCCGCGGGGCGAATTTACCACACGTGGTATCTCCATCTTGACCCCATGCTCCCAGGAATCCCCCCCTCCCCCGGCAGGAACCACGGGAATCCCTCCAGTGGAGCTAGGGGGGACACCTGGGGGGAATACTCCCCCGTCTTGTTCAACCTATCCCATGTTGACAATGAGTTCCAGGTCAGGGGAGATGTCCATTTCGAGAGTCCTCTGGATGTACTCGGGATCCAAGGAGCCCCTGCAAGGTTCCTCCCTGCTATTGTTTTTTCTAGTGGGACCCACATTTTATTAGAGGAATCATGACACCAGTTCAAAATTCGAACCAGCGACATAGCCTTATAATACACTGATATATCTGGCAACCCCATTCCTCCCTCTGCCTTACTTCTGCGCAAGATGTCATATGCCAATCTTGGTCGTTTGTCATTCCACATAAATGCTACAAAAGCCTTCCGTATCTGTTTAAAAAAGGTTTCTGGTACTTTAATCGGGACTGTATGTAATATATAGAGAATTCTAGGTAGTATACCCATTTTAATGGCGCTTACCCTTCCGAACCATGTTAGGTATTGTCCTGTCCATTTCTTTAAGTCCCCCACTATCCTGGCCATTAGGGATGCATAATTAAGGTTATATAATATTTTTTGGTCTGAGGTGATGTGTACCCCCAAGTAGAACAAGGAATCCTTCTTCCATACATGGTGGTGGTGGTGTTGACACAACACTGTAAGCCCTCACAGTTACTCTTGGTGGGCGCATGAATGGGCCCTGCTGTGAATTATTAGATCAAGAATTGTAATTGCATGCCCCTGTTGAACAGGGGCTGAAAAATTGGGCCTTTGGTGGTGGTGGTGTTGACACAACACTGTAAGGCCTCACAGTTACTCTTGGTGGGCGCAGGAATGGGCCCTGCTGTGAATTATTAGATCAAGAATTGTAAATGCATGCCCCTGTTAAACAGGGGCAGAAAAATTGGGCCTTAGGCACTGGTGCCACAACACTGCAACCCCTCACAGATACTGTACTTGGAGCACAGCAATGAGCCCTGTTGCAAAGTATTGCATCAAAAATTGTAATTACACGCCCCTGTTAAACAGGGGCTGAAAAATTGGGCCTTAGGCACTGGTGCTTGTCCCACTACACTGCAACCTCTCCCAGATACTCTAGTTGGAGTGCAGGAATGAGCCCTGCTGCAAAGCACTGCATAAAAAATTGTAATTACATGCCCCTGTTAACCACTTAAGCCCCGGACCATTTGGTAGCTAAAGGACCAGAGGTGAATTCAGAATTTCGCACTGCGCTGTTTTAACTGTAAATTGTGCAGACATGCAATGTTGTACCCAAACGAAATTTGCGTCCTTTTCTTCCCACAAATAGAGCTTTCTTTTAATGGTATTTGATTGCCTCTGCGATTTTTATTTTTTGCGATATAAACGGAAAAAGACCGAAATTTTTTTTTAAAAATTATATTTTCTACTTTTTGTTATAAGAAAAATCGAATAAACTCAATTTTAGTCATACATTTAGGCCAAAATGTATTCAGCCACATGTCTTTAGTAAAAAAAATGTCAATAAGTGTATATTTATTGGTTTGCGCAAAAGTTATAGCGTTTACAAACTAGGGTACATTTTCTGGAATTTACACAGCTTTAAATTTCTGACTGCCTATCTCATTTCTTGAGGTGCTAAAATGGCAGGGCAGTACAAAACCCCCCTAAATGACCCCATTTTGGGAAGTAGACATCCCAAGGAAATTGCTGAGAGGCATGTTGAGCCCATTGAACATTTTTTTTTTGTCTCAAGTGATTGAATAATGACAATAAAAAAAAAAAAATTACAAAAAGTGGTCACTAAATGATATATTGCTCACACATGCCATGGTTATATGTGGAATTGCACCCCAAAATACATTTTGCTGCTTCTCCTGAGTACGGGGATACCACATGTGTGGGACTTTTTGGGAGTCTAGCAGCGTACAGGACCCCGAAAACCAAGCACCGCCTTCAGGATTTCTAAGGGCGCAAATTTTTGATTTCACTCCTCACTACCTATCACAGTTTCAAAGGCCATAAAATGCCAAAATAGCACAAAACCCCCCCAAATGACCCCATTTTAGAAAGTAGACACCCCAAGGAAATTGCTGAGAGGCCTGTTGAGCCCGTTGAATATTTTTTTTATGTCTCAAGTGATTGAATAATGACAAAAAAAAAAAAATTACAAAAAGTTGTCACTAAATGATATATTGCTCACACATGCCATGGTTAAATGTGTAATTACACCCCAAAATACATTTTGCTGCTTCTCCTGAGTACGGGGATACCACATGTGTGGGACTTTTTAGGAGCCTAGCCGCGTACGGGACCCCGAAAACCAAGCACCGCCTTCAGGATTTCTAGGCACAAATTTTTGATTTCACTCCTCACTACCTATCACAGTTTTGAAGGCCATAAAATGCCAAAATAGCACAACCCCCCCCCCCATATGACCCCATTTTGGAAAGTAGACACCCCAAGCTATTTGCTGAGGAGGCATGGTGAGTATTTTACAGCTCTCATTTGTTTTTGAAAATGAAGAAAGAAAATTTTTTTTTTTTTCCAATTTTCAAAACTTTGTGACAAAAAGCGAGATCTGCAAAATACAAGCAACAGAATGTATTTTGGGGTGTAATTCCACATATGCCCATGGCATGTTTGAGCAATATATTATTTAGTGACAACTTTGTGCAAAAAAAAAAAAACAATTGTATTTTTTCCGCAACTTGTGTCAACATATAAAATATTCCATGGACTCGACATGCCTCTCAGTATATAGCTTGGGGTGTCTACTTTCCAAAATGGGGTCATTTGGGGGGGTTTTGAACTGTTCTGGCATTTTATACACAACATTAGGAAGCTTACATCCACTCTTCTAACCACTTGAAGACAAAGCCCTTTTTGACACTTTTTGTTTACATGAAAACATTTTTTTTTTTGCAAGAAAATTATGTTGAACCCCCAAACATTATATATATTTTTAAAGCAAAGGCCCTACAGATTAAAATGGTGGGTGTTGCATTTTTTTTTTCTACACAGTATTTGCGCAGCGATTTTTCAAACGCATTTTTTGGGGAAAAATACACTTTTTTAAATTTTAATGCACTAAAACACACTATATTGCCCAAATGTTTGATGAAATAAAAAAGATGATCTTAGGCCGAGTACATAGATACCAAACACGACATGCTTTAAAATTTCGCACAAACGCGCATTGGCGACAAACTACATACATTTTTAAAAGCCTTTAAAAGCCTTTACAGGTTACCCCGTTAGATTTACAGAGGAGGTCTACTGCTAAAATTACTGCCCTCGATCTGACCTTCACGGTGATACCTCACATGCATGGTGCAATTGCTGTTTACATATGACGCCAGACCGACGCTTGCGTTCGCCATTGGGCAAGAGCAGGGCAGGACAGGGGTGCTTTTTTTTTATTATTAATTTTGCTTTTTTTATTTTATTTTTAAACTGTTCCTTCCATATTTTTTTTTTATCATTTTTATTGTTATCTCAGGGAATGTAAATATCCCCTATGATAGCAATAGGTAGTGACAGGTACTCTTTTTTTGAAAAAAACTGGGGTCTTCTAGACCCTAGATCTTTCCTCTGCCCTCAAAGCATCTGATCACACCAAGATCGGTGTGATAAAATGCTTTCCCAATTTCCCAATGGCGCTTTTTATATCCGGGGGGGACATTCCCTCCCACTGCTTGTAAAAGCAGTCCAGAGGCTAATTAGCCACTAGGATTGCTTTTACATGAAAGCCGGCCGATGGCTGAAAAGAATGATACCAAGATGATGCCTAAACCCGCAGGCATTAATCTGGTATAACCATTCAAAGTCCAGCAACATACCAGTAAGTTGCTGGTCCTTGTTGGACATGTATTGTAATCTTTTTTCTTCATGCAGCCTGTTGGCTGAACGAAAAAAGAGATTGATCAGTGGGTATGCCCACCATTAGAATACCGCCCTTCATCCACCCACTTCTAATGATGGGCATACATGCACCATTTATATATGCCGAAGCATGGGGGCATCCTCCCGCAAAAAAGTTATGCCGCACACACATGGTCGGACTTTTCCACGGGCAGGCCTCCGTCGGAATTTCGACCGTATGTACGCGGCATTAGGAGCAGAATCGCTCCTCCGCTCTGCTGCCCCAATGCTTCGGCATATATGCTTTTTTTTTTAACTGTGGTGGTGAAATCACCTCCTACAGCACTGGAGTCGCAGGGATCAGGCCTGTCTCTGCGAACGCTGCAGTTATGTGTGTTGTGTTTTGTAAGTGACAGTGATCGATCGATACTGCACTTGGGTGGCCTGGGCTGGACGGAGGGGCAAAACGCAGGTGCTAGCAGGTATCTGGGCTGATCCCGCTAACACTGCGTTTTTGGGAACCCTAAACTGCTGGGGACGCTAGTATAGATCTGATCAGATCAGATATTGATCTGTTCAGATACTATACCACTAAGGGAGGTGTATGCTTTGCGCGTGGGTGTTAGCGTTACTGGCACTAACCTGACGCTGCCTGGGGTGTGACGCAGACCCTCTCTGATGCTAAAACCTAATTGATATCACCCGCCGGGCGATCAGGGGGTTAAACCTTTATTGGGTTATATACGGCGGGTGCCCTGACACTATAAAAAGCAAACTAACTAACCAGCGTCACCCGTAACACTTATATGATGATCACTGGTGAAAGGGTTAACTAGGGGCACTTAGGGGGTTAAAACCTTTATTAGATCATATTTTGGGGTACCTGAGGCTATAAAAACCTGCGGCGAACCTTAAAAAAATTACTGGGTACCGATTGGCATCACCGACACGAAGACAGCGATCAGAAAAACGATTGCTTAGCGACAGTTGTGATAGGGGGTGAAAGGGTTACCTGGGGGGCGATCAAGGGGGTTAAACCTTTATTAGATAATTATAAAAAAGAGGTAGGATGAAAGGGATTTTTATGGTGCAGGAATTAATCGATGAGAGAGAGTTTCTAATATAATATAATTGATAATTTTATTAATACAAAAATAGACAAAAAAAGGGTGTATAAAATATATAAACAAAACCAATCCTAGGTTTTTTAGTACATATACAGTATCATACATAGATGGTGGTCATAATGCATTTTTGGATGAACATAAAATCGCATAGAAACCCAACATGTTTCGCTTGAAACAGCTTCCTCAGGGGTTTGCGATGACCATCCGTATTTGTCAAGTATGACTATACAAAAGAAAAAAGAAAGAGAAAAATATGCTATTATACATTGAAATACATTACATATTATATTTAAACAAATTAAGTATGAACAAGGTCTGATTGTTATGCTGGACCCCTCCCATTGCTACTTACCTTGCCGTCTGTATTGTCCGCTGCGCAACACCGAAAAACGCAGGATCAAGAGCAGAGGTCACCCCATATATATAGAGAATGCGGATAGGTGACCACAGTGGACACTGAATAAAAGACCGGCTGAATGCCAAAAACAAAAAACAGGGATCAGAAAAGGAAAAAACACAGGGGGAGAAAATTAATTTTAATTTTAAATTCTAAATTATGAAAACAATGGTGCGCAATTGAGCAAACCATACAGAGACAGAGAAGTCTGTCTAGTATACAATAAGTAAATGATTGCAGTAAATAAAAATGACTTACGTAGAGTCAGGTGAACAGAGATATGTTCACTTGCTGAAATGGAGAGGCTATCTGCTTGCAGGAAACCACAGATGGAGATTGTGGAGGCCACTAAAAAAGACCACATTGTTTGGAATTTGTTTGCATATAAAGGTTAATATAGATGGCATGGTGTGCCTATGTCCCCCCAAAAAAGATAGGCACACATAATTTAGAAGTTAGATTAGTCAGGCAATTTAAATGACTAAATGTATATAAGACATGTATTAAACTTGGATAATAATCTTGTAAATAGATATTTATTTTTAAAATATTATCTGTTGGTTTGAAATTACTTTTAAAATTAGTTCCATATCAAAGTGGAACATAATAGACAATAGTCTCCATAAATGGATATAACAAGATCAAAATAGATGGATTAAAAATAATAATAATTGTAAGCCCAATTAGATAATATATGGGGGTACCTGACACTATAAATACCTGCGGCGAACCTAAAAAAAATTACTGGCTACCGATCGGCATCACCAACGCTAAGACAACGATCAGAAAAAACGATTGCTTAGCGACAGTTGTGATAGGGGGTGAAAGGGTTACCTGGGGGGGCGATCAAGGGGGTTAAACCTTTATTAGATAATATATTGGGGTACCTGACACTATAAAAACCTGCGGCGAACCTAAAAAAAATTACTGGCTACCGATCGGCATCACCAACGCTAAGACAGCGATCAGAAAAACCATCGCTTAGCGACAGTGGTGATAGGGGGTGAAAGGGTTACCTGGGGGGCTATCAAGGGGGTTTAACCTTTATTAGATAATATATTGGGGTACCTGACGCTATAAAACCTGCGGCAAACCTAAAAAAAATTACTGGCTACTGATCGGCATCACCGACACTAAGACAGCGATCAGAAAAACGATTGCTTAGCGACAGTTGTGATAGGGGGTGAAAGGGTTACCTGGGGGGCAATCAAGGGGGTTAAACCTTTATTAGATAATATATGGGGGTACCTGACACTATAAATACCTGCGGCGAACCTAAAAAAAATTACTGGCTACCGATCGGCATCACCAACGCTAAGACAACGATCAGAAAAAACGATTGCTTAGCGACAGTTGTGATAGGGGGTGAAAGGGTTACCTGGGGGGGCGATCAAGGGGGTTAAACCTTTATTAGATAATATATTGGGGTACCTGACACTATAAAAACCTGCGGCGAACCTAAAAAAAATTACTGGCTACCGATCGGCATCACCAACGCTAAGACAGCGATCAGAAAAACCATCGCTTAGCGACAGTGGTGATAGGGGGTGAAAGGGTTACCTGGGGAGCGATCAAGGGGGTTAAACCTTTATTAGATAATATATTGGGGTACCTGACACTATAAATACCTGCGGCGAACCTAAAAAAAATTACTGGCTACCGATCGGCATCACCGACACTAAGACAGCGATCAGAAAATGATTGCTTAGCGACAGTTGTGATAGGGGGTGAAAGGATTACCTGGGGGGCGATCAAGGGGGTTAAACCTTTATTAGATAATATATTGGGGTACCTGACACTATAAAAACCTGCGGCGAACCTAAAAAAAATTACTGGCTACCGATCGGCATCACCAACGCTAAGACAGCGATCAGAAAAACGATCGCTTAGCGACAGTGGTGATAGGGGGTGAAAGGGTTACCTGGGGGGCTATCAAGGGGGTTTAACCTTTATTAGATAATATATTGGGGTACCTGACGCTATAAAACCTGCGGCAAACCTAAAAAAAATGACTGGCTACCGATCGGCATCACTGACGCAAAGACAGCGATCAGAAAAATGAAAAAGGCGATCACGAAGATATACGTGATTCTGCCTGTCGGTGCCATTCTGCCGACGTATAATTACAGTGGGCGGTCGTTAAGTGGTTAAACAGCGGCTGAAAAATTGGGCCTTAGGCACTGGTGCTGGTGCCATGACACTGCAACCTCTCCCAGATACTCTAGTTGGAGTGCAGGAATGAGCCCTGCTGCAAAGCATTGCATAAAAAATTGTAATTACATGCCCCTGTTAAACAGGGGCTGAAAACTTGGGCCTTAGGCACTGGTGCTGGTGCCACGACACTGCAACCTCTCCCAGATACTCTAGTTGGAGTGCAGGAATGAGCCCTGCTGCAAAGCATTGCATAAAAAATTGTAATTACATGCCCCTGTTAAACAGGGGCTGAAAAATTGGGCCTTAGCCACTGGTGGCGGCACCCAGAAACAAAAATGTTTTTCCAAGCTATCATCATTAATCGGATCATTGAGGAGGAGGAGGATAGTCAGTCAACATAACAGGACAGTCACTCAGCATCAGCATCAGTCTTGAAGGGATGTGACATTTGAAAATAAATTAGTCTGTTATATCAGCTTCAGGTGTTTGGTAGCTGGTGGTGATCCAAGACTGGTTCATCTTTATGAAAATCAGTCGATCAACTGAGTCGGTGGACAGGCGCACCCTGTGATCTGTGACAAATCCTCCAGCAGCACTGAATGTGCGTTCTGAAAGAACGCTGGATGCAGGACAGGCCAGTAGCTCAATTGCATACTGTGCAAGCTCTGGCCAGTGATCCATCCTCAAGACCCAGTAAGCCAGAGGATTTTTGGTGGGGAAGGTGTCCAAGTCTGACCTTGCCACTAGGTATTCCTGCACCATGTATATCAGACACTGGCGATGGTTGCTGGAACCGATCATACCTTGGGGCTGCGGACTAAAGAATTGTCTGAACGCATCGGTCAGACGGCCACCTTCTCCACCGCTCCTTCTTTGACTGACCGAAGCCTCAGCAACTCGTTGTCCAGGACCAGGAGTTTGTAACCTCCCAGTCTCTGGGAACGCGTTGCACAGACCTTTCTGCAAGGCCTCCCGGAGTTGTCTCATCCTCTGCTCCCTCTGAGACGGTAAGATAAGGTCCGCAACCTTACCCTTGTACCGTGGATCAAGGAGAGTGGCCAGCCAGTAATGGTCCCTCTCCTTGATCCGAAGAATACGAGGATCCTTCCGCAGACTTTGCAGGATCAGGGAGGCCATGCAGCGTAGGTTAGCTGAGGCATTTGGTCCGGAGTCCTCTGGGTCACTAAGGACGACATGATCCGCAGCCACCTCCTCCCAGCCACGTACAAGTCCACAGGTTTCTTGGGACTGTAAATCATCCCTAAAAGACTGCTGCTGATGATGCTGAGTGCCAGGCTCCACCTCCATGCTGACACAATCCTCCTCCTCCTCCTCTTCCTGTGCGATGGGTGGGACAGAAGGAACACTGTCTGGGTAAAGGGGGCCTTGAGAGGCAAGGAAGTCCTCCTCTTCCTGCCTCTGTTCTGCCTCAAGTGCCCTGTCCATTATTCCACGCAGCGTATGTTCCAACAGGTGGACAAGAGGTACAGTGTCACTGATGCATGCACTGTCACTGCTCACCATCCTCGTTGCCTCCTCAAATGTTGCCAGGACAGTGCATGCATCCCTGATCATGCCCCACTGGCGTGGTGAAAAAAAACCGAGCTCCCCTGACCCTGTCCTGGTGCCGTAGTCGCACAGGTACTCATTGATGGCCCTCTGCTGCGTGTGCAGCTGCTGCAGCATGGCCAACGTTGAGTTCCACCTGGTGGGCATGTCACATATAAGGCGGTTCTTGGGCAGGTTCAACTCCTTTTGCAGCTCAGCCAGGCGAGCACTGGCATTATAAGATCTGCGGAAATGCACACAGACTTTCCTGGCCTGCCTCAGGACATCCTGTAAGCCCGGGTACCTGCCCAAGAACCGCTGCACCACCAGGTTAAGGACGTGAGCCACACAGGGCACATGGGTCAGTTGTCCCTGTTGGAGGGCGGAGAGGAGGTTGGTGCCATTGTCGCAAACCACCATTCCTGGCTTAAGCCGGCGTGGCGTCAACCACCTCTCGGCCTGCCCCTGCAGAGCAGACAGAACTTCTGCCCCAGTGTGGCTCCTGTCCCCCAAACACACCAGCACAAGCACGGCATGGCATCTTTTGCCTGCGTACTTGCGTACCCCTTGAACGCCTACGGAGCACCGCTGGTTCCGAGGACAAAGCACAGGAAGAGGCCATGGAGGAAGAAGAAGAGGAGGGGGTGGAGGAGAGAGGTGTGTCACAACCAGTAGTAGCATTTTGGAGGCGTGGCGGCGGAACAACCTCCAACACTACTGCACCTTGTCCTGCATCCTTCCCAGCTGCCAAAAGAGTGACCCAATGGGCCGTGAAAGAAAGGTAACGTCCCTGTCCATGCCTGCTGGACCATGAGTCAGCGGTAATATGCACCTTACCGCTGACCGCCCTGTCCAGCGAGGCCAAGACATTGCCTTCCACATGCCGGTAGAGAGCCGGAATCGCCTTCCGCGAGAAAAAGTTGCATTTGGGAACCTGCCACTGAGGAACCGCACATTGCACAAACTCACGGAAGGGGGCCGAGTCTACCAACTGAAAAGGCAGCAGTTGAAGCGCAAGCAATTTAGCCAAGCTAGCATTCAACCGCTGGGCATGTGGATGGCTGGGAGTGAACTTCTTTCGACGGTCCAGCAGCTGGGGCAGGGAAATTTGCCTGCTAGAATCGGACGTCGGTGTACTGCTAGCAGAGTGCCCGCAAGTACTTGGCTGTGACACACCTAATTCTACACCTTCATTCCTCTTAGTGCAGGTTTCAGAGAGGACTGAAGGTATAGTGGGGTTGGAGATCCCAGCTGATGCGGTGCAAGGAGAGGTCCGCTTTGTTCTTTGGTGTGGGTCTTTAAGGTAGGCTTGCCAACGAGCTGCATGGCAGGTCAACATATGTCTGGTCAAGCATGTGGTGCCCAAGCGACTGATGTTTTGGCCACGCGATATACGCTTGAGACATATGTTGCAAACAGCAGCTGTGCGATCTGATGCATTTGACTCAAAAAATGCCCACACCAAAGAACTTTTTGAATAACGGGCAGAGGCAGCACCCTGCACAGGCGGAGCTCTGTGGTGTGATTCCGTCGGTGTGCTGCCCTTACGCTGGCCCCCCGAGGGCATCCTGCCTCGTTGGAGATTTGCCTCCTCCTCCTCTCTCCTATTAAGCACCCACGTGGAGTCAGTGACCTCATCATCCCCTCCCTCCTCATCACTGGAGCCAATCTGGCAGTATGCTGCAGCTGCTGGAACATGACTGCCAGATTGGTGTCCTTCTTGAGCATCCCCTCTCTCTGCTCTCACGCTACTGCCTTCCTCTAGCTGGGTATCATCATCCAACCCTTCGAAACGTTTGGCATCCTCCTGGAGCATGTACCAAACACTGTGCTCAAACAGTTCGGGGCACTCCTCAGGAGGACATGGTGGGTCTAGGGAAGGAGTGACTGATGATGACATTGATACCAGGGAAGAGGACGCTTTGGCAGCTGCTTTGCCAGTACCCTGAGCCTGGGTGAGAGAGGATGAGGAGGATGAGGAGGGCTTGGTCATCCACTCTACCAAGTCTTCGGCATGATGCGGCTCAACACGTCCAGCTGCCGAAAAGAAGGACAAGCGTGTCCCATGGCCACGTGCTGATGGCGATGCAGCGCGTCCACGACCAGCACTGTTGTCTGTAGACACAGAGCCTGCTTGCCCTCTTTTATTGGCTCCTGACTGTCTGCCTCTCCTTGTTTGCCTTCCAGACATTCTAATGGCCTGCAGGGAGATGGGAAAACCAGCAATAAGGCCTAGCTTCAGGAGTATATTTTACCAGAAGCACACTACGCCCGCTGTAAGTGCTGCAAATGCCTGTTAGTGTAACACACCAGGAAAACACAGCAATACGGGCTAGCTTCAGGAGTATATTTTGCAGAAATCACACTACGCCTGCTGTAAGTGCTGCAAATGCCTGTTGGTGTAACACACTAGGAAAACACAGCAATACGGGCTAGCTTCAGGTGTATATTTTGCAGGAATCACACTACGCCTGCTGTAAGTTTTTTTATTTAGAAACTACTGCTAAATATTTACAAATATATACATAAGAGCCCATTCACACAGGGGCAACACGACTTCCAGCGCGATTTTATGAGGCAACTCAGACACGACCTGAGTATGAATCACAGCGCGACCTGGAGCTATTTACAAGGCAACTCCAAGTTGCCTGCAGGACAAGAGACATTCCAGTGGCCAATCAAACAAGAATCAGCTCTGTGGGAGGGAGGGGGGAGAGAGAGTTTTGCAGGAGAAATGTATGTTATCTTCCTGGAGAGTCGCTCCTATTAAGACAGGGAGAGGCGACTCTCATTGAAATGAATGGTTACAGGTTGCCTAGGAGTCGGATTGAAGTAGTACAGGGACCTTTTTTGAAGTCGGAGCGACTGCAGTAGTGTGCATAAGGACGGCTCCATTAACTTACATTGATTTCTTCAGCCAGCGCGACCTGAGGCGACTAGGGACGACCTGGGGCGATTTGGAGTCGGATCCAAAGACGCCCCTGTGTGAATGGGCTCTTAAAGGGAAACCAACGTATTCATCGAGGGAAAAAAAAACAAACTAACACATCAAACTATCACTTATTTACAAGAACTCACCACCACCACCCTTACCCATTATCCGACCACCCACACGTGGGTCTCTTATTATATACATATCCCAAAAATCCTAAAAATAAAAAAAGAAACACATCACCCACTAGTCAAAAAATAAAAAAAAATAAAGAACCACACAAAACCCAAATACTAATACACATCAAACCTAACACTAACACCAAACCACCAACCGGCTACTACAGGCGAGAATGCAAGCGAGGTCTAGAATGCCCGCAGCCCTACTGTAAAAACAAAAAAAAGAACACAAAATCTAAGGGGGGTGAAAAGGATAGAAAGAACCACCCCCGAAGGAAGAAGGCCCAGAGCCTCAAGGAGGCCGGAAGGAGAAACCCCTCCACAACCGGGCACTCCTATTGGCTCCAACCCTCTCCCTCTCAAGACTCCTCACCTTCACCAACTCCCGAAAGATATCACCCACCACCTCATGCGTGGACAGGACTTTGCCCCTAGTGGACACCAAACACTGAGCATGCCATGTGTAGTATAGAGCCACTAAGCTAGCTAAATACACTGACGATAACTCAAACCCTCTGTGAACCCTGAAGTCACCATACACCACCTCAGAGTAAGTCAAGGATGAGAGTCGGGGATAACCAATGGCTTCCCCTGCCCCCTCGAGAACCTCAATGTTGAAAGGCATTCGACCAAAAAGTGGTCCATGGTCTCCAATGCCCCCCCACATTCTGCACGAGGACAACCTCTGTCCCCTAGGTTCCTACACTTTAGGTTTCCACGGACATAGAGGCGTCCGTGGAAAGCCCTCCACGCAAGATCCCAAAACTTGCTTGGGATTCTTGGGGAATTCAGAAGGGCTAGTCCCTTCTCAAGGACTCTCTCCGGGCAATCCCTTAAAGACAGTGGCCTCAAAATGTCCGAGGCCATGACTCTTGAGTACAGCTCACGCCGACCCAAAGAGCCCACCTCAAGGGCAGTTATCCGCCACTGCCTCAGTACCTTCAATGCTTGAGGGACATAGGACGGGAGATACCCATGTGATCTACGAAGATCACCGGGCCGACCCCATCCCCCCACTCACTCAGGAACAGCAAGAGCCAGTTCTTGCATGAGCGCTCCCACAGAGTAGGCAGGTCCACAAAGATGGACTGCAGGTTGAATTTCACAAATATGATGATGAAAAACACCACCGGATTGATCATATCCAACCCACCATGCCTCCTTTGTCGGTATGTGACCTCCCTCTTGATCAGATTTAGCCTGTTTCTCCACAACAGCAGAAAAAACAGGCCAGAGATCCGGGCATAGAGAGATGCAGGCAAAATACAAACGTAGCTGACATAAAGGAATTCTGGCAACAGGTATGTTTTAACCAGGCTTACCCTCTCCCTCAACGACAGCTTCCAGCCCTTCCAGGCCTTCACCTTCCGAGATGCACCCACCAGTCTGCGCTCCCAATTTAGCTTGGGGTAATCACCCGGGCCAAATAGGATGCCTAGAATTTTGACTTCTGGCTGGGGCTGGGGAAACACGTCCGGAAGAGCAAACTGCTCTCCCTCCTTCCCCAACCAGAGAACTTCACTCTTGCCCCAATTGACCAGTGAACCGGACGCCTCGGAGTAGCTCCCAATCTGTGTTTCCACAAAAAGGGCCTCCTTGTGGCTGGACACCACCACCGAGACATCGTCCGCGTAGGCCACCACTCTCACTGCCGGATCCAGACCAATGCAAGGCTCCACCGGAATCCCCCTCAAACGCTCACAGTCGAGCCTTCTCACGAAGGGATCGACGGCAAAGACATAAAGAAGGGGACTCAGCAGGCAACCCTGCCTGACCCCAGAGTCAACAGCAAAAGCAGGGCCCACCCAACCGTTGGCAAGAGGGAAGCTCACCGCCCCCTTGTACAATACTTCAAGCCAATTCACGAATTGGTCAGGCAAACCGTATCTTCTCAGGAGAAGCCAAAGGTACTCATGGATCACCCGGTCAAAAGCCTTGGCCTGGTCTAATGCCAGCAGGTACCGCCCATCCCCCATTGCCCTGCACCTTTCCACGGCCTCCCGGACGTTTAGGACGGCACTAAAGGTGCCCCGACCAGGAATTAAGCAGTGCTGGGAGACAGATAGCATCTTGTCAGCGACTGCCGACATACGTAGAAAGAGTATTTTTGCCAATATCTTTCTATCTGTAGTGAGAAGGGCGATCGGGCGCCAGTTCTCAATCACAGTCGGATCTTTCCCCTTTGACAACAAAATCAGAGCTGACCTTCTCATTGAGGGAGGGAGCAGGCCTTCAGCCAAACACTCATTAAAAACCTCCCTCAAATGAGGAGCCAAATGACTCTTGAAGGTTTTGTAAAATTCAGCCGTGAGCCCATCAGGCCCCGGCGACTTCCTCAAGGATAAAGAGTCGATGGCCTGCTCGATTTCTGCAACCGAGATTTCAGCTGTCAAAGAGCCCGGGAGATCAGGCCCCGCCTGAAGCGGGGTCTCATCAAGAAATGCCCTGGCTTTCTCCATATCCAAAGGCTTCTTCCGAAGGAGGTCTGAAAAGTGGTCCCTGATGATGCCCAGGATACCTGGTCTGGACCGGACCAGGGACCCCGAAGCATCCTTTAGGCCATGTATGACCTTCGAACTCACCGCCTCACCACAGCTCTTGTAGGGATCTGGGGAGGAAAACTTCCCATAATCCCTCTCAAGGACCAGGGAGGTGAGACGGTCGTACTGACACCCCTTCATCTGAAGCTTCAGATCGGATATCTGCTCCTGAGGGCCCCCAACTGAAACCAGGCGGTCTAATTGCCTACGTAACTTCTGGTAGGCCAGGTACTTGGATGCCGCCTGGTACCTAGAGATCCTGCGGAAAAAGCCCTCCGACCTCTTCTTCACTACTTCCCACCATTCCTGGTGGGAGCAGCCGCTCTCAAGGAGCGAGGCCTGATCCGCGAGGAAGATCTCGTAGGCCTCCCTAACTTCGAGGTCCTCGAGCAGCGATCCATTAAGACGCCAAAAACCCCGACCCTTCTGAGGAGTGTCAGCCACATTCAGAGTCACAGAAACCATACAGTGATCAGAGAACTCCACCGCCCGCAACACAGGTGCCGCAAAGGCAGAGTCCCCCTTTAAAAAAAACCTATTTAATCTACTTCTACTACTACCTCGGGCATAAGTGAACCCAGTGTGGCTGGGGAGGTGCTGAACATGCACATCCACCAACCCGGCTTCCCTCACTATAGCATTAAGAAAAATACTATCATATCCCAGGGGACCTGAGGAGCCTGCCTGATCCTTCGATCTGGTGACCATGTTGAAGTCACCACCAAAGACCACCTGCTGGGATGTAAACAAGTAGGGCTTGACCATCGTGAGGAGGCTCCTCCTATCCCTCCTGGTCTGAGGGCCATAGAAATTAATTAGCCGTAGGAATTGCCCCCCCACGACAGCATCCACCACCAGGCACCTACCGACCTCTACCTCAATCACTCGTCGACAAGCCACTGAACCAGTCTTAAAAAGGACTGCAACTCCACTGCAGGGCTTGGCCGCAAGAGATCAGAGAGAGGGCCCGCACCTCCACTCCCTCTTTGCTAGATGCATCTCTGCCACCGATGCCAGCCAGGTCTCTTGCAAAAACAAAATGTCAGCATCAACCCGGCTGAGAAAATCGAAGGCCATGAAACGAGCCGCCGCAGAACGCACACTTGCGACATTAATGGTCGCAACGCGTATTGGAGAGGGTACCGCCATCCTTAGTGATTTTGGCTTACATTCTCCTCTGCGTTCTTGCCTACATACCCAGCTCCTCCTCCGAGTCGGAGAGGGCCCCATTCATGTTCCCCAGAATGACAGGGGGAGGCCCCCTTGGATCCCTACTTGGGCCGGCCTGGGGTCCCGAAACCCCTGCCTGCCCAGGACCCTTCTTCTTTTTCTTTTTTTTTACTTTCTTCAGCAGCCAGCCCTCCTGGGTCTGGCCGCCCCCATCATCCCCGGAGTGCCCACTAGAGGCATCCTTGGGCCTCTTATGGAGGCCCTTTACAGACTCAGCCACCTCCATATCCTCCTCCCCTGAATCCTGAGGGTATAAGAGGGGATCCAGGATAGGACGGGAAGGGAAAGGAGGCAAAGGGGAAGGGGGAAGGGGAGAGGGAGAAGAGGGGGGAGGGAGGAAAGGAGGGGGGAGAGAGGAGGGAGGGGCAAGAGAGGGGGCAGAAGAAAGAGGGGGAGGGGGAGCGGAAGAAAGAGGGGGAGGGGGAGGAGGGGGACAGCCCCCCTCAGAGGGCCCCCCACCCCCACCGGACCCAGTGCCGGTGCACCCGGCCCCTCAGAGACAGGTCCCGAGGGGCCGGGCACATTCTCAGCAGGGGCCCCACTCCACTGCGCCTACGCCCTGTCCTCCGCCTCTGCGGCAATGGCCTATCCGGGCCACAAGCCCCAGGCCCATCACCTTGGCGTGCCCGAGGCGCCTGGGGTGGGAGACCCACCCACTCCTGTGCGTCATCTGGGCCTGGCCCATCCCCATCAGCCGCATGCCCCCTAAAAGCCTTGGGGCAGCGGCTGAATGGGTGACCGGACACCCCACAGAGGTTGCAGACAATTAGTCTGCAAGTCTCCGAGGAGTGCCCAGTCTTGTTGCACCTGACGCACCGGGGCATTGTGCAATCCGCACTCAAATGGGTGGGGCTCCCACACTTAAAACAGCGACGAGGCTGACCGGGGTAAAAGACCAGGATCCTGTCCCTCCCAATAAATGCACTACCAGGGACATGGGTGACACTAGTCCCCTGGCGCTTGAGACGGATCCTGGCCAACCACGCCCCGGTCCAGACCCCGCGCTCATCCAGGTTTTTGCGGAGGGGAGACTGCAGCTGCCCAAACCTCCCCAACCAGGTGGCAATGTCCTCAGGTGGGAGGGATTCGTTCCTGACCAAAATGGTCAGGGACTTTATATCCTCCTGCCTGGACACGGGGACCACCCGAAAGGACTTCCAAGGCTCCGACCTCTTCAGGAGCTCATAGATGGTAAGAAAGAGCTCCATTTGCACCAAGGAAGTAAAACTGACATCAAACTCCTTGGTGCCCGTGGGATGGATCACCGCGAAGAGGTCGGCTACCTTGAAGTTGGCCCCCTTCAGCAGGAAATCCACTACCTGCCCCCTGCTGGGGCACTGTCCAGGTCCCTCCCACCGCAGCTGCACGACATTACGCCTGCGCCTCTCCAGACCCCCTGTACCCCTCGACCATGGGCTCGCCCCCTGGAGCTGGCCTGCAGGGGGAACCCGGAAGTTTTGGGCGCCAAACTGGCCGTACAGGGGGGCCAAAGGGACCCGGGAAAAAGACCTGGTCTCCCTAAGCGCCTCAAGCAACTCTGCCTCCTGTGCCTGCCCCAACACACCCCCAGCCTTAGCGCCAGAAGCACCCTCCGCCATGTCACCAGGGGCACCCTCGGAGGGCACCCCAGCACCCATGGTTGAAACGCCAACCGGGGGAACCCCCGGCGCCCCCCCGGAGCAAGCCACACCCATAACGTCCCTCCTCCTAACACTGGGAGGAGGGTCTACCACTGGGGGCCCACTGAAGCAGCAGGGCCCGAGCCCCAGATAGCTCCTCCCCCTGCTCCCGTGGCTGCTCCCGTGGCTGCTCCTTCCCCTTTGCATGTAACTGTCCCTCCTGGGACTCAATGACCTTGATAAAGGCCAAGGCTGGGTGATCCCCGGAAAGATCCCCAGCCTCGGCCTCGCTTCACCTACCCAACCTCTGGCCTGGGCTCAGATCCTCAGAGGATTCTAATAGCGTACCCCCAGATACTTCCCCGCTTACCTCCATCCCATCATTTCTAGGGCCGTCAGCGGCCGCGGACCGGAAGTCCCCAACCACTTCCGGTTCAGATCTTACTTCCTGGCCAACCTCCCCGCCCACTTCCGGGTCAGGCTGACCAGCAAAACCGGAAGTGGCCGTACGGACGCCGCTCGCCCCTCCCACTTCCTCCCGCCACCCAGACTCCCGCCCCAACTCCTCCCCCTGGCCTCCCAGCCCGCCCAGGCTCCATCCACTGGCCACGCCCCCACTGTCAGCAGTGGAGGCCGTACATTTTGGCGAAAAAGCGTCCATTGTTTGTGCGCTTCCAGCATCACCAAGTCCACCTCCACTTCCACCGGACAATGGCGTTCCCCCCTCACCAACAACAACCCTTACTCCCGCTGCAACCACCAACCCACCCCCAACAGTCCTTTGTACCCCAAAATCCGGCACGCTTGCAGTTCCAATCTCCTCTGCTCCAGAAGTCTCTCCAGCAGTCTCTTCCTGCCTGGCGGACCCCTCTCCCTCCTCCACAACATGTGCAGCTTTAACTATGCAACATGTGGGATTCACAGGGGTCATGGGGGTCCCACCACCATGCCTGGCCGCTTCCTTCCTCCCTGCCTGCAGCCTAACCCCTGGGAGTGGTGTGAGGACTACCACTGGAATTCCCCCCAGCTTCCCTACTCCCGCAGTGCACCTTTCCTGGCCTTTCCTGGCTGCTTCACGGGGTACCCTACCTGAGTCTGCCTGTGTGCTGGCAGTTATTACTGGCCGCAACACAGCATGAACTCGGGGACCCTCCACAGCCAGGACCTCAGGGACCGCACTTCCCAGGGAGGGGGGAGGTCTTTTACCATCACCAGGGCTTACCGCCTCCATAGGCTCCTTAGGCTGCAGATGGTCCTGCGGGCTTTTCAGGCTGCCGCATCTGGCAGCCTGGGAGCCCTAATTACTCGCTCTCCGGAGTTCACTTCTTACTTCCAGGAGGAATTCTGCCTCCCCACGGCCTCTCTCACATAGTCCACCAAGCAGGGTCCATAGGTCGCCATTTTGGCCCTTTAAAAGGCCAATGGCCTCGGCATACTCGCCTCTTTTGCAACTGCTGGCCTGGTCTCTCCTGTTCCTTAGGTCTGTTAGGACTGCAGTCTTCCCACAGAAGGCCCGACTGGCCTTCTGGATCAGGTCCTTGACCCTTGCAACTCTCCTCTGCAACTTCGCCAGACCCTCCCCAGGCTGGGGCAAGGTCCAATCCATCAGTTCAAATTGGGTAATAGCATCTCCTCCCTGGACAGGTCTTTAATCCCCAGGGAGGAGGCAGCAACATCAGGCCGGAAAAGCTGCCCCGGTCCTGGGCTGGAGGAGGCCATCACACCCCCTCCTCCTGGAGCTCCAGGAGCTCCCTACAGGCACGTCCTCCCACTCCAAAATCTTGCAGCAACTGAATCACTACGCCCGCTGTAAGTGCTACAAATGCCTGTTGGTGTAACACACTAGGAAAACACAGCAATAAGGCCTAGCTTCAGGAGTATATTTTGCATGAATCACACTACACCTGCTCTAAGTGCTGCAAATGCCTGTTGGTGTAACACACCAGGAAAACACAGCAATACGGGCTAGCTTCAGGAGTATATTTTGCAGGAATCACACTACGCCTGCTGTAAGTGCTGCAAATGCCTGTTGGTGTAACACACCAGGAAAACACAGCAATACGGGCTAGCTTCAGGAGTATATTTTGCAGGAATCACACTACGCCTGCTGTAAGTGCTGCAAATGCCTGTTGGTGTAACACACCAGGAAAACACAGCAATACGGGCTAGCTTCAGGAGTATATTTTGCAGGAATCACACTACGCCTGCTGTAAGTGCTGCAAATGCCTGTTGGTGTAACACACTAGGAAAACACAGCAATACGGCCTAGCTTCAGGAGTATATTTTGCAGGAATCACACTACACCTGCTCTAAGTGCTGCAAATGCCTGTTGGTGTAACACACCAGGAAAACACAGCAATACGGGCTAGCTTCAGGAGTATATTTTGCAGGAATCACACTACGCCTGCTGTAAGTGCTGCAAATGCCTGTTGGTGTAACACACCAGGAAAACACAGCAATACGGGCTAGCTTCAGGAGTATATTTTGCAGGAATCACACTACGCCTGCTTTAAGTGCTGCAAATGCCTGTTAGTGTAACACACCAGGAAAACACAGCAATACGGGCTAGCTTCAGGTGTATAATGTGCAGGAGGCACACTCCGCCCGCTGTAAGTGCTGCAAATGCCTATTAGTGTAACACACCAGGAAAACACAGCAATAAGGGCTAGCTTCAGGTGTATACTGTGCAGGAGGCTTAGCAACAATGACACTGACACTGTCCCCTGCCTATCCTTCTCTCTCCCTGCACACAAGGTTTATCAAAGAATATGACACTGACACTCTCCCTGCCTATCCTTCTCTCTCCCTGTACACAAGGTTTAGCAAAGAATATGACACTGACACTGTCCCCTGCCTATCCTTCTCTCTCCCTGCTTACAAGGTTTAGCAAAGAATATGACACTGACACTCTCCCTGCCTATCCTTCTCTCTCCCTGCACACAAGGTTTAGCAAAGAATATGACACTAAGACTGTCCCCTGCCTATCCTTCTCTCTCCCTGCACACAAGGTTTAGCAAAGAATATGACACTGACACTCTCCCTGCCTATCCTTCTCTCTCCCTACACACAAGAATAGCACAAAGAATATCACACTGTCCCTGCCTATCCTTCTCTTTCCCTGAGCCGGAACACACTACACAAGGCCACCGCGCTGGTGGCCTTTTATAGTGTGGGGCGTGTGCTAAACCCCCTGAGCTATAATTGGCCACAGGCAACCTGCCTGTGGCCAATTATGGCTCTCCTAGCTGCCGGCGCTGTGATTGGCCAAGCATGCGGGGTCACAGTGCATGCTTGGCCAATCACAGCGCCGGGATTGCACTGCGATGGCACAGTGTATTGTGGGCCGTTCGCGTCACTCGAATTTGGCGCGAACGGCTCAAATCGTTCGTTGTTCGCCGAACGATCGAACAGCCGATGTTCGAGTCGAGCGTATGTTCGACTCGAACACCGAGCTCATCCCTACTGTTCTCTATGCGGGTCATGGGTACATGCATTTTGATGTATTTTAATATGTGCATATGAATGTTAATCATTTCATCATTGTATATCTGTTATACCTATTCTCACATTATGTATGACATCGTTTCTTGCCCCGCTTATTGATTTTATATGTACAAGCTATACCTGTGCATTTATGGCATCATATATTTGCTTTATTATATACTGTTTGCCCTTCTTGTTTATCCCTCTCCCTCCCCCATATGGATGACAGGTACTGTGACACTCTCAGGAATGGGCAGTGTCTGTGCAAAGCGCAGCGTTGTTAGTGTTCCACTATGTCAAGTGTAGAGGTGACGGTAGGTGGAACTGAGGCCTGGAACGCAGATTTCCTGGCATGGAAGGTGTGATGACACTCGTCTGCGGCGACGTGATGATGCGCCGGCGCGCTGATTGGATGACTGCAGCACCGATGTCCTTGCCTTGTTTTGCGTGATGACACGCCAATCAGTATGGAACCGAGGCTTGGAGTGCAGACGTCCTTACTTGGATGGTGTGAGTACACTCGCCGGCAATTCTGATTGGATGTCTATAGCACCAATGCCTTTGCCTTGATTTGAATAATGACGCGCCATTTAGCATTGCGATGAAGCGCTGCAGACCTGCATCTAGGGGGAGAGGATACATACTTTTGTATATGGGATGAATCAGGAAGTGGCCACTCTACTACTCTGATTGGATACCTGAGCAAGGGGGCGTTTTCTACAACAGCTGTGATGATTCCAATCAGGTAAAGTGCTTACTATTTAATGGCGTGGTGTGTTACATGCAGGTTGATGCCCCAGTTGAAGCACACTGCTGCAAAACATGTCGGGTACATGAACCTGCTTCAAGTCTTACTACGCCATACATGAATGAATTTTTTGTGATCACCATTTTACTAGCAGCTTCAGGATGCCTGTACTTTTTTATTGCTCTTTTTTTGTTTGATGTGTTCGTTTTTGGAATAAATCAGCCTTTTTTACTATACACCACCTGACTGATCTATACTATGAGGAGGCTTATTTTGTTCCTTTCCATGATCAACATCGTTCTTTGGTTGTCTGGATCTCGAGGATACTGAGACAGGGGAATTCCAACCTCCCGTGGATGGCTTGTTGTTCATCGGTGTAAGATACTATTCCCTATAGGAAGTTCAAGTCCACATGTGTATCCGAGTGGATCATCTGTATGCCTTATTGACCCACCGCTGCTGGCATGTGAGTCCACACGTAGGGGTAAGAGTATTTATTTCTCCCCCCGGTGTTGGAAGTCACATTCCTGGGTGTTGTACATCTTGAAATATTCACCGGAAGCACAGTCGTTTTATATGGGCTACCGTGGAGTCACACTGACCCAAGCATATCCTATATGTGTTCCTCATAGATGGACTTCACACACCCATTTATATGATTTAATGTATTTATGTTTTACTTTATCACCATTATTGACTATATGCTCATTGATCAATATATGTATATTTTGGTTGTTTGTGTATACTAGTTTGATCTATAGTGGTCACGGCCTATAGGCCACACATGAGTGTTACAGTCTCTTATTACCCATATAGCACATGTGAGGTACACTTATTTTAAGAATTGGTTCACATATCAATTTTTGAAATTCACTTTGTTTACGGCGCCACACTTATTTATTTATTTTTAGTATAGAGGATGGAGAGTAGTAAAGAGGATGGGGAGTAGTATAGAGGATGGAGAATAGTATAGAGGATGGAGAGGAGTATGGAGGATGAAGAGTAGTATGGAGGATGGAGAGGAATATGGAGGATGCAGAGGAGTATGGAGGATAAAGAGTGTATGGAGGATGAAGAGTAGTAAGGAGGATGGAGAGAAGTATGGAGGATGGGGAGTATTATGGAGGATGGAGAGTAGTATGGAGGACAGAGAGGAGAGAGAGGAGAGAGGATGGAGAGTAGTATGGCGGATGGAAAGGAGGATAGGGAGGAGTCTGGAGGATGGAGAGGAGGATGGAGAGGAGGATGGAGAGTAGTATGGACGATGTAGAGTAGCATAGAGGATGGAGAGGAGTATGCAGGATGGAAAGGAGTAAGGAGAGTATTATAGAGGATGAAGAGGAGTATGGAGGATGAAAAGTAGCACGGAGGATGAAGAGTAGTATGGAGGACGGAAAGGAGTATGAAGGATGAAGAGGAGTATGGAGGATGAAGAGGAGTATGGAGGATGGAGAGGAGTTTGGAGGATGGAGAGTAGTATAGAGAATGTAGAGTAGTATGGAGGATGGAGATGAGTATGAAGGATGGAGAGTAGTAAAGAGGATGGATATGATTATGAAGGATGTAGAGGAGTAAGGAGAGTAGTATAGAGGATGAAGAGGAGGATGAAGAATGGAGAGTATAATGGAGGGTGGAGAGTAGTATGGAGTATAGAGAGTAGTATGGAGGATCGAGAGGAGAGAGAGGATGGAGAGTAGTATGAAGGATGGAGAGGAGGATGGAGAGGAGTTTGGAGGATGGAGAGTAGTATAGAGGATGGAGAGTAGTATAGATGATGGAGAGGAGAATGGAGGATGGAGAGGAGTATGAAGGATGGAGAGGAGTATTGAGGATGGAGTGTAGTATAGAGGATGGAGAGTAGTATAGAGGACAGAGAGTAGTAAAGAGGAAGGAGAGGAGAGAGAGGATGGAAAGTAGTATGGAGGATGGAGAGTAGTATGGAGGATGGAGAGGAGGAAAGAGAGGAGAGACGATGGAGAGTAGTATGGAGGATGGAGAGGAGTGAGAAGATGGAGGATGGAGCGCAGTATAGAGGACGGAGAGTAGTATAGAGGATGGAGAGGATGAAGAGTAGTATGGAGGATGGAGAGTAGTATGGTGGATGGGGAGTAGTATGGAGGATGGATAGGAGTATGGAGGATGGAGAAGAGGAGAGAGGACGGTGAGTAGTATGGAGGATTGAGAGTAGTATGAAGGATGAAGAGTAGTATGGAGGATGAAGAGTGTATGGAGGATGAAGAGTAGTATTGAGGGTGAAGAATGTATGGAGGATGAAGAGTAGTATGTAGGATAGAGAGTAGTATGGAGGGTGGAGAGTAGTATGGAGGATGGAGAGGAGTACGGAGTACTGAGAGGAGTATGAACGATAGAGAGGAGTAAGGAGAGTAGTATAGAGGATGGAGAGTAGTATGGAGGGTGGAGGGTAGTATGGAGTATAGAGAGTATTATGGAGGATGGAGAGTAGAGAGAGGATGGAGAGTAATATGAAGGATGGAGAGGAGTATGGAGGATTTATTTTATTTATTTTTTATTTATTTAGGTACTTATATAGCGCTGTCAATTTACACAGCGCTTTACATATACATTGTACATTCACATCGGTCCTTACCCTTATAATCTAAGGTCCCTAACTCACATTCATATACTAGGGCCAATTTAGACAGAAGCCAATTAACCTACCAGCATGTCTTTGGAGATGGAAAGTAGTAAAGAGGATGGAGAGGAGTATGAAGGATGGAGAGGAGTAAGGACAGTAGTATAGAGGATGAAGAGGAGTATGTAGGATAGAGAGTAATATGGAGGGTGGAGAGTAGTATGGAGGATGAAGAGGAGTATGGAGTACTGAGAGGAGTATGAACGATAGAGAGGAGTAAGGAGAGTAGTATAGAGGATGGCGAGAAGTATGGAGGGTGGAGAGTAGTATGGAGTATAGAGAGTATTATGGAGGATAGAGAGGAGAGAGAGTATGGAGAGTAGTATGAAGGATGGAGAGGAGTATGGAGTATGGAGAGGAGTATGGAGGATTTATTTTATTTATTTTTTATTTATTTAGGTACTTATATAGCGCTGTAAATTTACACAGCTCTTTACATATACATTGTACATTCACATCGGTCCTTACCCTTACAATCTAAGGTCCCTAACTCACATTCATATACTAGGGCCAATTTAGACAGAAGCCAATTAACCTACCAGCATGTCTTTGAAGATGGAAAGTAGTATAGAGGATGGAGAGTAGTATGGAGGATGGAGAGGAGTACGGAGTACAGAGAGGAGTATGAACTATAGAGAGGAGTAAGGAGAGTAGTATAGAAGATGGAGAGTAGTATGGAGGGTGGAGAGTAGTATGGAGTATAGAGAGTATTATTGAGGATGGAGAGGAGAATGGAGGACCGAAAGGAGTATGGACGATGGAGAGGAGTATGGAGGACGGAAAGGAGTATGGAGGATAGAGAGGAGTGAGGAGAGTAGTATAGAAGATGAAGATGAGTATGAAATGGAGGGTGGAGAGTAGTATGGAGTATAGAGAGTAGTATGGAGGATGGAGAGGAGTATGGATGATGAAGAGGAGGATAGAGTGGAGAGCGGGTGGAGAGAGAGGATGGAGGATGGAGAGTAGTATGAAGGATGGAGAGGAGAATGGAGGATGGAGAGGAGTTTGGAGGATGGAGAGTAGTATAGAGGATGGAGAGTAGTATAGGGAATGGAGAGGAGAATGAAGGATGGAGAGGAGTTTGGAGGATGGAGAGTAGTATAGAGGAAGGAGAGGAGGCTGGAGAAGAGTATGAAGGATGGAAAGGAGTATGGAGGATGGAGTGTAGTATATAGGATGTCGAGTAGAGTATAGGACGCTGATTAGTATAGAAGATGTAGAGTAGTATAGAGAATGGAGAGGAGAGAGAGGATGGCAAGTAGTATGGAGAGTAGTATGGAGGATGGAGTGTAGTATGGAGGATAGAGAGGAGAGACAATGGAGTGTAGTATGGAGGATGTAGAGGAAAGGGAAGATGGAGGATGGAGAGTAGTATGGAAGATGGGGAGTATTATGGAGGATGGAGAGTATTATGGAGGGTGGAGAGTAGTATGGGGTATAGAGGGTAGTATGGAGTATCGAGAGAAGAGAGAGGATGGAGAGTAGTATGAAGGATGAAGAGTAGTATGGAGGATGGAGAGGAGGATAGAGAGGAGAGACGATGGAGAGTAGTATGGAGAGTAGTATAGAAGATGGACAGTAGTATAGATGAGGATGGAGAGGAGTATGGAGGACGGAGAGGAGTATGAAGGATGGAGAGGAGTAAGGAGAGTAGTATAGAGGATGGAGAGTAGTATGGAGGGTGGAGAGTAGTATGGAGTATGGAGAGTATTATGGAGAATGGAGAGGAGTTTGGAGGATGGAGAGTAGTATGGAGGGCGGAGAGTAGTATGGAGGATGGAGAGTAGTATGGAGGATGGAGAGGAGTGTAGTGGGGTCTCCTTTAAGGCCCCATGGACTACGTTACCCAGAACCCTGTTTGGCACCCAAGGTGCAATTTGCCACCGCAGAGACTCATGGGTGGGGTATAAAAGGGAAGGGCAAGGCTAAGCTCGGCCTCTTTGGACACCGCTCTGCAATCAATAGGACTCCCTGTGCTGACCTGCTGCAGTGCAAGGCCCAAGGCCTGGGCCTTGCGCACTTTCAAAGAGCCTTTCACCCCACTGCAGAGCCTGGGTGGCACCTGATCTCTACTTGCTTTGCTGACATCAGTTGGACCGGAGACCCGGCCGTCGCATACCCTGTGTGCGGAGACTAGGGATGAGCTTCGTGTTCGAGTCGAACATACGTTCGACTCGAACATTGGCTGTTCGATCGTTCGACGAAGATCGAACGATTTGGGCCGTTCGCGCCAAATTCGAGTGACGCGAACGGCCCACAATGCACTACGCCATCGCAGTGTCATCCAGGCGCTGTGATTGGCCAAGCATGCACTGTGACCCCGCATGCTTGGCCAATCACAGCGCCGGCAGCGAGGAGAGCAATGATTGGCCACAGGCAGGATGCCTGTGGCCAATTATTGCTGAGGGTGTTTAGTACACGCCCCACACTATAAAAGGCCGCCAGCACGGCGGCCTAGTGTAGTGTGTTCCGGAGCAGGGATAGAGTAGCATAGGCAGGGACAGTGACTGTTATTTCTTTCTTGCTTAACCTGGATTCCTTTAGTTTAGGGAAAGAGAAGGATAGGTAGGGAGAGTGTCAGTGTGTTTTGTGCTTCTGCTATAGTGTGCTTAAAAAAAACATTTATTCTAGGGACAGAAAACTCTAGGTAGGGACAGTGTCAGTTTCTTTCACTCTGCAAGTCCTTGTTTCCAGGGACCTGTAAGGACAGTGAGTTAATTGTCCTTGTGCTATATTGTGCTTAAAAAAAACATTTATTCTAGGGACAGAAAACTCTAGGTAGGGACAGTGTCAGTTTCTTTCACTCTGCAAGTCCTTGTTTCCAGGGACCTGTAAGGACAGTGAGTTAATTGTCCTTGTGCTATATTGTGATTAAAAAAAACATTTATTCTAGGGACAGAAAACTCTAGGTAGGGACAGTGTCAGTTTCTTTCACTCTGCAAGTCCTTGTTTCCAGGGACCTGTAAGGACAGTGAGTTAATTTTCCTTGTGCTATATTGTGATTAAAAAAAACATTTATTCTAGGGACAGAAAACTCTAGGTAGGGACAGTGTCAGTTTCTTTCACTCTGCAAGTCCTTGTTTCCAGGGACCTGTAAGGACAGTGAGTTAATTGTCCTTGTGCTATATTGTGCTTAAAAAAAACATTTATTCTAGGGACAGAAAACTCTAGGTAGGGACAGTGTCAGTTTCTTTCACTCTGCAAGTCCTTGTTTCCAGGGACCTGTAAGGACAGTGAGTTAATTGTCCTTGTGCTATATTGTGATTAAAAAAAACATTTATTCTAGGGACAGAAAACTCTAGGTAGGGACAGTGTCAGTTTCTTTCACTCTGCAAGTCCTTGTTTCCAGGGACCTGTAAGGACAGTGAGTTAATTTTCCTTGTGCTATATTGTGATTAAAAAAAACATTTATTCTAGGGACAGAAAACTCTAGGTAGGGACAGTGTCAGTTTCTTTCACTCTGCAAGTCCTTGTTTCCAGGGACCTGTAAGGACAGTGAGTTAATTGTCCTTGTGCTATATTGTGCTTAAAAAAAACATTTATTCTAGGGACAGAAAACTCTAGGTAGGGACAGTGTCAGTTTCTTTCACTCTGCAAGTCCTTGTTTCCAGGGACCTGTAAGGACAGTGAGTTAATTTTCCTTGTGCTATATTGTGATTAAAAAAAACATTTTTTCTAGGGACAGAAAACTGTAGGTAGGGAGAGTGTTTTTTTTCTTTCACTCTGCAAGTCCTTGTTTCCAGGGACCTGTAAGGACAGTGAGTTAATTGTCCTTGTGCTATATTGTGCTTAAAAAAAACATTTATTCTAGGGACAGAAAACTCTAGGTAGGGACAGTGTCAGTTTCTTTCACTCTGCAAGTCCTTGTTTCCAGGGACCTGTAAGGACAGTGAGTTAATTTTCCTTGTGCTATATTGTGATTAAAAAAAACATTTATTCTAGGGACAGAAAACTCTAGGTAGGGACAGTGTCAGTTTCTTTCACTCTGCAAGTCCTTGTTTCCAGGGACCTGTAAGGACAGTGAGTTAATTTTCCTTGTGCTATATTGTGATTAAAAAAAACATTTTTTCTAGGGACAGAAAACTGTAGGTAGGGAGAGTGTTTTTTTTCTTTCACTCTGCAAGTCCTTGTTTCCAGGGACCTGTAAGGACAGTGAGTTAATTTTCCTTGTGCTATATTGTGATTAAAAAAAACATTTTTTCTAGGGACAGAAAACTGTAGGTAGGGAGAGTGTTTTTTTTCTTTCACTCTGCAAGTCCTTGTTTCCAGGGACCTGTAAGGACAGTGAGTTAATTGTCCTTGTGCTATATTGTGCTTAAAAAAAACATTTATTCTAGGGACAGAAAACTCTAGGTAGGGACAGTGTCAGTTTCTTTCACTCTGCAAGTCCTTGTTTCCAGGGACCTGGAGAGACATTGAGTGAATTGTCCTTGTGCTATATTGTGATTAAAAAAAACATTTATTCTAGGGACAGAAAACTCTAGGTAGGGACAGTGTCAGTTTCTTTCACTCTGCAAGTCCTTGTTTCCAGGGACCTGTAAGGACAGTGAGTTAATTTTCCTTGTGCTATATTGTGATTAAAAAAAACATTTTTTCTAGGGACAGAAAACTGTAGGTAGGGAGAGTGTTTTTTTTCTTTCACTCTGCAAGTCCTTGTTTCCAGGGACCTGTAAGGACAGTGAGTTAATTTTCCTTGTGCTATATTGTGATTAAAAAAAACATTTATTCTAGGGACAGAAAACTCTAGGTAGGGACAGTGTCAGTTTCTTTCACTCTGCAAGTCCTTGTTTCCAGGGACCTGTAAGGACAGTGAGTTAATTTTCCTTGTGCTATATTGTGATTAAAAAAAACATTTTTTCTAGGGACAGAAAACTGTAGGTAGGGAGAGTGTTTTTTTTCTTTCACTCTGCAAGTCCTTGTTTCCAGGGACCTGTAAGGACAGTGAGTTAATTGTCCTTGTGCTATATTGTGATTAAAAAAAACATTTTTTCTAGGGACAGAAAACTCTAGGTAGGGAGAGTTTTTTTTTTTTTTCACTCTGCAAGTCCTTGTTTCCAGGGACCTGTAAGGACAGTGAGTTAATTGTCCTTGTGCTATATTGTGCTTAAAAAAAACATTTATTCTAGGGACAGAAAACTCTAGGTAGGGACAGTGTCAGTTTCTTTCACTCTGCAAGTCCTTGTTTCCAGGGACCTGTAAGGACAGTGAGTTAATTTTCCTTGTGCTATATTGTGATTAAAAAAAACATTTTTTCTAGGGACAGAAAACTGTAGGTAGGGAGAGTGTTTTTTTTCTTTCACTCTGCAAGTCCTTGTTTCCAGGGACCTGTAAGGACAGTGAGTTAATTTTCCTTGTGCTATATTGTGATTAAAAAAAACATTTTTTCTAGGGACAGAAAACTGTAGGTAGGGAGAGTGTTTTTTTTCTTTCACTCTGCAAGTCCTTGTTTCCAGGGACCTGTAAGGACAGTGAGTTAATTGTCCTTGTGCTATATTGTGCTTAAAAAAAACATTTTTTCTAGGGACAGAAAACTCTAGGTAGGGAGAGTGTTTTTTTTTTTTCACTCTGCAAGTCCTTGTTTCCAGGGACCTGTAAGGACAGTGAGTTAATTGTCCTTGTGCTATATTGTGCTTAAAAAAAACATTTATTCTAGGGACAGAAAACTCTAGGTAGGGACAGTGTCAGTTTCTTTCACTCTGCAAGTCCTTGTTTCCAGGGACCTGTAAGGACAGTGAGTTAATTTTCCTTGTGCTATATTGTGCTTAAAAAAAACATTTATTCTAGGGACAGAAAACTCTAGGTAGGGACAGTGTCAGTTTCTTTCACTCTGCAAGTCCTTGTTTCCAGGGACCTGGAGAGACATTGAGTGAATTGTCCTTGTGCTATATTGTGATTAAAAAAAACATTTATTCTAGGGATAGAAAACTCTAGGTAGGGACAGTGTCAGTTTCTTTCACTGTGAAAGTCCTTGTTTCAAGGGACAGAGAAGGACACCTGAAGGTAGCCCTTATTGCTTTTTTCCCATCTCCCTGCAGGCCATCTATTAGAATGTCTGGAAGGCAAACAAGGAGAGGCAGACAGTCAGGAGGCAATAAAAGAGGGCAAGCAGGCTCTGTGTCTGGGGGCAACAGTGCTGGTCGTGGACGCGGTGCATTGTCATCAGCACATGGCCATGGGACACGCTTGTCCTTCTTTTCGGCAGCTGGACATGTTGAGCCACATCATGCCGAAGACTTGGTAGAGTGGATGACCAAGCCCTCCTCCTCCTCCTCATCCTCTCTCACCCAGGCTCAGGGTACTGGAAAAGCAGCTGCCAAAGCGTCGTCTTCCCTGGTATCAATGTCAGACAAATCATCAGTCACTCCTTCCCTAGACCCACCATGTCCTCCTCCTGAGGAGTCCCCCGAACTGTTTCAGCACAGTGTTGGGTACATGCTCCAGGAGGATGCCCAGCGTTTCGAAGGGTCTGATGATGAAACCCAGCTAGAGGAAGGCAGTAGCGTGAGAGCAGACAGAGGGGATGCTCAAGAAGGACACCAATCTGGCAGTCATGTTCCAGCAGCTGCAGCATACTGCCAGATTGGCTCCAGTGATGAGGAGGGAGGGGATGATGAGGTCAATGACTCCACGTGGGTGCCTAATAGGAGAGAGGAGGAGGAGGAGGATGAGGAGGAGGCACATCTCCAACGAGGCAGGATGCCCTTTGGTGGCCAGCGTAAGGGCAGTACACCGACGGAATCACACCGCAGAGCTCCGCCTGTGCAGGGCGCTGCCTCTGCCCGTCATTCAAAAAGTTCTTTGGTGTGGGCCTTTTTTGAGGCTAGTGCATCAGATCGCACAGCTGCTGTTTGCAACATATGTCTCAAGCGTATATCGCGTGGCCAAAACATCAGCCGCTTGGGTACCACATGCCTGACCAGACATATGTTGACCTGCCATGCAGCTCGTTGGCAAGCCTACCTCAAAGACCCACACCAAAGAACAAAGCGGACCTCTCCTTGCACCGCATCAGCTGGGATCTCCAACCCCACTATAACTTCAGTCCTCTCTGAAACATGCACTGAGAGGAATGAAGGTGTAGAATTAGGTGTGTCACAGCCAAGTACTTGCGCCCACTCTGCTAGCAGTACACCGACGTCCGATTCTAGCAGGCAAATTTCCCTGCCCCAGCTGCTGGACCGTCGAAAGAAGTTCACTCCCAGCCATCCACATGCCCAGCGGTTGAATGCTAGCTTGGCTAAATTGCTAGCGCTTCAACTGCTGCCTTTTCAGTTGGTAGACTCGGCCCCCTTCCGTGAGTTTGTGCAATGTGCGGTTCCTCAGTGGCAGGTTCCCAAACGCCACTTTTTCTCACGGAAGGCTATTCCGGCTCTCTACCGGCATGTGGAAGGCAATGTCTTGGCCTCGCTGGACAGGGCGGTCAGCGGTAAGGTGCATATTACCGCTGACTCATGGTCCAGCAGGCATGGACAGGGACGTTACCTTTCTTTCACGGCCCATTGGGTCACTCTTTTGGCAGCTGGGAAGGATTCAGGACAAGGTGCAGTAGTGTTGGAGGTTGTCCCACCGCCACGCCTCCAAAATGCTACTACTGGTTGTGACACACCTCTCTCCTCCACCCCCTCCTCTTCTTCTTCCTCCATGGCCTCTTCCTGTGGTTTGTCCTATGAACCAGCGGTGCTCCGTAGCCGTTCACGGGGCTACGCAAGTACGCAGGCAAAAAGATGCCATGCCGTGCTTGCGCTGGTGTGTTTGGGGGACAGAAGCCACACTGGGGCAGAGGTCCTGTCTGCTCTGCAGGGCCAGGCCGAGAGGTGGTTGACGCCACGCCAGCTTAAGCCAGGAATGGTGGTTTGCGACAATGGCACCAACCTCCTCTCCGCCCTCCGACAGGGACAACTGACCCATGTGCCCTGTGTGGCTCACGTCCTTAACCTGGTGGTGCAGCGGTTCTTGGGCAGGTACCCGGGCTTACAGGATGTCCTGAGGCAGGCCAGGAAAGTCTGTGTGCATTTCCGCAGATCTTATAATGCCAGTGCTCGCCTGGCTGAGCTGCAAAAGGAGTTGAACCTGCCCAAGAACCGCCTTATATGTGACATGCCCACCAGGTGGAACTCAACGTTGGCCATGCTGCAGCGGCTGCACACGCAGCAGAGGGCCATCAATGAGTACCTGTGCGACTACGGCACCAGGACAGGGTCAGGGGAGCTTGGTTTTTTTTCTCCACGCCAGTGGGGCATGATCAGGGATGCATGCACTGTCCTGGCACCATTTGAGGAGGCCACGAGGATGGTGAGCAGTGACAGTGCATGCATCAGTGACACTGTACCTCTTGTCCACCTGTTGGAGCACACGCTGCGTGGAATAATGGACAGGGCACTTGAGGCAGAACAGAGGCAGGAAGAGGAGGACTTCCTTGCCTCTCAAGGCCCCCTTTACCCAGACAGTGTTCCTTCTGTCCCACCCATCGCACAGGAAGAGGAGGAGGAGGAGGAGGAGGAGGAGGATTGTGTCAGCATGGAGGTGGAGGCTGGCACTCAGCATCATCAGCAGCAGTCTTTTAGGGATGATTTACAGTCCCAAGAAACCAGTGGACTTGTACGTGGCTGGGAGGAGGTGGCTGCGGATCATGTCGTCCTTAGTGACCCAGAGGACTCCGGAGCGAATGCCTCAGCAAACCTACGCTGCATGGCCTCCCTGATCCTGCAAAGTCTGCGGAAGGATCCTCGTATTCTTCGGATCAAGGAGAGGGACCATTACTGGCTGGCCACTCTCCTTGATCCACGGTACAAGGGTAAGGTTGCGGACCTTATGTTACCGTCGCAGAGGGAGCAGAGGATGAGACAACTCCGGGAGGCCTTGCAGAAAGGTCTGTGCAACGCGTTCCCAGAGACTGGGAGGTTGCAAACTCCTGGTCCTGGACAACGAGTTGCTGAGGCTTCGGCCAGTCAAAGAAGGAGCGGTGGGGAAGGTGGCCGTCTGACCGATGCGTTCAGACAATTCTTTAGTCCGCAGCCCCAAAGTATGATCGGTTCCAGCAACCATCGCCAGCGTCTGATAAACATGGTGCAGGAATATCTAGGGGCAAGGTCAGACTTGGACACCTTCCCCACCGAAAATCCTCTGGCTTACTGGGTCTTGAGGATGGATCACTGGCCAGAGCTTGCACAGTATGCAATTGAGCTACTGGCCTGTCCTGCATCCAGCGTTCTTTCGGAACGCACATTCAGTGCTGCTGGAGGATTTGTCACGGATCACAGGGTGCGCCTGTCCACCGACTCGGTTGATCGACTGACTTTCATCAAGATGAACCAGTCTTGGATCACCACCAGCTACCACACACCTGATGCTGATATAACAGACTAATTGATTTTAAAATGTCACATCCCTTCAAGACTGATGCTGATGCTGAGTGCCTGTGCTGTTATGTTGACTGCCTATCCTCCTCCTCCGAGTCCTCAATGATACGATTGATGATGATAGCTTGGAAGATCATTTTTGTTTATGGGTGCCGCCACCAGTGCCTAACGCCCAATTTTTCAGCCCCTGTTTAACAGTGGCGTGTAATTACAATTTTTGAAGCAATACTTTGCAACAGGGCTCATTGCTGTGCTCCAAGTACAGTATCTGTGAGGAGTTGCAGTGTTGTGCCACCAGTGCCTAAGGCCCAATTTTTCAGCCCCTGTTTAACAGGGGCGTGTCATTACAATTTTTGAAGCAATACTTTGCAACAGGGCTCATTGCTGTGCTCCAAGTACAGTATCTGTGAAGGGTTGCAGTGTTGTGCCACCAGTGCCTAAGGCCCAATTTTTCAGCCCCTGTTCAACAGGGGCATGTAATTACAATTCTTGATCTAATAATTCACAGCAGGGCCCATTGCTGCACCCACCAAGAGTAACTGTCAGGGCTTACAGTGTTGTGGCACCAGCACCACCATCAAAGGCCCAATTTTTACTACCACTGTTCAACAATTATATGTAATTAAAATTCCTGATATAATAGTTGACAGCAGGGCGTTCCAGCACCAACCAAGAGTAACTGTGAGTGCTTACAGTGTTGTGCCAACACCAACAACTAAGGGGCCTATTTCTGCAGAGTATATACGGCAGGTCCCTACTTTCAAACATCCAACTTACAAACGACTCCTACTTGCAAACGCAAGAAGACAACAGGAAGTGAGAGGAAATCTACCACTAGGAAGGAAAATTCTCTCCTGTAAGAATAAATATGGGAGAAAGGTGTCTCCTCTGTACTGATGCTTTATCAGCAATCCTTGTTTCAAGAAAAACACCACATTTCAAAAACAGTTGTCATTAGGACGGAAAGTGAGGTGAAATGTTCTGAACAGGGGCACAGACAGCAAAACAAATGTTACAGGGGTGATAACCCTTACCTATGTTTTCCAAAAAGTTTAAAAATAGATTTTTGGTCTGGAGCTACACTTCAACAATGTACCTGTTCAAAATTACAAACAGATTCTACATAAGAACAAACCTACAGTCCCTGTCTTGTATGCACCGCCTGTATACGGCTGTTCAGAGTATATAGGGCCTTTTTTATTTTATGTGCGGGGTTCCCCTTAATATCCATACAAGACCCAAAGGGGCTGGTAATGGGCTGGGGTAGGGGGGGGGGGGGTTGATGGGGTAGCTATGCCATTTTTCTTAAAGATTTTCATCCATATTACCGGGACCAGACATTACATTAAAGCCGCAAGCAGTTTTAAATGGCTTTTTTTTCCTTTAGAAGTGTCATTTTGTGCAGGGACAGTTCTAAACACGGGAAACACGTGGCACTTCACAGGCATACTTTAGACACCCCCCAGGTACGATATTTAAAGGAATATTTGACTTTTTTTTTTTCACTTTATGCATCATTAAAATGACTGCTCCCGGAAAACGACCGTTTTTAAAACTTATTTTTGCATTGATACATGTCCCCTGGTGCAGAACCCGGGTTCCCAAACCCTTTTTAGGACAATAACATGCATAATAGTTGTTATAATTAGCACTTTAGAATTCGAACGTTCGCATCCATTGTATTTAATAGGGTTCTAATGTTCGTTCGAACTTTCGGTCCGTTCGCGGGTTCTGGTGCGAACCGAACCCGGGGGTGTTCGGCTCATCACTAGCGGAGACACAGCGGTGGAAGTCCCAGACTAGGATCGAGTCCGGAGGGGTGAGAGAGCACCTGCTCACAGCTATAGCCGTGTACTTTTGTTTATACCTATTGACTGCCTTGGCCCATCGTGCTATACTTGCTGTCCTGACAGGAGACCAGTTGCAGAACTGAGTTATATAGTCTCCGGGGAGTTGTTCCTTTTACTCTAAACCGTTATTGGATTACAAAATACTGTTCCTGTATGTGCACCATTGTTCATCTTGCATACAAAGACTGTTCACTTTAAGACTGAGCTTTAATTGAGTCAGGCCTGACTAAGAGTGTAGGACTTTGTTTGAGCACCATATTGCTCATGGGGAGAATAGCTTCACGTGGTGTGTGATCTCTTTGCACTATAGTTGATTAGTGTCATTATTACTGCAGGGATCTGCATGTATGTGATGTATTGTATTGATTGTTGACCTTTATACCCAAGTAAATCCGTTATAGTTAATCATTCCGGTATTAGTGTCCATTACTATATTTCATAACTGCTTATATTACTGTGGGATTGTTCATAGCCAGGTACAGAGCTATACTAATATACCATCCCCTAGACTAGCTGTGCCAGAGGAGGGTCGAGTAGATTGCCGGGGGTTGGCAGTGCTGTTTACAGGGCCCGAAACAAAACCAGCAGCTCTCTAAGTTTGGGGGTATCACTACAGGAGTATGGAGTATAGAGAGTATTATGGAGGATGGAGAGTATTATGGAGGACGGAGAGGAGTATGAAGGATGGAGAGGAGTAAGGAGAGTAGTATAGAGGAAGGAGAGTAGTATGGAGGGTGGCGAGTAGTATGAAGGATGGAGAGGAGTATGGAGGATGGAGAGTAGTTTGGAGTATGGAGAGTAGTATAGAGGATGGAGAGGAGAATGGAGGATGGAGAGGAGTATGAAGTATGGAGAGGAGTATGGAGGATGGATTGTAGAATGGAGGATGGCGAATAGAATAGAGGACGGAGAGTAGTATAGAGGACGTAGAGTAGTATAGAGGATGGAGAGGAGAGAGAGGATTGAAAGAAGTATGGAGGATGGAGAGGAGGATAGAGAGGAGAGACAATGGAGAGTAGTATGGAGGATGTAGAGGAGAGAGAAGATGGAGGATGGAGCATAGTATGAAGGATGGAGAGGTGTTTGGAGAATGGAGAGTAGTACAGAGGATGGAGAGGAGTATGGGGATGGAGAGGAGTATGGGGGATGAACAGTACTATGGAGGATGAAGAGTGTATGGAGGATGAAGAGTAGTAAGGAGAGTAGTATAGAGGATGAAGAGGAGTATGGAGGATGTAGAGTAGTACGGAGGGTGGAGAGTAGTATGGAGGATGGAGAAGAGTATGAAGGATAGAGAGTAGTATAGAGGATGGATAGGATTATGAAGGATGTAGAGGAGTAAGGAGAGTAGTATAAAGGATTAAGAGGAGTATGAAGAATGGAAACTAATATGGAGGGTGTAGAGTAGTATGGAGTATAGAGAGTAGTATGGAGGATTGAGAGGAGAGAGAGGGTGGAGAGTAGTAAGAAGGATGGAGAGGAGTATGGAGGATGGAGAAGATTTTTTGAGGATGGAGAGTAGTATAGAGGATGGAGAGTAGTATAGATGATGGAGAGGAGGAGAGAGAGGAGAGAGGGTTAAGAGTAGTAAGAAGGATGGAGTGGAGTAGAGGAGTATGGAGGATGGAGAGGATTTTTTGAGGATGGAGAGTAGTATGGAGGATGGAGGATGGAGAGTAGTAAGGAGAGTAGTATAGAGGATGAAGAGGAGTATGGAGGATGTAGAGTAGTATGGAGGGTGGAGAGTAGTATGGAGGATGGAGAGGAGTATGAAGAATGGAGAGTAGTATAGAGGATGGATAGGATTATGAAGGACTTAGAGGAGTAAGGAGAGTAGTATAAAGGATGAAGAGGAGTATGAAGAATGGAAACTAATATGGAGGGTGGAGAGTAGTATGGAGTATAGAGAGTAGTATGGAGGACCGAGAGAAGAGAGAGGATGGAGAGTAGTAAGAAGGATGGAGAGGATTATGGAGGATGGAGAGGATTTTTTGAGGATGGAGAGTAGTATAGAGGATGGAGAGTAGTATCGATGATGGAGAGGAGGAGAGAGAGGAGAGAGGGTGAAGAGTAGTATGGAGGATGGAGAGTAGTATGGAGTATAGAAAGTATTATGTCGGATGGAGAGGAGTATGAAGGATGGAGAGGAGTAGGGAGAGTAGTATAGAAGATGAAGCGGAGTATGAAGGATGGAGAGAAGTATGGAAGGTGGAGAGGAGTATGGAGGATGGGGAGGAGTATGGAGGATGGAGAGGAGGAGAGAGAGGATGGAGAGTAGTATGGAGCATTAAAACGAGTATGGAGGATGTAGAGGAGTATGGAGGATGGAGAGGAGTATGGAAGATTTATTTTATTCCTTTTTTATTTATTTAGATACTTATATAACACCATCAATTTATGCAGCATTTGTCCTTACCCTCAAGGAGCCTACAATCTAAGGTCCCTAACTCACATTCATATACTAGGGCCAATTAACCTACCAGCATGTCTTTGGAGATGGAAAGTAGTATAGAGGATGGAGAGGAGTATGAAGGATGGAGAGGAGTAAGGACAGTAGTATAGAGGATGAAGAGGAGTATGGAGAGTAGTATGGAGGGAGGAGAGTAGTATGGAGTATAGAGAGTAGTATGGAGGATGGAGAGTAGTATTGAAGATGGAGAGGAGAGAGAGGATGGAGGATGAAGAGTAGTATGGAGGCTGGATAGGAGTATGGAGGATGGAGAAGAGGAGAGAGGACAGAGAGTAGTATGGAGGACGGAGAGTAGTATGGAGGATGAAGAGTATTATGAAGGATTAAGGGTGTATGGAGGATGAAGAGTAGTATGGATGATGGAGAGTAGTATGCAGGATGGGGAGTAGTATGGAGGATGGGGAGAAGTATGGAGGATTAAGCGTAGTATGGAGGATGGGGAGGAGTATGGAGGACAGAGAGTAGGAGAGAGAGGTTGGAGAGAGAGAGGATGGAGTGTAGTATGGAGCATGGAAACTAGTATGGAGGATGGAGACGAGTATAGAGGATGGAGAGTAGTATAGAGGATGGAGAGGAGTTTGGAGGATGGAGTATAGTATAGAGGATGGAGAGTAGTATAGAGGACAGAGAGTAGTATAGAGGATGGAGAGTAGTATAGAGCAGGGCTCAAAATTTCAATTCCTGAGCTACTAGCCAGGCCTCAAGGGTTGCTCGCCACCAGTTGCCCCACCCAGCCCACCCCACCCCTAATTCCGCCCCTAAATGCGCCCTCATAAATTATCTCATGAAATGACACTTAAATGTTTTATGCAGAATTAAGTGCCCAGTGCCAACTAAATGCAGCCAGTGTCCACCAAATGCAGCCTGTGTCCACCAAATGCAGTCCGTGTCCCCAAATGCAGCCTGTGCCCACCAAATGCAGCCTGTGCCCACCAAATTCAGCCTGTGTCCACCACGCAGCCTGTGTCCCCCAAATGCAGCCTGTGTCCCCCAAATGCAGCCTGTGTCCACCATGCAGCCCTGTGTCCACCATACAGCCCATTTTTACCATTCAGTCCACCTGTGCAGGGGAGGGGAGGACCAGGAGAGCCGTCCAGGTGATCAGAGCGCAGCGCGGGGAACATACGATAACCATTTTCATTTTTATTGCCGCGTTCCCGCCTCTCAACATCATATTCAGCCCTGCCCCTAGCTGGGGAACTTTGATTGACAGATCACCCATCACCAAAATTGGACGGGTGATCTGTCTATCAAAGTCCCGGGAGGCGGGACTGTATCTGACAGCATGCAGTGGGGGAACACGGCAATTAAAAAAGGAAACTTATCACTGTGACTGTTCCCCACGCTGCGCTCTAAACATTTTGGCGGCTCTCTCTCTCCTCCCCTCCACAATCAATGGGAGAAGGACTCCCATTCCACACAGGCTTCCGGCGGTGCTCGCCCCCTGTCTCCCAGGCAGCCCTTCCTCGCCAGCCCTCAAAATTCACATGCAAAATGCGAGCAGGCAAGTGCAATTTTGAGGGCTGGTATAGAGGATGAAGAGGAGTATGGAGGATGTAGAGTAGTATGGAGGGTGGAGAGTAGTATGGAGGATGGAGAGGAGTATGGAGGATGGAGAGGAGTATGAAGGATGGAGAGTAGTATAGAGGATGGATAGGATTATGAAGGATGTAGAGGAGTAAAGAGAGTAGTATAGAGGATGAAGAGGAGTATGTAGGATGGAGAGTAGTATGGAGTATAGAGAGTAGTATGGAGGATGGAGAGGAGAGAGAGAGGATGGAGAGTAGTATGAAGGATGGAGAGGAGTATGGAGGATGGAGAAGAGTTTGGAAGATGGAGAGTAGTATAGATGATGGAGAGTAGTATAGAGGATGGAGAGGAGAATGGAGGATGGAGAGGAGAATGAAGGATGGAGAGGAGTATTGAGGATGGAGTGTAGAATAGAGGATGAGTGTAGTATAGAGGATGGAGAGTAGTATAGAGGGCGGAGATGAGTATAGAGGATGGAGAGTAGTATAGAGGATGGAGAGGAGAGAGAGGATGGAAAGTAGTATGGAGGATGGAGAGGAGGATAGAGAGGAGAGACAATGGAAAGTAGTATGGAGGATGGAGATGAGAGAGTAGATGGAGAATGGAGCGTAGTATAGAAGACAGAGAGTAGCATAGAGGATGGAGAGGCGAGAGAGAGGATGGCGAGTAGTATGGAGGATGAAGAGTAGTATGGAGGATGGGGAGTAGTATGGAGGATGGATAGGAGTATGGAGGATGGAGAAGAGGAGAGAGGATGGAGAGTAGTATGGAGGATGGAGAGTAGGGATGAGATTCGAGTTCGAGTCAAACTCATGCTCGACTCAAACATTGCCTGTTTGCCCGTTCGCCGAACAGCGAACAATTTGGGGTGTTTGCGGAAAAGCCACGGAACACCCTGTAAAAGTCTATTTGAGAAATCTAAAGTGCTAAATTTAAAGGCTTATATGCAAGTTATTGTCATAAAAAGTGTTTGGGGACCCGGGTCCTGCCCCAGGGGACATGTATCAATGCAAAAAAAAGTTTTAAAAATGGCCGTTTTTTCAGGAGCAGTAATTTTAATAATGCTTAAAGTGAAACAATAAAAGTGAAATATTCCTTTAAATTTCGTACCTAGGGTGTGTGTATAGTGTGCATTTAAAGTCGCGCTTGTTTCCCGTGTTTAAAACTGTCCCTGCACAAAGTGTAATTTCTGAAAGAAAAAAGTCATTTAAAACACACTCGTGGCTATAACGAATTGTCGGCTCCCGGCAATACATAGAAAAGTCATTGATAAAAAAAATGCGTGGGGGTCCCCCAAATTCAATTACCAGGCCCTTCAGATCTGATATGGATATTAAGGGGAACCCTGCCGCAAATTTTAAAAAAAATGCGTGGGGTTCCCCTTAAGGTCTGGTATGGATTTTAAGGGAAACTCCACCCCAAATTTAAAAGAAAATGGCGTGGGGTTCCCCAAAAATCCATACCAGACCCTTTATCCAAGCACGCAACCTGGCAGGCCACAGGAAAAGAGGGGGGACGAGAGAGAGCCCCCCCTCCTGAACCATACCAGGCCACATTCCCTCAACATTGGGAGGATGCTTTGGAGGTCTGTCACCCCTCAAAGCACCATGTCCCCATGGTGGTTGTGGGGGTCTGCGGGTGGGGGGCTTATCGGAATCTGGAAGACCCCTTTAACAAAGGGGACCCCCAGATCCCAGTCCCCCCCATGTGAATTGGTCTATTCATTTATTACACTGGAGAGGAAGTTCCCCATCAGGTCCGCTCAGCCAATGATGTAGACAGGGTCTGACATACGAGGGGGTGGGTCACCCATTCCTGCGCTCAACAAGAGTATCTGTGAGGGGTCAGCCACCCGGGAGCGCGCGGTGACAGTTCTTGGCGCCAAATAGGGGCTATTTAAAGGGGCTTATGCCTGGGATCCTTGCTGTCTGGTCTACAGCGTTCCCTGAGACCCATCTGCAACCTGCTGTACTCTGCTGATCTGTTCCTGTGACCCGGCTTGTTCCTGACTTCTCCTGCCTTCTGCCTGCCCTTTGACCCCGGCTTGTTTGACCTCTCTCCTGTCTGCTCCTTGGAAATATCCGCTGCCCATCTGTTGCTGACCCGGCCTGAACCATGACTCTGTCTCTGGAACTCACCTGCTCTGCCAGCCTGTGTGTGACTCTGCCCGTTTGGACTTGTCTGTGTTCCGTACTACAGGACACCTTCCCTGCTGCCTTCAGTATCATACTACCTGTACCCGTGTGTCCAGCTGGCCCGCTGTCCTAACCACCTTGCTGCCACTGACGTCTGCACAGAGTCTCCTGAAGCCCAGCTCCACCCCAGCACCAGTGCTCCTGACTGGCACTTGTGCGACTCTGTACTCCCGAGCTCCCTGTTTCCACTTTCAGGGGTTCCGGAGTAAGAGGAGCAAGAGAGGCCGCTCCCTGCATATCAGGCTCACCACCAGGTACGTGACAGTTATAAATGAATAGACCCACCCCTTCTCACGTTCCGCTATCGGATCGAGGGGTGCAATTCACTTCCAGATTCTGGAAAGCCCTCTGTGAAGCCCTTGGGATTAACTTGTCCTTCTTGTCTGCCTACCATCCACAATCAAATGGTCAGACTGAACGGACAAACCAAACATTAGAGCAGTACCTACGCTGCTTTTCTCCGTTCTCACAGGAAGACTCGGTATCTCTACTGCCTCTAGCCGAATTTGCATAATAATTCGGTCCACTCTGCCACGAAGCAATCTCCGTTCTATGCTAATTATGGCTTTCACCCCTTATTCTTGTCCAATTGTATCCCGGAGTCTGCCGTACCTGCTGTCCAAGAGACATTGGATTTCTTCAGAACAAACAATGAATTGTTACGAGAAACAATGACTAAAACGCAGGAATATAATAAAGAGGTATTTGACAAGAAGAGAAGAGGAGAACTCAACCTGGAACCTGGAGATCAGGTGTGGTTGTCTACACTGAACTTAAGACTTGCCTGTCCCTCAAAGAAATTGGGTCCTAAGTTTGTGGGTCCCTTCCCCGTCAGAAGAAGGATTAACAGTGTGGCCTATGAACTAGAGCTGCCAGAGTCGTTCCGGATCCATCCGGTCTTTCATGTTGCTTTACTTAAACCCACTGTTCCTGATCCCTTCTCAGGGTGAAACACCAGCCCTCCTGAACCAATCTTAATCGACGGTGAAGAGGAGTTTGAGGTGGAATCCATCTTGGATTGTAGGAAGAGGCGTAACCAGGTCCAGTTTCTCGTAAAATGGAAGGGATATGACCCTGAGGAGAACTCGTGGGAACCCGATTGCAACTTTCATGCCGAGAGATTGGTTCAGTCCTTTAAAGATTCCCACCCAGACAAAATGGCCCAGTTGGGCATCCGGAGGCCACCCATTGGAGGGGGGCAATGTCAAGAAGGGCAATCCAGTCTTCAAGATGGCGGTGCATCGGCACGCGTGTGCGGTGACAGCGTTTTGGCGTTAGCGCGTGTGCGCATGCGCGGTGATGGCGCATTGGCGTTCGCGCGTGCACGCATGCGCGGTAGCGTGCGGGAGCGCGTGGTGACAGTTCTTGGTGCCAAATAGGGGCTATTTAAAGGGGCTTATGCCTGGGATCCTTGCTGTCCGGTCTACAGCGTTCCCTGAGACCCATCTGCAACCTGCTGTACTCTGCTGATCTGTTCCTGTGACCCAGCTTGTTCCTGACTTCTCCTGCCTTCTGCCTGCCCTTTGACCCCAGCTTGTTTGACCTCTCTCCTGTCTGCTCCTTGGAAATATCTGCTGCCCGTCCGTTGCTGACCCGGCCTGAACCACGACTCTGCCTCTGTCTCTGGAACTCACCTGCTCTGCCAGCCTGTGTGTGACTCGGCCCGTTTGGACTTGTCTGTGTTCCGTACTACAGGACACCTTCCCCGCTGCCTTCAGTATCATACTACCTGTACCCGTGTGTCCAGCTGGCCCGCTGTCCTAACCACCTTGCTGCCACTGACGTCTGCACAGAGTCTCCTGAAGCCCAGCTCCACCCCAGCACCAGTGCTCCTGACTGGCACTTGTGCGACTCTGTACTCCCGAGCTCCCTGTTAACATCTTCAGGGGTTCCGGAGTAAGAGGAGCAAGAGGGGCCGCTCCCTGCATATCAGGCTCACCACCAGGTACGTGACAGTTATAAATGAATAGACCCACCCCTTCTCACGTTCCGCATCTGGTCCGCTTAGCCTTACACCTACGTCATTGGCTGAGCGGACCTGATGGGGAACTTTAGAAGGGGCGGGTCTATTCATTTATTACACTGCAGAGGAAGTTCCCCATCAGGTCCGCTCAGGCTTAGCCAATGACGTTTTGTGTGGACAGCGCTGGACATCGGATCACCGCGGGACACTGGATTTCATTGCTGGAATGTTTTTTTTATTTTTTATTTTTTTATTTTTAATAAAGGACTTTACCAACGGTGTCTGTGTTTTTTTTACAATTTGTTACACTTTCTTTGTGAAATGGTAGAGGTACAATGTACCCCATTACTAATTTACATGTGGGGGGTGGGATCTGGGGGTTCCCTTTGTTAAAGGGGTCTTCCAGGTTCTGATAAGCCCCCCGCAGACCCCCACAACCTCCGGGCAAGGGTTGTGTGGAAGAGGCCCTTGTCCCGATCAAAATGGTTACATAGTGCTTTGAGGGGTCACAGACCCCCAAAGCATCCTCCCAATGTTAATGGCATGTGGTCTGGTATGGTTCAGGAGGGGGGGCGCTCTCTCGTCCCCCCTCTTTTCCTGCGGCCTGCCAGGTTGCATGCTCGGATAAAGGGTGTGGTGTGGATTTTTTTTATCAATGACTTTTCTATGTATTGCCGGGAGCCGACAATTTATTATAGTCGTGAGTGAGTTTTAAATTACTTTTTTCCTTCAGAAATGACACTTTGTGCAGGGACAGTTCTAAGCATGGGAAACAAGCGCTGTTTTACAGGCATACTATACACCCTCCCCAGGTATGAAATGTAAATGTATTTTATTGTTTCACTTTAAGCATTATTAAAATCACTGCTCCTGAAAAACCTGCAGTTTTTATAACTTTTTTTGCATTGATACATGTCCCCTGTGGCAGGACCCGGGTCCCCAAACCCTTTTTAAGACAATAACTTGCATATTAGCCTTTATAATTAGCACTTTTGATTTTGAACGTTCTAGTCCATTGTATTTATTAGGGTTCAAAATTTTGCGCAAACTTACTGTCTGTTCGCAGGTTCTGGTGCGAACCGAACAGGGGGCAATATGGAGGATTGAGAGTTGTATGGAGGATGGGGAGGAGTATGGAGGACGGAGATGAGGAGAGAGGATGGAGAGTAATATGGAGCATGGAAAGGAGTATGGAGGATGGAGAGGAGTATGGACAATGGAGAGGAGTATGGAGGATGGAAAGTAGTATAGAGGATGGAGAGGAGTATGAAGGATGGAGAAGAGTAAGGACAGCAATATAGAGGATAAAAAGGAGTATGGAGGATGGAGAGTAGTATGGAGGGTGGAGAGTAGTATGGAGAATAGAGAGAAGTATGGAGGATGGAGAGTAGTATGGAGTATAGAGAGTAGTATGGAGGATGGAGAGGAGGATAGAGTGGAGAGAGGATGGAGAGTAGTATGAAGGATGGAGAGGAGTATAAAGGATGAGGAGGAGTTTGGAGGATGGAGAGTAGTATAGAGGATGGAGAGGAGAGAGAGGATGGAAAGTAGTATGGAGGATGGAGCGTAGTATGGAGGATGGAGAGTAGTATAGAGGATGGAGAGTAGTATAGAGTAGGGATGAGCCGAACACTCCCCCTGTTCGGTTTGCACCAGAACGTTCGAACGGACCGAAAGTTTGCGTGAACTTTAGAATCCAATAAATACAATGTACGCGAATGTTCTAAATAGAAAGTGCTAACTATAACGGCTAATATGCATGTTATTTTCTTAAAAAGGGTTTGTGTACCATTGTATTTAATAGGGTTCAAAATTTTGCGCAAACTTACTGTCTGTTTGCAGGTTCTGGTGCGAACCGAACAGGGGGCTGTTCGGCTCATCCCTAATGGTGAGTAGTATGGAGGATGAAGAGTAGTATGGTGGATGAAGAGTGTATGGAGGATGAAGACTAGTATGAAGGATGGAGAGTAGTATGGAGGATGGGGAGTAGTATGGAGGATTGAGAGTTGTATGGAGGATGGGAAGGAGTATGGAGGACGGAGATGAGGAGAGAGGATGGAGAGTAATATGGAGCATGGAAAGGAGTATGGAGGATGGAGAGGAGTATGGAGGATGGAGAGGAGTATGAAGGATGGTAAGTAGTATAGAGGATGGAGAGGAGTATGAAGGATGGAGAAGAGTAAGGACAGTAATATAGAGGATAAAAAGGAGTATGGAGGATGGAGAGTAGTATGGAGGGTGGAGAGTAGTATGGAGAATAGAGAGAAGTATGGAGGATGGAGAGTAGTATGGAGTATAGAGAGTAGTATGGAGGATGGAATGGAGGATAGAGTGGAAAGAGGATGGAGAGTAGTATGAAGGATGGAGAGGAGTATAAAGGATGGGGAGGAGTTTGGAGGATGGAGAGTAGTATAGAGGATGGAGAGGAGAGAGAGGATGGAAAGTAGTATGGAGGATGGAGCGTAGTATGGAGGTTGGAGAGTAGTATGGAGAATAGAGAGAAGTATGGAGGATGGAGAGTAGTATGGAGTATAGAGAGTAGTATGGAGGATGGAGAGGAGGATAGAGTGGAGAGAGGATGGAGAGTAGTATGAAGGATGGAGAGTAGTATAAAGGATGAGGAGGAGTTTGGAGGATGGAGAGTAGTATAGAGGATGGAGAGGAGAGAGAGGATGGAAAGTAGTATGGAGGATGGAGCATAGTATGGAGGATGGAGAGTAGTATAGAGGATGGAGAGTAGTATAGAGTAGGGATGAGCCGAACACTCCCCCTGTTCGGTTCGCACCAGAACCTTCGAACGGACCGAAAGTTTGCGCAAACTTTAGAACCCAATAAATACAATGGACGCGAACGTTCTAAATCGAAAGTGCTAACTATAACGGCTAATTTGCATGTTATTGTCTTAAAAAGGGTTTGTGAACCCGGGTCCTGCCCCAGGGGGCATGTATCAATGTAAGAAGAATTTTTAAAAACAGTTGTTTTTTCGGGAGCAGTGATTTTAATGATGCATAAGGTGAAAAAAGTGAAGTATTCCTTTAAATATCGCACCTGGGGGGTGTCTAAAGTATGCCTGTAAAGTGGCACATGTTTCCCGTGTTTAGAACTGTCCCTGCACAAAATGACATTTCTAAAGGAAAAAAGCCATTTAAAACTGCTTGCGGCTTTAATGTAATATCTGGTCCCGGCAATATGGATGAAAATCATTGAGAAAAATGGCATGGCTACGCCATCACCCCCAACCCCCCCCCCCACCCCAGCCCATTACCAGCCCCTTTGGGTCTTGTATGGATATTAAGTGGAACCCCGCACCCAAAATAAAAAAAAGGCCCTATATACTCTGAACAGCAGTATATAGGCAGTGCAAACAAGACAGGGACTGTAGGTTTGTTCTTAAGTACAATCTGTTTTTAATTTGGAACAGGTATATTTTTTAAGTGTAGCTCTGGCCAAAAAATCTATTTTTAAGCTTTTTGGAGAACATAGGGAATGGTTATGACCCCTGTAACATTTGTTTTCCTGTCTGTGCACCTGTTCAGAACATTTCACCTCACTTTCTATCCCAATGACAAATGTTTTTGGAAAATTTGTTTTTTTTTATTGAAACAAGGATTGGTGATAAAGCATCAGTAGAGAGGAGACACCTTTTTCCCATATTAATTCTTACAGGAGAGAATTTCGCTTCCTAGGGGTAGATTTCCTCTCACTTCCTGTTGTCTCCTTCCGTTTGCTGTCAACTATTATATCAAGAATTGTAATTACATGCCATTGTTGAACAGTGGTAGAAAAAATTGGGCCTTTAGTGGTGGTGCTGGTGCCACAACACTGTAAGCCCTCACAGTTACTCTTGGTGGGCGCATGAATGGGCCCTGCTGTGAATTATTAGATCAAGAATTGTAATTGCATGCCCTTGTTAAACAGGGGCTGAAAAATTGGGCCTTTGGTGGTGGCGGTGGTGCTGGTGTCACAAGACTGTAAGTCCTCACAGTTACTCTTGGTGGGCGCAGGAAAGGGCCCAGCTGTGAAATATTAGATCAAGAATTGTAATTACATGGCCCTGTTGAACAGGGGCAGAAAAATTGGACGTTAGGCACTGGTGCTGGTGTCACAACACTGCAACCCCTCACAGATACTGTAGTTAGAGCACAGCAATGAGCCCTGTCGAAAAGTATTGCATCAAAAATTGTAATTACATGCCGGCTGGAAAATTGGGCCTTAGCCACTGGTGGCGGTGCCCAGAACCAAAAATGTTCTTTCAAGCTATCAGCATGATAACTGAGGAGGAAGAGGATAGTCACTCAGCATAACAGGATAGTCACTCTGCATCAGCATAGGCAGTCCTGAAGGGATCTGACATTTCAAAGAAAATTATTCTGTTACATCAGCATCAGGTGCTTGGTAGCTGGTGGTGATCCAAGACTGATTCATTTTTATGAAGGTCAGTTGATTGACCGAGTCGGTGGACAGGCGCACCCTGTGATCGGTTACAAAGCCTCCAGCAGCACTGAATGTGCATTCCGAAAGAACTCTGGATGCAGGACAGGCCAGTATCTCAATTGCATACTGTGCAAGCTCTGGCCAGTGATCTATCCTCAAGACCCAGTAACCAAGAGGATTTTCTGTGGGAAAGGTGTCCAAGTCTGATCTTGCCCCTAGATATTCCTGCACCATGTAAACCAGACGCTGGCGATGGTTGCTGGAACTGATCATACCTTGGGCCTGCGGACTAAAAAATTGTCTGAACGCATCAGTCAGACGGTCACCTTCTCCGCTCCTTCTTTGACTGAGCGAAGCCTCAGCAACACATTGTCCAGGACCAGGAATTTGTAACCTCCCAGTCTCTGGGAACGCGTTGCACAGACCTTTCTGCAAGGCCTCCCAAAGATGCCTCATCCTCTGCTCCCTCTGCGACGGCAAGATAAGGTCCGCAACCTTACCCTTGTAACGTGGATCAAGGAGGGTTGCCAGCCAGTAATGATCCCTCTCCTTGATCGCACGAATACGAGGATCCTTACGCAGGCTTTGAAGGATGAGGGAGGCCATGCAGCGTAGGTTTGCTCAGGCATTCGGTGCCGAGTCCTCTGGGTCACTGAGGATGACATGATCTGCAGCCACCTCCTCCCAGCCACGTACAGGTCCATGGGTGTCTTGGGACTGTAATTGTTCCCTTGAAGACTGCTGCTGATGCTGAGTGCTAGTCTCCACCTCCATGCTGACACAATCCTTCTCCTCCTCGTCCTCTTCCTGTGTGAACACTGTCTGGATAAAGGGGGCCTTGAGAGGTAAGGAAGTCCTCCTCTTCCTGCCTCTGTTCTGCCTCAAGTGCCCTGTCCATTATTCCATGCAGCGTGTGCTCCAACAGGTGGACAAGAGGGACAGTGTCACTGATGCATGCACTGTCACTACTCACCATCCTCATGGCCTCCTCAAATGGTACCAGGACAGTGCATGCATTCCTGATCATGGAAAAAAATCCAAGCTCCCCTGACCCTGTCCTGGTGCCATATTGCAACAGATACTCATTGATGGCCCTCTGCTGCATGTGCAGCCGCTGCAGCATGGCAAACTTAGAGTTCCACCTGGTGGGCATGTCACAGATTAGGCGGTTATTGGGCAGGTTGTAATCCTTTTGGAGCTCAGCCAGCCGAGTACTGGCATTATATGACCGGCAGAAATGCCCACAGAGTTTCCTGGCCTGCTTCAGGACATCCTGTAAGCCTGAGTACCTGCCCAAGAACCGCTGCACCACCAAGTTAAGAACATGAGCCAAACAGGGCACATGAGTCAGTTGGCATGGCATGGCAGGTCAACATATGTCTGGTCAAGCACGTGGTGCCCAAGCGGCTGATGTTTTGGCCACACGAATTACACTTTAGACATATGTTGGAAATGGCAATGGTGCGATCTGCTGCACAAAAAGGCCCACACCAAAGAACTTTTGGAATAACACGCAGAGACAGCAGCGCCCTGCACATGCGAAGCTCTGCGGTGTGATGCAGTCGGTGTGCTGCCCTTAAGCTGGCCCCTGGAGGGCATCCTGTCTTGTTGGAGATGTGCCTCCTTCTCCTCCTCCTCTCTCCTACCAGGCACCCACGTGGAGTCAGTGACCTCATCATCCCCTCCCTCCTCATCACTGGAGCCAATCTGGCAGTATACTGCAGCTGGGGGAACATGACTGCCAGATAGCTGACCTTGTTGGGCACCCCCTCTCTCTGGGCTCACGTTACTACCCCCTCTCTTTGAGCTCACATTACTGCCTTCCTCCAGCTGAGTTCCATCATTGGAGCTTTCAAAAAGCTGGGCATCCTCCTGGAGGCTGTACCCAACACTGTGGTCAAACAGTTCAGGGTACTCCTCAGGAGGACATGGTGGGGCTAGGGAAGGAGTGACTGATGCCATTGAGCCAAGGGAAGGGGCCGCTTTGGCAGCTGCTTTGCCAGACAAAGTACCCTGAGCCTGGGTGAGAGAGGATGAGAAGGAGGAGGACGGCTTGGTCATCCACTCTACCAAGTCTTCGGAATGTTGTGGCTCAAAATGGCCAGCTGCCAAAAAGAAGAACAAGCGTTTCCCACGGCCACGTGCTGATGAGGATGCACCGTGTCCATGACCAGCATCACTGTTGCCTCTAGACATAGAGCCTGCTTGCCCTCTTTTATTTCTTTGTGACTGTCTGCCTCTTATTGTTTGCCTTCCAGACATACTAATGGCCTGCTGTGGTGTTAGTATGGAAAAAGCAGCAGAATGGAGATGAGTTTGGAGATGAGGATGGAGATGAGTATGGAGGATGAAGATTAGTACGGAGGATGAAGAATGTATGGAGGATGAAGAATAGTATGGAGGACGGAGATGAGTATAGAGGATGAAGAGGAGGAGAGAGAGGAGATAGGATGAAGAGTAGTATGAAGGATGGAGAGTAGTAGGGAGGATGGAGAGGAGAATGGAGGATGGAGAGTAGTATAGAGGATGGAAAGTAGTATGAAGTATGGAGAGGAGTAAGGAGAGTAGTATGGAGGGTGGAGAGTAGTATAAAGGGTGGAGACAAATGAAGTATAGAGAGTATTATGGAGGATGGAGAGGAGTATGAAGGATGGATAGTAGTATAGAGGATGGAGAGGAGTATGATGGATAGAGAGGAGTAAGGAGAGTAGTTTAGAAGATGAAGAGGAGTATGAAGGATGGTGAGTAGTATGGAGGTGGAGAGTAGTATAGAGTATAGAGAGTATTATGGAGGATGGAGATGAGTATGGATGATGGAGAGGAGGATAGAGAGGAGAGGGGATGGAGAGTAGTATGGAGGATGGAGAGTAGTATGAAGGATGGAGAGAAGTAAGGAGAGTAGTTTAGAAGATGAAGAGGAGTATGAAGGATGGAGAGTAGTATGGATGGTGGAGAGTAGTATGGAGAATAGAGAGTAGTATGGAGGGTGGGGAGGAGTATGGATGACAGAGAGGAGGATAGAGAGGAGAGGGGATGGAGAGTTGTATGGGGAATGGAGAGGAGAAAGAGGATGGAGGATGGAGAGGAGTATGGAGGATGGAGAGGAGTTTGGAGGATGGAGAGTAGTATAGAGAATGGAGAGTAGTATAGAGGACGGAGAGTAGTATAGAGGATGGAGAGGAGAGAGAGGATGGAAAGTAGTATGGAGGATGGAGAGTAGTATGGAGGATGGAGTGTAGTATGGAGGATGGAGAGGATAGAGAGGAGAGACAATGGAGAGTAGTAAGGAGGATGTAGAGGAGAGAGAAGATGGAGGATGGAGCGTAGTATGAAGTATGGAGAGGAATATGGAGGATGGAGAGGAGTTTGGAGAATGGAGAGTAGTATAGAGGATGGAGAGAAGTATAGAGGATGTAGAGGAGTATGGAGGACGGAGAGGAGGAGAGAGAGAGGAGAGAGGATGGAGAGTAGTATGGATGATGGAAAGGAATATGAAAGTATGGATGATAGAGAGGAGTATGGAGGATGGAGAGGAGTATAGAGGATGGAGAGTAGTATAGAGGATGGAGAGGAGCATGAAGGATGGAGAGGAGTAAGGAGAGTAGTTTAGAAGATGAAGAGGAGAATGAAAGATGGAGAGTAGTATAGAGGATGAAGAGGAATATGGAGGATGGAGAGTATTATGGAGGGTAGAGAGTAGTATGGAGTATAAAGAGTAGTATGGAGGATGGATAGGAATATGAAGGATGGAAAGGCGGATAAAGAGGAGAGAGGAAGGAGAGTACTATGGAGGATGGAGAGTAGTATGAAGGATGGAGAGGAGTATGGAGGATGGAGAGTAGTATAGAGGATGGAAAGTAGTATAGAGGATGGAGAGGAGTATGGAGGACAGAGAGGAGTATGAAGGATGGAGAGGACCCAAATGGAAGAAAAATATATTTCCAATATATTTATAAAAATATATATATTTTAAATATATTTACAATATATTGGCCTACGCTAATATATTTTTAAATCTATTCCAAAAATGAAATTAAAATATATTTTCTAAAGGTATATATTTGAAAACATATGTTCTCTATGTTATGATAGATTTGATGCCGCTCCTAGGGATCATTAAAGATTTGGATATTTTTTTTATAACCTAACCCTGACTTGTACTTCTCAACAACATTGTCCCTTACTTGTTTGGAGAGTTCCTTGGTCTTCATGGCAGTGTTTGGTTAGTGGTGCCTCTTGCTTAGGTGTTGCAGCCTCTGGGGACTTTCAAAAAGGTGTGCATATGTAATGACAGATCATGTGACACTTAGATTGCACACAGGTGGACATAATTTCACTAATTATGTGACTTCTGAAGGTAATTGGTTGCACCAGAGCTTTTTATGGGCTTCATAACAAAAGGGGTGAATACATACATGCCAATTATCATTTTTTTTTCTGAAAAATAGTTTTATGTATCTATTTTTCATTTTTTTTTTTCAAAATTGTATTTTTATTGAGTTTTTAAAAGAACAGATATAAAATTGTTACATAATGCACAATGCACAAATATCGAAACCATAATGATAACAGAGAGAAAAAATATAAAATAAAATAAAATTATATATTTAAAAAAAATAGGAGGAACAGATAAACAGTGTCCATAAATACAGAACACAGGGGTGATCTGCACAGCTTATCAAAGATTTAGAAAGAAACAACTTGTAGGTAGGTAATAGAAATAAAAAAAGAGAAACAATCATAAAAATAAAAAGACAAAGGTTTTTGTAGATGGTACATGTTAAGAAACAGGAGACTCAGGGAGGCACCAAGTGACATACATAGAAACGGGGGGGAGGGAGGAGATGATCAAAAATAATACATTGCTAACACAATTTAACATGTGGCAGTTGGCATAGGAATCCCATATTCAGATCGATCCCAAGGTTCCCATACATTATTAAATTGGGGGGTGATATCATGTACAGAGACCGTTAAATATTCCATCCTCCAAATCTCAGCCACCAGGTGAAGAAATCTGGACCACGGAGGAGGTGTGTTAGACAACAAGCACAATGGGATAAGCCTTTTGGCAGCTAACAGAATATAAGAGATTAGCCGATTGACATTTTTAGTTATGCCTGAAAAATGGAGACCCAAGAAATAATTTAAGGGATCGAGCGGAAGGGACATATCCACCACCCTCTGTATTAGCAGCCTTACATCATGCCAGAAGGGTTGGATCATAGAACATTGCCAGAAAATATGAAATAATGAACCTATGTCAGTCCAGCAACTCCAACAATGCTACGAGACTGAGGAATCATATTTGTGAATGACATCAGGTATTTTATACCAAAACATGAGGATCTTAATGGACATCTCCCTTTGGGTTACACATTTGGAGGACTTGAAAGTAGAGGACCAAATCCTATTCCACACATGGACCGTAATAAGTCTACCTATAAAATGGGATCATCTCTTTATGTAGTGATGTGTGGACTCGGTAAGAGGGGTCGACTCATGGAGGATACGGTGGATGGAGGATATTAAATGTAGTTGGTGAGGTTTATCAAGGGTCAGGGTTGGTGATTTAGAGTGAAAGAAATGTCTAACCTGTAAATAAAAATGAAAACGTTGGGGGGGTATATCAAATTTCTCACGTAGAGTATCAATAGTATGTAATCTCCGCGTGACAGGATGAACCAAATTCCGGAGCTGAAAAAGAGGGGCATTATGCCATGGGAAAACCCTGTCCAGGGACATACTGTCTGGTATGATTGGGTTAAACAGCACATTGACAAGGGGAGGACAAGGTGAAGCCAGAGAATAGCCTTTGAGACATTTATGCCAAATGGATAAAGTAAAGGTCATTGGAGTGGTACATTGACGTTTAAAGATGGGATCCAGGGATGGAAGGGTACCCCAAACTAAAGAGCATGGGTGAAATGGATATAACACTCCCTTTTAAATAGCGGTCCACTGATTTGGTGCGTATAAGGAGGACCATGAAGTAATAGCCCTCAAGTGTGAGGCGTAGTAATATTTAATAATGTCCGGGGCACCCAAACCCCCCCTGGATCTTGGGGCAAATACCACTGAGCTCGCTATGCAGTGGGCTCTATCGCCCCATATGAACTTCAGAAAACTCCTCTGAAGTGCTTTTAGTTGAGAGGAAGGCATGGCAACTGGTAACGTTTCAAAGTGGTATAGTAATCTGGGTAAAATAGAAATTTTTAGAACATTAATCCTACCCAACAGGGACAGGGGATATTTTGTCCAGACCAGCAGGGATTTGTTAATGTCTAAAACCAAAGGGGGAAAATTAGCAGAATAAAGGGAAGAGTAAGAGGGGGTGAGAAGGATACCTAAATATTTGAGGGAGGCGTCTCACCATTTATAAGGGTATGATTTTTGAAGCTGAGATAACAGAGATGACGAGATGTGTATGGGGAGGGCTTCAGTTTTGGAAGTGTTAACCTTATAACCGGAAATGGCAGTAAAGGTGGACAATAATTTGTGCAGTGAAGGCAGAGATATCAATGGGTTAGTAATAGTGAGCAGTGGTGGTGCAACGGATCAGTGGCTGTCAGACTTATACGTACCAGACTGGTGAGCCCAATGGAGCAGAGGAAGGTCTCCCTTACGTGTCCGATTCACGGCCCCTGATAGTATGAACAGGAGGCACGGGAGTGCGGAGTGGTATGAGAGCCTGGCGGGTAGTTGCAGGAGATGCGGCTCTGGATCCAGGTGCAGAGGGGTAGGTGTCCGGCCGGACAGGCAACAGAGAACAGGAACACAGGCAGAGGATGCTGAGCAGGAGCAGAGCGGGATGGTCGGGTCACAGGCAGGGTCGGCAACAGGCAGGCAGCGAAGTACAGAGGAACAGGCAGGTTCAAGGTCAAGGCAAGCCGAGGTCAGGTGCGGGCAGGAGACAAGGGTAATCCGATGGGCAGGCCAGGTAATCAATAGGCAAGTGTTCAGACAGGTATCAGGAGCAGAAGGTCACAGGTAACAGCAGATCAGACAGCACTAGTCTGAAGTAATCCAGGTGTTTAAATGGACTGTTTGGCGTGCATCGGCGCACGCAATGGCGCGCACGCGCATCGGTGCACACAATGGCGCGCATCGGCGCACCCGCAGTCCAGGATGTGAACCAGCGCGCCCAGGAGTGTGCACAACACGTCCAGCAAGGTGAGTTCTCTGACAGTGGCGATCTATGATCCGAACGTGTCACCCTGTTCGGATCGGCACACCACATGATCCGCGGAGTGCTCCGTAGCCTCAGCCATAGGAAAGGCCGTAGCTTCGGCCTAGCTCCAGAGCGGCTACCATCTTTGTACACCCGGCGGCGACCGCTGTAATAATGTTTCGCCGCCGCCAACTTGCTCCACCCCACACTCCTGCACAGTAATGATAGTCAGAAGGGGCCAAGCGGACATCTTGTTACACCCAATGGAGTTTTAGATTTCAGTTATTTTCAACACGAAACGGAGGTTATATGCTTAAATACTTTATTTGGAAATCCAACGGACTGTTTACATGTTAAATTTTAAAAGCAGCAGCAAACCTTACATTCTTGCAAATGTGACGGAACACCTCTGATTTTCACAATTAACATTTAGTTAAATGTGAAAATCAGAGGTGTTCTGTCACATTAGCAAGAATGAAAAGTCAGCAGGTTTGCTGCTCCTTTTAAAATTGAACATGTAAAGAGTCTGTCAGATTTACAAATACTGTATTTAAGCAGATGAGCTCCGTTTTGTGTTGAAAATAACTGTGAAATCTAAAACTCCGGGGGGTGTAACAAGATTTGACTTTTTTTTTTGCCGATCTGAAAAATGATCCGATCCGTGACTCTGATCCGAGGATCGATCCGATCCGTGAGTTTTTTGATCCGTTGCACCCCTAGTGAGCAGGATGTCATCAGCAAAGAGTGACAATTTATGTTCCCCCTGCCGCATCACCACCCCACGAATATCCGGATGAGTGCGGATGGACTCGGCCAGAAGTCCTAGACATAAAATAAAAAGTAATGGTGACAAGGTGCACCCCTGCCGAGTTCCATTTGTCATGGGGAAGCCAGGCGACAGGAAGGATGACATCTGGACTTGGGTTGAGATTGATATTTTTCTAATTTTACTTCACCAACTTAGACTAATGTGTTCTGATCCATCACATATAATTCAGATTAAAAAATAACATTGAACTAAAGGCTGTAATGTAACAAAATAGGTAAAGAGCCAAGGGGGTGAATTCTTTTGCAAGGCACTGCATATTGTTTCTGTGTCTGGTATCTCGGTTATAGAGCACAGCTGAAGTTTGTTTCAGTTCCCAGCGCAGATATATAAAAATAAAAAATAAATGAATGTCTGACATCACTCACCGATCGTATTTGTAGAGATCAGGGATGAGCCGAACAACCCCCTGTTCGGTTCGCACCAGAACCTGCGAACAGACAAAATGTTCGTGTGAAATTTAGAACCCTATTAAATACAATGAACTCGAACGTTCGAAATCTAAAGTGTTAATTATAAAGGCTAATATGCAAGTTATTGTCCTAAAAAGTGTTTGGGGACCTGGGTCCTGCCCCAGGGGACATGTATCAATGCAAAAAAAAGATTTAAAAACGGCCGTTTTTTCGGGAGCAGTGATTTTAATAATGCTTAAAATGAAAAAATAAAAATGAAATATTCCTTTAAATTTCGTACCTGGGGGGTGTGTATAATATGCATGTGAAGTGGCGCATGTTTCCCGTGCTTAGAACTGTCCCTGCAAAAAATGTCATTTTTGAAGGAAAAAAAGTCATTTAAAACTCACTCGCGGCTATTAATGAATTGTCGGCTCCCGGCAATACATTCAAAAGTCATTGATAAAAAAAAAAAAAAAAGCGTGGGGGTTCCCCAGAATTCAATTACCAGGCCCTTCAGGTCTGGAATGGATATTAAGGGGAACCCCGCCGCAAATTTAAAAAAAAATTGACGTGGGGTTCCCCCAAATATCCATTCCAGGCCCTTCAGATCTGGCATGGATTTTAAGGGGAACTCCACCCCAAATTAAAAAAAAAATGGCGTGAAGTCCCCCTAAAAATCCATACCAGACCCCTTATCCGAGCACGCAACCTGGCCGGCCGCAGGGGAAAAGGGGGGGACGAGAGAGCGGCCCCCCCTCCCTCCTGAACCGTACCAGGCCACATGCCCTCAACATGGGGAGGATGTCCCCATGTTGATGGGGACAAGGGCCTCATCCCCACAACCCTTGCCCGGTGGTTGTGGGGGTCTGCGGGCGGGGGGCTTATCGGAATCTGGAAGACCCCTTTAACAAAGGGGACCCCCAGATCCCGGCCCCCCCCTATGTGAATTGGTAAGGGGTACATTGTACCCCTACCATTTCACAAAAGAAAGCGTAAAAAAATGTTTAAAAAAAACACACAAACACCTTGAAAAAGTCCTTTATTTAAAAAAAAAACAACAAAAACATTCCAGCAGTGAAATCCATTGTCCCGCGGCGATCCCGATGTCCAGCGCTGTCCTTCATTGGTTGTGCCTAAGCGGACCTGATGGGGAACTCCCTCTCAGTGTTTTAAATGTATAGACCCGCCCCTTCTAAAGTTCCCCATCAGGTCCGCTCAGCGGACCAGATGCGGAACATGACAAGGGGCGGGTCTATACATGTATTACCAAAGTGAGAGCAGTCCCCCATCAGGTCCGCCCCCTCGGTATGTCGGACCCGCCTACGTCATTGGCTTGAGCGGGGAACTTCCTTCACTATGTAAATTTAAATTACCCCTTACCAATTCACATAGGGGGGGTGGCCGGGATCTGGGGGTCCCCTTTGTTAAAGGGGTCTTCCAGATTCCGATAAGCCCCCCGCCCGCAGACCCCCACAACCACCGGGCAAGGGATGTGGGGATGAGGCCCTTGTCCCCATCAACATGGGGACATCCTCCCCATGTTGAGGGCATGTGGCTTGGTACGGTTCAGGAGGGAGGGGGGGGCGCTCTCTCGTCCCCCCCTTTTCCCCTGCGGCCGGCCAGGTTGCGTGCTCGGATAAGGGGTCTGGTATGGATTTTTAGGGGGACTCCACGCCATTTTTTTTTAATTTGGGGTGGAGTTCCCCTTAAAATCCATGCCAGATATGAAGGGCCTGGAATGGATATTTGGTGGAACCCCACGTCAATTTTTTTTTAAATTTGCGGCGGGGTTCCCCTAATATCCATTCCAGACCTGAAGGGCCTGGTAATTGAATTCTGGGGAACCCCCGCGCTTTTTTTTTTTTTTTATCAATGACTTTTCTCTGTGTTGCCGGGAGCCGACAATTCATTAATAGCTGCGAGTCAGTTTTAAATGACTTTTTTTCTTTCAAAAATGACATTTTTTGCAGGGACAGTTCTAAGCACGGGAAACATGCGCCACTTTACAGGCATATCATACACACCCCCCAGGTACGAAATTTAAAGGAATATTTCACTTTTATTTTTTCATTTTAAGCATTATTAAAATCACTGCTCCCGAAAAAACGGCCGTTTTTAAAACTTCTTTTTGCATTGATACATGTCCCCTGGGGCAGGACCCCGGTCCCCAAACACTTTTTAGGACAATAACTTGCATATTGGCCTTTATAATTAACACTTTAGATTTCTCCCATAGATTTTTCGAATTTGCCGCGAACACCCCAATTTGTTCGCTGTTCGGCGAACGGGCGAACAGGCAATGTTCGAGTCGAACATGAGTTCGACTCGAACTCGAAGCTCATCCCTATTAGAGATAACTAAAGTCTCGTACACACTATAAGAAAATCAGGCAAGAATTTTCATCCAAAGAAACAATTTTTGTTTATTGTGTACACAACTTTCCACAGCCGATTCCAAATTGTCGTATGAAAATTACCGAAGGGACAAACTCCAAAACTTTTCCCATATGGGAACATAAAAAACGATTTTCATACAAGAAAAATCAGAAAAGAAAGACTGCGCATGATCAGAAACAATAAACAACAAATAAATCCTTTGTCGTACGAGAATTTTCTGTACGAATTTTCTTTCATCGGTTCCGATTTTCTGTCAAACGAGGAAAATTGGACGATCGTTCCCCGATTTTCTTATAGTGTGTACCCCACTTTATAGTGTTCCTCACTGACACAGCCGGCTTTGCTGCAGATAGAATGTTTTCTAAACTCTCCTCTCTCTCCTGATGAAGAGTCTGTACCCCGATCCTTCTATACAGGGAGAAATACATCGGGGGAGGTGGAAGTTGTATCAGCTGTCAGTGATTAGGGAGAGCAGACCACACCCAATGATAGAAGATGACAGGGGGCGGGTCTAGGAAAGCACCAGTGGGTGGAGACTGGGGAGGAGTCTCTTGCTCTAGTGGGCAGTCAAGTGGGTGTGTTCAATGATGTCAGAGCCTCCTGCACTTCCTCAAAATACTAACATCTATGCCGTCCTCCAATATTCCGGGGACGGATTACAGGAAGACATGGAGGGATTTCTGATCAGGAACCGGCTGTGTGAGGGGAGGAGCTTCTTCTGGGGAGAGGAGAGAGATCTCTGCTCTATAAGAAGGACATTACACCTCTACCCAATCACAGAGAACATGGGAGGGGGAGGGGAACTTTGTCTTTAAAGGTAAAGTAGAGATTTGGAATCTCTCCACAAAGAGGACCTGTCATCTCTTATTTCTATTACATGAGATCTCTCCATAAAGAGGACCTGTCATCTCTTATTTCTATTACATGAGATCTCTCTATAAAGAGGACCTGTCATCTCTTATTTCTATTACATGAGATCTCCATAAAGAGGACCTGTCATCTCTTATTTCTATTACATGAGATCCCCATAAAGAGGACCTGTCATCTCTTATTTCTATCACATGAGATCTCCATAAAGAGGACCTGTCATCTCTTATTTCTATTACATGAGATCTCCATAAAGAGGACCTGTCATCTCTTATTTCTATTACATGAGATCTCCATAAAGAGGACCTGTCATCTCTTATTTCTATTACATGAGATCTCCATAAAGAGGACCTGTCATCTCTTATTTCTATTACATGAGATCTCCATAAAGAGGACCTGTCACCTCTTATTTCTATTACATGAGATCTCTCTATAAAGAGGACCTGTCATCTCTTATTTCTATTACATGAGATCTCCATAAAGAGGACCTGTCATCCCTTATTTCTATTACATGAGATCTCTCCATAAAGAGGACCTGACATTTCTTATTTCCATTACATGAGATGTCCATAAAGAGGACCTGTCATCTCTTATTTCTATTACATGAGCTCTCCATAAAGAAGACCTGTCATCTCTTATATCTATTAAATGAGCTCTCCATAAAGAAGACCTGTCATCTCTTATTTCTATTACATGAGCTCTCCGTAAAGAGGACCTGTCATCTCTTATTTCTATTACATGAGATCTCTCCATAAAGAGGACCTGTCATCTCTTATTTCTATTACATGAGATCTCCATAAAGAGGACCTGTCATCTCTTATTTCTATTACATGAGATCTCCATAAAGAGGACCTGTCACCTCTTATTTCTATTACATGAAATCTCCATAAAGAGGACCTGTCATCTCTTATTTCTATTGCATGAGATCTCTCCATAAAGAGGACCTGTCATCTCTTATTTCTATTACATGAGACCTCCATAAAGAGGACCTGTCATCCCTTATTTCTATTACATGAGATCTCTCCATAAAGAGGACCTGACATTTCTTATTTCCATTACATGAGATGTCCATAAAGAGGACCTGTCATCTCTTATTTCTATTACATGAGCTCTCCATAAAGAAGACCTGTCATCTCTTATTTCTATTACATGAGATCCCCATAAAGAGGACCTGTCATCTCTTATTTCTATTACATGAGCTCTCCATAAAGAGGACCTGTCATCTCTTATTTCTATTGCATGAGATCTCTCCATAAAGAGGACCTGTCATCCCTTATTTCTATTACATGAGATCTCTCTATAAAGAGGACCTGTCATCTCTTATTTCTATTACATGAGATCTTCATAAAGAGGACCTGTCATCTCTTATTTCTATTACATGAGATCTCCATAAAGAGGACCTGTCATCTATTATTTCTATTACATGAGATCTCCATAAAGAGGACCTGTCATCTCTTATTTCTATTACATGATCTCCGTAAAGAGGACCTGTTATCTCTTATTTCTATTACATGAGATCTCCATAAAGAGGACCTGTCATCCCTTATTTCTATTACATGAGATCTCTCCATAAAGAGGACCTGACATTTCTTATTTCCATTACATGAGATGTCCATAAAGAGGACCTGTCATCTCTTATTTCTATTACATGAGCTCTCCATAAAGAAGACCTGTCATCTCTTATTTCTATTACATGAGATCCCCATAAAGAGGACCTGTCATCTCTTATGTCTATTACATGAGCTCTCCATAAAGAGGACCTGTCATCTCTTATTTCTATTGCATGAGATCTCTCCATAAAGAGGACCTGTCATCCCTTATTTCTATTACATGAGATCTCTCCATAAAGAGGACCTGTCATCTCTTATTTCTATTACATGATCTCTATAAAGAGGACCTGTCATCTCTTATTTCTATTACATGAGATCTCCATAAAGAGGACCTGTCATCTCTTATTTCCATTACATGAGATGTCCATAAAGATGACCTGTCATCTCTTATTTCTATTACATGAGATCTCTCCATAAAGAGGACCTGTCATCTCTTATTTCTATTACATGAGATCTCCATAAAGAGGACCTGTCATCTCTTATTTCTATTACATGAGATCTCTCCATAAAGAGGACCTAACATCTCTTATTTCTATTACATGAGATCTCCATAAAGAGGACCTGTCATCTCTTATTTCTATTACATGATCTCTATAAAGAGGACCTGTCATCTCTTATTTCTATTATATGAGATCTCCATAAAGAGGACCTGTCATCTCTTATTTCTATTATATGAGATCTCCATAAAGAGGACCTGTCATCTCTTATTTCTATTACATGATCTCTATAAAGAGGACCTGTCATCTCTTATTTCTATTATATGAGATCTCCATAAAGAGGACCTGTCATCTCTTATTTCTATTACATGGGATCTCCATAAAGAGGACCTGTCATCTCTTTTTTCTATTACATGATCTCCATAAAGAGGACCTGTCATCTGTTATTTCTATTACATGAGATCTCCATAAAGAGGACCTGTCATCTCTTGTTTCTATTACATGAGATCTCTATAAAGAGGACCTGTCATCTCTTATTTCTATTACATGAGATCTCCATAAAGAGGACCCGTCATCTCTTATTTCTATTACATGAGATCTCCATAAAGAAGACCTGTCATCTCTTTTTTCTATTACATGAGATCTCTTCATAAAGAGGACCTGTCATCTCTTATTTCTATTACATGAGATCTCCATAAAGAGGACCTGTCATCTCTTATTTCTATAAAATGAGATCTCCATAAAGAGGACCTGTCATCTCTTATTTCTATTACATGAGATCTCTCCATAAACAGGACCTGTCATCTCTTATTTCTATTACATGAGATCTCTATAAAGAGGACCTGTCATCTCTTATTTCTATTACATGAGATCTCTATAAAGAGGACCTGTCATCTCTTATTTCTATTATATGAAATCTCCTGTACCCCTCCACTCTCTCTCTTGGTTATTGGTTATTTTTGGCTACAGTCTAGGGGTACCTTGGAGGAAAGAGTGCGGGGTCACCACGCCAAGCTTTCACCGCAGATGTGTGTGTGTGGTGTTAGCAAATTCTCTTTACCTTCGGGTCGGTGTTCTGCATTCAGAGCCTCCGCTTTTTCTGTGGAACAGTGTCTGCCAGTAAATGAGCCCCACACCATTAAAAGTCCAACACTCCTTTATTTTTCCAATGTCAGGATGAAACACAATCAGTGTGCTACTCTCTCCCCCTGGTTGTTTGACACTGGTCTGGAATAAACTATGCCCTCAAGGACTGACATAGTCCAATCCAGAAACCAACTGAAAATTTCAAAAACACAAAAATTTTGAAAAAACTAAAACTAGCTAGAGCAGTTGTGCCTGAGCCTCACATGAAAGGGGAGGGAAGGGAAACAAACAACACATAACATCAAACACTTTTCATCAAATCACATGTACACTTAACATTTTTCCCACCCATCCTAACTAAGACCCGCCCCAATCTCAGTGGTCTTGATGAGACGTTCTCCTGCAGAGGGAAAAAAAACATTAGCACACATAAAACCCTGACACATATGTTTGTGTGAGAACGAAAGAACCTCTCCGTAGAGAAACCCTTTCCTTCTAAAAGTGTATGTGTGAAAAGTGAATGCCGATGCACGACACTGCCACCTGGTGACAGTGTCGCGGTAACTGCACTTGTGGAAACCTCTTCTTCTTTGGCCCTATCTACCCCAGAGTCCATGATCACTTGTTGGAGAATGAAAAACAACAAACAGGAACAGTCCTTCAATTCCTCCGGAGAGCACAAGCACCCATTAGCTCGGGCACAGTCACTAAGTTCTCCCGGGAAACAAACAGCAATCATAGCTATGATTAAGCACTGAATCGCAGTCAGCTCATACTCGCTGTTTTTTGCTGTGGCATGTTGTTTGTGCTTTTGTTTTAAATAAAATAACCTTTTTTGGAGTGCGGCTGTCCAAGCGTTTTCCTCAGATTAATAGAAATAAGAGATGACAGGTCCTCTTTATGGAGATCCCATGTAATAGAAATAAGAGATGACAGGTCCTCTTTATGGAGATCTCATGTAATAGAAATAAGAGATGACAGGTCCTCTTTATGGAGAGATCTCATGTAATTGTAGCGGCCTCCACTCTCTCTCTCTCTTGTATATCGGTTATTTTTGGCTGCAGTCTACGGGTACCTTGGAGGAGAGAGTGCGGGTCAGCACGCCAAGCTTTCACCGCAGATGTGTGTGTGTGGTGTTAGCAAAGTCTCTTTACCTTCGGGTCGGTGTTCTGTATTCGGAGCCTCTGCTTCTTCTGTGGAACAGTGTCTGCCAGTAAATGAGCCCCACTCCATTAAAAGTCCAACACTCCTTTATTTTTCCAATGTCAGGATGAAACACAATCAGTTGGACTCCCTCAACGAACAGACAGGGGGTGTGGATGCGAGTAGGCCCAGGCACAATGAACTCTCCTATTCCTTTTTCGTGCAAATAGGCTTGGCGCACGGTCTCTGCCACCAACCGTGAATTGGTAGCTGCCACCTACCGGGTGAACTGTTGCAGCCCCTGCCACAGGCCTGAAAGTAATGGTCTGTAGATGCGACCTTTGCGAAATGTCTCTGCACAGACTTTAGCACATGAACCACCTTCCGTGTGAATAAGCCCCTATTTGGTGAAGGCATCCCTCCAGACGGTCTCCGGAGGCCCTGTCCCGGCGCTGGCAATCTGCTGCACCAGATCTACGGGAAGGTCACCTACACGGTCCATTGCGTCTTAGATTCAGGTACCCAGTCCGTCGGGTACCTTAGGACGATCCCTCCTGGGCGGAACCCAGTGGAAGTAGCTGGGCCCCAGGCTTGGAACAAAGTACCTCACCCCAGACTAAGGGTGTCTGGGGTGGCTCCCGAACTCCCGGTGTCCAGGCCTAGGCCACCTGGACACCGCCCACGGACAGCAGCCCTCAGGCTGAAGGTGCCTGGGACTCGAAGACCTTGTGGCAAAGATGTCCGCCCCCTTTATACCCTCTCCCAGCAAGCACATCAGGTTCCCCGCCCCGCTGTACAGGTGCTGCGAGAGGCCACAAAGGGTACAGCACTGCAGTGATGGTTCAACCCCGGCCCAAAGTGACAGCGCCACCCGCTGGGCCGCAGGGAACTGGACATCACTGATGTCTTTACCCGAATTAAACATGATAGAAAAGTATATACCCGCTACACTCCATAAAGAGGACCTGTCACCTCTTATTTCTATTACATGAGATCTCTCTATAAAGAGGACCTGTCATCTCTTATTTATATTACATGAGATCTCCATAAAGAGGACCTGTCATCTCTTATTTCTATTACATGAGATCTCTCCATAAAGAGGACCTGTCATCTCTTATTTCTATTACATGAGATCTCTCTATAAAGAGGACCTGTCATCTCTTATTTCTATTACATGAGATCTCTCCATAAAGAGGACCTGTCATCTCTTATTTCTATTACATGAGATCTCCATAAAGAGGACCTGTCATCTCTTATTTCTATTACATGAGATCTCTCCATAAAGAGGACCTGTCATCTCTTATTTCTATTACATGAGATCTCTCTATAAAGAGGACCTGTCATCTCTTATTTCTATTACATGAGATCTCCATAAAGAGGACCTGTCATCTCTTATTTCTATTACATGAGATCTCTCTATAAAGAGGACCTGTCATCTCTTATTTCTATTACATGAGATCTCCATAAAGAGGACCTGTCATCTCTTATTTCTATTACATGAGATCTCTCTATAAAGAGGACCTGTCATCTCTTATTTCTATTACATGAGATCTCCATAAAGAGGACCTGTCATCTCTTATTTCTATTACATGAGATCTCCATAAAGAGGACCTGTCATCTCTTATTTCTATTACATGAAATCCCCATAAAGAGGACCTGTCATCTCTTATTTCTATTACATGAGATCCCCATAAAGAGGACCTGTCGTCTCTTATTTCTATTATATGAAATCTCCTGTACCCCTCCACTCTCTCTCTTGGTTATCGGTTATTTTTGGCTGCAGTCTAGGGGTACTCTGGAGGAGAGAGTGCGGGGTCACCACGCCAAGCTTTCACCGCAGATGTGTGTGTGTGGTGTTAGCAAATTCTCTTTACCTTCGGGTCGGTGTTCTGCATTCAGAGCCTCCGCTTCTTCTGTGGAACAGTGTCTGCCAGTAAATGAGCCCCACACCATTAAAAGTCCAACACTCCTTTATTTTTCCAATGTCAGGATGAAACACAATCAGTGTGCTACTCTCTCCCCCTGGTTGTTTGACACTGGTCCCCAGTGTCTGGAATAAACTATGCCCTCAAGGACTGACATAGTCCAATCCAGAAACCAACTGAAAATTTCAAAAACACAAAAATTTTGAAAAAACTAAAACTAGCTAGAGCAGTTGTGCCTGAGCCTCACATGAAAGGGGAGGGAAGGGAAACAAACAACACATAACATCAAACACTTTTCATCAAATCACATGTACACTTAACATTTTTCCCACCCATCCTAACTAAGACCCGCCCCAATCTCAGTGGTCTTGATGAGACGTTCTCCTGCAGAGGGAAAAAAAACATTAGCACACATAAAACCCTGACACATATGTTTGTGTGAGAACGAAAGAACCTCTCCGTAGAGAAAACCTTTCCTTCTAAAAGTGTATGTGTGAAAAGTGAATGCCGATGCACGACACTGCCACCTGGTGACAGTGTCGCGGTAACTGCACTTGTGGAAACCTCTTCTTCTTTGGCCCTATCTACCCCAGAGTCCATGATCACTTGTTGGAGAATGAAAAACAACAAACAGGAACAGTCCTTCAATTCCTCCGGAGAGCACAAGCACCTATTAGCTCGGGCACAGTCACTGAGTTCTCCCGGGAAACAAACAGCAATCATAGCTATGATTAAGCACTGAATCGCAGTGAGAAACGTCAGCTCATACTCGCTGTTTTTTGCTGTGGCATGTTGTTTGTGCTTTTGTTTTAAATAAAATAACCTTTTTTGGAGTGCGGCTGTCCAAGCGTTTTCCTCAGATTAATAGAAATAAGAGATGACAGGTCCTCTTTATGGAGATCCCATGTAATAGAAATAAGAGATGACAGGTCCTCTTTATGGAGAACTCATGTAATAGAAATAAGAGATGACAGGTCCTCTTTATGGAGTGATCTCATGTAATAGAAATAAGAGATGACAGGTCCTCTTTATGGAGATCATGTAATAGAAATAAGAGATGACAGGTCCTCTTTATGGGGATCTCATGTAATAGAAATAAGAGATGACAGGTCCTCTTTATGGGGATCTCATGTAATAGAAATAAGAGATGACAGGTCCTCTTTATGGAGAACTCATGTAATAGAAATAAGAGATGACAGGTCCTCTTTATGGAGAGATCTCATGTAATAGAAATAAGAGATGACAGGTCCTCTTTATGGAGATCATGTAATAGAAATAAGAGATGACAGGTCCTCTTTATGGGGATCTCATGTAATAGAAATAAGAGATGACAGGTCCTCTTTATAGAGATCTCATGTAATAGAAATAAGAGATGACAGGTCCTCTTTATGGAGATCATGTAATAGAAATAAGAGATGACAGGTCCTCTTTATAGAGAGATCTCATGTAATAGAAATAAGAGATGACAGGTCCTCTTTATGGAGGTCTCATGTAATAGAAATAAGAGATGACAGGTCCTCTTTATGGAGATCATGTAATAGAAATAAGAGATGACAGGTCCTCTTTATGGGGATCTCATGTAATAGAAATAAGAGATGACAGGTCCTCTTTATGGAGATCTCATGTAATAGAAATAAGAGATGACAGGTCCTCTTTATGGAGATCTCATGTAATAGAAATAAGAGATGACAGGTCCTCTTTATGGAGATCATGTAATAGAAATAAGAGATGACAGGTCCTCTTTATGGAGATCTCATGTAATAGAAATAAGAGATGACAGGTCCTCTTTATGGAGATCTCATGTAATAGAAATAAGAGATGACAGGTCCTCTTTATGGAGAGATCTCATGTAATTGTAGCGGCCTCCACTCTCTCTCTCTCTTGTATATCGGTTATTTTTGGCTGCAGTCTAGGGGTACCTTGGAGGAGAGAGTGCGGGGTCACCACGCCAAGCTTTCACCGCAGATGTGTGTGTGTGGTGTTAGCAAAGTCTCTTTACCTTCGGGTCGGTGTTCTGTATTCGGAGCCTCTGCTTCTTCTGTGGAACAGTGTCTGCCAGTAAATGAGCCCCACTCCATTAAAAGTCCAACACTCCTTTATTTTTCCAATGTCAGGATGAAACACAATCAGTTGGACTCCCTCAACGAACAGACAGGGGGTGTGGATGCGAGTAGGCCCAGGCACAATGAACTCTCCTATTCCTTTTTCGTGCAAATAGGCTTGGCGCACGGTCTCTGCCACCAACCGTGAATTGGTAGCTGCCACCTACCGGGTGAACTGTTGCAGCCCCTGCCACAGGCCTGAAAGTAACGGTCTTTAGATGCGACCTTTGCGAAATGTCTCTGCACAGACTTTTAGCACATGAACCACCTTCCGTGTGAATAAGCCCCTATTTGGTGAAGGCATCCCTCCAGACGGTCTCCGGAGGCCCTGTCCCGGCGCTGGCAATCTGCTGCACCAGATCTACGGGAAGGTCACCTGCGCGGTCCATTGCGTCTTAGATTCAGGTACCCAGTCCGTCGGGTACCTTAGGACGATCCCTCCTGGGCGGAACCCAGTGGAAGTAGCTGGGCCCCAGGCTTGGAACAAAGTACCTCACCCCAGACTAAGGGTGTCTGGGGTGGCTCCCGAACTCCCGGTGTCCAGGCCTAGGCCACCTTGACACCGCCCACGGACAGCAGCCCTCAGGCTGAAGGGGCCTGGGACTCGAAGACCTTGTGGCAAAGATGTCCGCCCCCTTTATACCCTCTCCCAGCAAGCACATCAGGTTCCCCGCCCCGCTGTACAGGTGCTGCGAGAGGCCACAAAGGGTACGGCACTGCAGTGATGGTTCAACCCCGGCCCAAAGTGACAGCGCCACCCGCTGGGCCGCAGGGAACTGGACATCACTGATGTCTTTACCCGAATTAAACATGATAGAAAAGTATATACCCGCTACACTCCATAAAGAGGACCTGTCACCTCTTATTTCTATTACATGAGATCTCTCTATAAAGAGGACCTGTCATCTCTTATTTATATTACATGAGATCTCCATAAAGAGGACCTGTCATCTCTTATTTCTATTACATGAGATCCCCATAAAGAGGACCTGTCATCTCTTATTTCTATTACATGAGATCTCCATAAAGAGGACCTGTCATCTCTTATTTCTATTACATGAGATCTCTCCATAAAGAGGACCTGTCACCTCTTATTTCTATTACATGAGATCTCCATAAAGAGGACCTGTCATCTCTTATTTCTATTACATGAGATCTCCATAAAGAGGACCTGTCATCTCTTATTTCTATTACATGAGATCTCTTCATAAAGAGGACCTGTCATCTCTTATTTCTATTACATGAGATCTTCATAAAGAGGACCTGTCATCTCTTATTTCTATTACATGAGATCTCCCCATCAAGAGGACCTGTCATCTCTTATTTCTATTACATGAGATCTCCATAAAGAGGACCTGTCATCTCTTATTTCTATTACATGAGATCTCCATAAAGAGGACCTGTCATCTCTTATTTCTATTACATGAGATCTCCATAAAGAGGACCTGTCATCTCTTATTTCTATTACATGAGATCTCTCTATAAAGAGGACCTGTCATCTCTTATTTCTATTACATGAGATCTCTCCATAAAGAGGACCTGTCATCTCTTATTTCTATTACATGAGATCTCTCCATAAAGAGGACCTGTCATCTCTTATTTCTATTACATGAGATCTCCATAAAGAGGACCTGTCATCTCTTATTTCTATTACATGAGATCTCTCCATAAAGAGGACCTGTCATCTCTTATTTCTATTACATGAGATCTCCATAAAGAGGACCTGTCATCTCTTATTTCTATTACATGAGATCTCTCTATAAAGAGGACCTGTCATCTCTTATTTCTATTACATGAGATCTCCATAAAGAGGACCTGTCATCTCTTATTTCTATTACATGAGATCTCTCCATAAAGAGGACCTGTCATCTCTTATTTCTATTACATGAGATCTCCATAAAGAGGACCTGTCATCTCTTATTTCTATTACATGAGATCTCCATAAAGAGGACCTGTCATCTCTTATTTCTATTACATGAGATCCCCATAAAGAGGACCTGTCATCTCTTATTTCTATTACATGAGATCTCCATAAAGAGGACCTGTCATCTCTTATTTCTATTACATGAGATCTCTCTATAAAGAGGACCTGTCACCTCTTATTTCTATTACATGAGATCTCCATAAAGAGGACCTGTCATCTCTTATTTCTATTACATGAGATCTCTCTATAAAGAGGACCTGTCATCTCTTATTTCTATTACATGAGATCTCTCTATAAAGAGGACCTGTCATCTCTTATTTCTATTACATGAGATCTCTTCATAAAGAGGACCTGTCATCTCTTATTTCTATTACATGAGATCTCCATAAAGAGGACCTGTCATCTCTTATTTCTATTACATGAGATCTCTTCATAAAGAGGACCTGTCATCTCTTATTTCTATTACATGAGATCCCCATAAAGAGGACCTGTCATCTCTTATTTCTATTACATGAGATCTCCATAAAGAGGACCTGTCATCTCTTATTTCTATTACATGAGATCTCTCTATAAAGAGGACCTGTCATCTCTTATTTCTATTACATGAGATCTCTCTATAAAGAGGACCTGTCATCTCTTATTTCTATTACATGAGATCTCTTCATAAAGAGGACCTGTCATCTCTTATTTCTATTACATGAGATCCCCATAAAGAGGACCTGTCATCTCTTATTTCTATTACATGAGATCTCCATAAAGAGGACCTGTCATCTCTTATTTCTATTACATGAAATCTCTCTATAAAGAGGACCTGTCATCTCTTTTTTCTATTACATGATCTCCATAAAGAGGACCTGTCATCTCTTATTTCTATTGCATGAGATCTCCATAAAGAGGACCTGTCATCTCTTATTTCTATTACATGAGATCTCCATAAAGAGGACGTGTCATCTCTTATTTCTATTACATGAGATCTTCATATAGAGGACCTGTCATCTCTTATTTCTATTACATGAGATCTCCATAAAGAGGACCTGTCATCTCTTATTTCTATTACATGAGATTTCCATAAAGAGGACCCGTCATCTCTTATTTCTATTACATGAGATCTCCATAAAGAGGACCTGTCATCTCTTATTTCTATTACATGAGATTTCCATAAAGAGGACCCGTCATCTCTTATTTCTATTACATGAGATCTTCATAAAGAGGACCTGTCATCTCTTATTTCTATTACATGAGATCTTCATAAAGAGGACCTGTCATCTCTTATTTCTATTACATGAGATTTCCATAAAGAGGACCCGTCATCTCTTATTTCTATTACATGAGATCTCCATAAAGAGGACCTGTCATCTCTTATTTCTATTACATGAGATCTCCATAAAGAGGACCCGTCATCTCTTATTTCTATTACATGAGATCTCCATAAAGAGAACTTGTCATCTCTTATTTCTATTACATGAGATCCCCATAAAGAGGCCCCGTCATCTCTTAATTCTATTACATGAGATCTCTATAAAGAGGACCTGTCATCTCTTATTTCTATTACATGAGATCTCCATAAAGAGCACCTGTCATCTCTTATTTCTATTACATTAAATCTCTCTATAAAGAGGACCTGTCATCTCTTATTTCTATTACATGATCTCCATAAAGAGGACCTGTCATCTCTTATTTCTATTACATGAGATCTTCATAAAGAGAACTTGTCATCTCTTATTTCTATTACATGAGATCCCCATAAAGAGGACCTGTCATCTCTTATTTCTATTACATGAGATCTTCATAAAGAGAACTTGTCATCTCGTATTTCTATTACATGAGATCTCCATAAAGAGGACCTGTCATCTCTTATTTCTATTACATGAGATCTCCATAAAGAGAACTTGTCATCTCGTATTTCTATTACATGAGATCTCCATAAAGAGGACCTGTCATCTCTTATTTCTATTACATGAGATCTCCATAAAGAGGACCTGTCATCTCTTTTTTCTATTACATGAGATCCCCATAAAGAGGACCTGTCATCTCTTATTTCTATTATATGAGATCTCCATAAAGAGAACTTGTCATCTCGTATTTCTATTACATGAGATCTCCATAAAGAGGACCTGTCATCTCTTATTTCTATTACATGAGATCTCCATAAAGAGGACCTGTCATCTCTTTTTTCTATTACATGAGATCCCCATAAAGAGGACCTGTCATCTCTTATTTCTATTACATGAGATCTCCATAAAGAGAACTTGTCATCTCGTATTTCTATTACATGAGATCTCCATAAAGAGGACCTGTCATCTCTTTTTTCTATTACATGAGATCCCCATAAAGAGGACCTGTCATCTCTTATTTCTATTACATGAGATCTCCATAAAGAGAACTTGTCATCTCTTATTTCTATTACATGAGATCTCCATAAAGAGCACCTGTCATCTCTTATTTCTATTACATGAAATCTCTCTATAAAGAGGACCTGTCATCTCTTATTTCTATTGCATGATCTCCATAAAGAGGACCTGTCATCTTTTATTTCTATTACATGAGATCTCCATAAAGAGGACCTGTCATCTCTTATTTCTATTACATGAGATCTCCATAAAGAGGACCTGTCATCTCTTATTTCTATTACATGAGATCTCTATAAGGAGGACCTGTCATCTCTTATTTCTATTACATGAGATCTCCATAAAGAGGACCTGTCATCTCTTATTTCTATTACATGAGATCTCTCTATAAAGAGGACCTGTCATCTCTTATTTCTATTACATGAGATCTCTCCATAAAGAGGACCTGTCATCTCTTATTTCTATTACATGAGATCTCTCCATAAAGAGGACCTGTCATCTCTTATTTCTATTACATGAGATCTCCATAAAGAGGACCTGTCATCTCTTATTTCTATTACATGAGATCTCTCCATAAAGAGGACCTGTCATCTCTTATTTCTATTACATGAGATCTCCATAAAGAGGACCTGTCATCTCTTATTTCTATTACATGAGATCTCTCTATAAAGAGGACCTGTCATCTCTTATTTCTATTACATGAGATCTCCATAAAGAGGACCTGTCATCTCTTATTTCTATTACATGAGATCTCTCCATAAAGAGGACCTGTCATCTCTTATTTCTATTACATGAGATCTCCATAAAGAGGACCTGTCATCTCTTATTTCTATTACATGAGATCTCCATAAAGAGGACCTGTCATCTCTTATTTCTATTACATGAAATCTCTCTATAAAGAGGACCTGTCATCTCTTATTTCTATTACATGAGATCTCCATAAAGAGGACCTGTCATCTCTTATTTCTATTACATGAGATCTCTCCATAAAGAGGACCTGTCATCTCGTATTTCTATTACATGAGATCTCCATAAAGAGGACCTGTCATCTCTTATTTCTATTACATGAGATCTCTCTATAAAGAGGACCTGTCACCTCTTATTTCTATTACATGAGATCTCCATAAAGAGGACCTGTCATCTCTTATTTCTATTACATGAGATCTCTCTATAAAGAGGACCTGTCATCTCTTATTTCTATTACATGAGATCTCTCTATAAAGAGGACCTGTCATCTCTTATTTCTATTACATGAGATCTCTCCATAAAGAGGACCTGTCATCTCTTATTTCTATTACATGAGATCTCCATAAAGAGGACCTGTCATCTCTTATTTCTATTACATGAGATCTCTCTATAAAGAGGACCTGTCACCTCTTATTTCTATTACATGAGATCTCCATAAAGAGGACCTGTCATCTCTTATTTCTATTACATGAGATCTCTCTATAAAGAGGACCTGTCATCTCTTATTTCTATTACATGAGATCTCTCTATAAAGAGGACCTGTCATCTCTTATTTCTATTACATGAGATCTCTTCATAAAGAGGACCTGTCATCTCTTATTTCTATTACATGAGATCTCCATAAAGAGGACCTGTCATCTCTTATTTCTATTACATGAGATCTCTTCATAAAGAGGACCTGTCATCTCTTATTTCTATTACATGAGATCCCCATAAAGAGGACCTGTCATCTCTTATTTCTATTACATGAGATCTCCATAAAGAGGACCTGTCATCTCTTATTTCTATTACATGAGATCTCTCTATAAAGAGGACCTGTCATCTCTTATTTCTATTACATGAGATCTCTCTATAAAGAGGACCTGTCATCTCTTATTTCTATTACATGAGATCTCTTCATAAAGAGGACCTGTCATCTCTTATTTCTATTACATGAGATCCCCATAAAGAGGACCTGTCATCTCTTATTTCTATTACATGAGATCTCCATAAAGAGGACCTGTCATCTCTTATTTCTATTACATGAAATCTCTCTATAAAGAGGACCTGTCATCTCTTTTTTCTATTACATGATCTCCATAAAGAGGACCTGTCATCTCTTATTTCTATTGCATGAGATCTCCATAAAGAGGACCTGTCATCTCTTATTTCTATTACATGAGATCTCCATAAAGAGGACGTGTCATCTCTTATTTCTATTACATGAGATCTTCATATAGAGGACCTGTCATCTCTTATTTCTATTACATGAGATCTCCATAAAGAGGACCTGTCATCTCTTATTTCTATTACATGAGATTTCCATAAAGAGGACCCGTCATCTCTTATTTCTATTACATGAGATCTCCATAAAGAGGACCTGTCATCTCTTATTTCTATTACATGAGATTTCCATAAAGAGGACCCGTCATCTCTTATTTCTATTACATGAGATCTTCATAAAGAGGACCTGTCATCTCTTATTTCTATTACATGAGATCTTCATAAAGAGGACCTGTCATCTCTTATTTCTATTACATGAGATTTCCATAAAGAGGACCCGTCATCTCTTATTTCTATTACATGAGATCTCCATAAAGAGGACCTGTCATCTCTTATTTCTATTACATGAGATCTCCATAAAGAGGACCTATCATCTCTTATTTCTATTACATGAAATCTCTCTATAAAGAGGACCGGTCATCTCTTATTTCTATTACATGATCTCCATAAAGAGGACCTGTCATCTCTTATTTCTATTACATGAGATCTTCATAAAGAGGACCTGTCATCTCTTATTTCTATTACATGAGATCTCCATAAAGAGGACCTGTCATCTCTTATTTCTATTACATGAGATCTTCATAAAGAGGACCTGTCATCTCTTATTTCTATTACATGAGATCTTCATAAAGAGGGCCTGTCACCTCTTATTTCTATTACATGGGATCTCCATAAAGAGGACCCGTCATCTCTTATTTCTATTACATGAGATCTCCATAAAGAGGACCTGTCATCTCTTATTTCTATTACATGAGATCTCTATAAGGAGGACCTGTCATCTCTTATTTCTATTACATGAGATCTCTCTATAAAGAGGACCTGTCATCTCTTATTTCTATTACATGAAATCTCTCTATAAAGAGGACCGGTCATCTCTTATTTCTATTACATGATCTCCATAAAGAGGACCTGTCATCTCTTATTTCTATTACATGAGATCTTCATAAAGAGGACCTGTCATCTCTTATTTCTATTACATGAGATCTCCATAAAGAGGACCTGTCATCTCTTATTTCTATTACATGAGATCTCCATAAAGAGAACTTGTCATCTCGTATTTCTATTACATGAGATCTCCATAAAGAGGACCTGTCATCTCTTTTTTCTATTAGATGAGATCCCCATAAAGAGGACCTGTCATCTCTTATTTCTATTACATGAGATCTCCATAAAGAGAACTTGTCATCTCGTATTTCTATTACATGAGATCTCTCCATAAAGAGGACCTGTCATCTCTTATTTCTATTACATGAGATCTCCATAAAGAGAACTTGTCATCTCGTATTTCTATTACATGAGATCTCCATAAAGAGGACCTGTCATCTCTTATTTCTATTACATGAGATCTCCATAAAGAGGACCTATCATCTCTTATTTCTATTATATGAGATCTCTCCATAAAGAGGACCTGTCATCTCTTATTTCTATTACATGAGATCTCCATAAAGAGAACTTGTCATCTCGTATTTCTATTACATGAGATCTCCATAAAGAGGACCTGTCATCTCTTATTTCTATTACATGAGATCTCCATAAAGAGGACCTGTCATCTCTTATTTATATTACATGAGATCTCCATAAAGAGGACGTGTCATCTCTTATTTCTATTACATGAGATCTCTCCATAAAGAGGACCTGTCATCTCTTATTTCTATTACATGAGATCTCTATAAAGAGGACGTGTCATCTCTTATTTCTATTACATGAGATCTCTCCATAAAGAGGACCTGTCATCTCTTATTTCTATTACATGAGATCGCTATAAAGAGGACCTGTCATCTCTTATTTCTATTACATGAGATCTCCATAAAGAGGACCTGTCATCTCTTATTTCTATTACATGAGATCTCCATAAAGAGGACCTGTCATCTCTTATTTCTATTACATGAGATCTCTATAAAGAGGACCTGTCATCTCTTATATCTATTACATGAGATCTCCATAAAGAGGACCTGTCATCTCTTATTTCTATTACATGATCTCTATAAAGAGGACCTGTCATCTCTTATTTCTATCACAGAGGATGTTTACATTTCTTGTAGTAGGAATAAAAGTGATTACAAAATAAATAAAGGGACAGCATAAAAATAAAAAAGTAAAATAAATGTAGCGGGGCAGTCCCTCTCTCTCCGTCCAATTCCTTATCATTAAAGTTCTCACTCGCAATGTCTCTGGTCTAGGGGTATGATAGGGGAGAGAGAGAGGGGGGTGCGCTACGCCAGGCTTCCACCACAGGTGTATAAGTGGTATTAGCAAAAGTTCTTTACCTTCGGGCCTGTATTGTGTATCGGGTCCTCCCTCCCGTAGTCTCCAGAGGATCTCATCTGCCAGGAAAACGAGCCTCACACCGTTGCAAGTCCAACAGTCCTTTATTCGAACATAGCATGAACTTACTTGCTTACAAACAGAACAAGAGGTGTGAATGTGTATATAGGCCCAGACACAAGTTCTTTCCTCCACTCTCCTCCAAAGAGTGGGCAATGGTCTCCGCACAAGGGAATTCACCTTCCGGATGGTCTCCGACAAGAGGCTCACCCGTCACCGGCAGTATGCTGCACCGGGTCTTCAGATGAGGAGCTCTTCCCGGGCCATTACGCCCACCTCGGATTCAGGCATCCATCTCCGGAGTACCTTAGGATCCTTCCCTCGCGGAACTCAGTGTTGGGCACTGAGCTCCGGACCGCCGACTGAGTACCTCACCTCAGGCTAAATGTGCCTGAGGTGGAACATGACCTCCGGTGGTCCTCTAGGCCTAGTCCGCCTAGAGGACAAACACGAACTCCGTCCGCAGGCTGAAGGTGCCAGGGACAATGAACAACATGACAAAATGGCTGGCCCCCTTTATACCCTTCCCCGGCATGCGTAGCGGGTTCCCCGCCCCACCACACGGCTGCCGAAGTAGGACAAAAAGGGATTCGACACAGCAATGATTTGTTCGTCGGCCCAAAGTGACAGCGCCACCCAGTGGATCGCCGGAGATACACCACTGGTGTCACCGAAAAATTTCAAAAGTTTCACCCGGGAAAGTAAGTACCCGCTACATAAATAAGAAAAAAAATGAATCACACGCAGAAGTGAACGCATACGTAAGTCGCACACACATATGTAAATTATGTTCACACCACACATGTGAGGTATCACGTGAATGTTAGAGCGAGAGTGATAATTCTATCACCAGATCTCCTCTGTAACTCTAAACTGGTCACCTGTAAAGGCATTTAAAATGTCATCTATGGAGATTTTTAAGTACTGTAGTTTCCCGCCATTCCATGTGCGTGTGCAATTTTAAAGTGTGACATGTTAGGTATCAATTTACTCGGCGTAACATAATTTTTAACATTTTACAAAAAATTAGGGTATATATTTTGTTTGTTTTTTATTTCATTAACCACTTCAGCTCCAGAGGATTTGGCTGCCAAATGATCAGAGCACTTTTTGCGATTCGGCACTGCGTCACTTTAACTGACAATTGCGCAGTCGTGCGACGTGGCTCCCAAACAAAATTGACGTCCTTTTTTTCCACAAGTAAAACAAATTTTTTCCTCAGTTTAGGCCGATATGTATTCTTCTACATATTTTTGGTAAAAAAAATCGCAATAAGCAGTTATTAATTGGTTTGCACACACAGATCCTGGTTCTGTCAGAGGAGAGGAGACAGAATATGAGTTCATACTAAGAATGAACACCAATCTTTCTCTCCTCCTCTAGTCAGCCACATTCCCCCCACAGTTAGAACAAACCTAGGGAACACAGTTAACCCCTTGATCACCCCCTAGTGTTAACCCCTTCCCTGCCAGTGACATTTATACAGTAATTAGTGGCTATTTTTGGCTCTGATCGCTGTATAAATGGTTCCAAAAAAATGTCAAAAGTGCCCGATCTGTCCGCCGCAATGTCGCAGTCCCGATTAAAAAGCGCAGATCACCGCCATTACTAATAAAAAATAAAAAAATTATAATAAAAATTTTGATTAATCTATCCCCTATTTTGTAGACGCTATAACTTTTGCGCAAAGCAATCAATATACGCTTATTGCGATTGTCTTTTACCAAAAATATGTAGAAGAATACGTATTGGCCTACACTGACGAATATTTTTTTATTTTTTATTTAGGGGATATTTATGTAGCACACAGATCTCTTCCTTCCCCCGCGGGAGATAAGACACACCATGCCACAAGCCTGTGTCCTCTGTATTAGAGGTCAGGCGGTGTTCACAATTTTGGGTCCTGCAGCGAGTTACCTCTTTCCACTGGTTCTCGTCTCCCAGAGTGTAAGGACACGTCTCTATTTCTTCCCCAAGAAGGCCAATGTCCACACCACTTCAACTCCAATGAAGAGTTTATTTTATATTTTGCTTAGTAGACAGGAAGAAGTTGATGAGAGAAAGGATAGCAAAATTGAGAGTTTGGTCCAGGCACAAAACTGATAGAATCATCGCCAGTCGATCCCGAGTGGGTTTAGCTCACCCGGATAGTCCCCTCTCACGGTCCTAGCAGCCGGAGTGATGCTTGAACATTTAGTTAAGTTTCCTTGGGATACGATCAGGAACAGTTCCAAGTCCCGAACTTCCCGGCGCTTGTAACACTAGAACCACGGTGCAACTGAAGCACGTTACAAGGCCTGTGGCGGATCTTTGAATCCCTCTAGTAGGAAACCAGGCCTCATCCAAGGCGGCGACTCCTTTCACCAAAATCCCTGGTTCCCTCTCGTCTAGAACGGGTCACTCACTCCCGGGCACACTGGGACTCTTCTTTCGGGGGTAGGCCCTAGCTAAAGGTGCTGGGCCTACTTGTAAAGTTGCAGCCCCAGGCTAAAGGTGCCTAAGACTGATACACTGATGCCCACTCCCCTGGCCAGGAGGGCCATGAGGAGCGCACTGCTCCGACAGACAGAGCGGAACGGACGGACCGCCCCCGAAAGATGGCGTCTGCCCCTTATGTATCCTCTCCCAGCATGCACAGCAAGTTGACCACGCCCACTGCACTGCTGCGGAGAGAGGACACCCTAAGGCGTAGCAATGCTACCCATAGTTCAACCCTGACCTGATATGGCAGCGCCACCTACAGGCCACAGGGAACTATACACCAGGCAGTATCACATAGACAGAAGCAAATACCTAACAATCAAAGTGATCTGAGCCTGGCTACTGGCTCAGACCAACCCCTAAATTTAGGCACATAGCACCCCTGAAAAAGAAAAGGGGCGCTACATTTATTATAGCAAAAAGTAAAAAATATATATATTTTTTTAAGTTGTTGCTCTTTTTTTGTTTATAGCGCAGAAAATAAAAAATGGTAATCAAATACCACCAAAAGAAAGCTCTATTTGTGGGAAAAAAAGGATGTCAATTTTGTTATTGTACAACGTCGCACGAGCGCGCAATTGGCAGTTAAAACGACGCAGTGCCATATCGCAAAAAATTGCCTGGTCATTAAGGGGCCAAATCTTCCGGGGCTGAAGTGGTTAATCCAATCAGAATTGTACATTAAATCCAAACCCCTTAATCCATTTCTGTAATAATAAAACAAATTTCCCACCTTATTCATTTTATAATTATATTTTATGTATACATATAATGTGTGTGAATTGTGGGCTCATGTAATGAGGACATCTAGTGGTCAAAGCATTTAATGTATTGAACACGTAAAGGATAAGTTCAACTTTTAAGGCAGAATTTCACTTTTTCAGATTCCATCACTACCTGTATCAGCATTCACTTCCTCTTAGGTTGTCTCCCAGAAGCCTTCACTTCCTTCTTGTATCACAAAAGACCGCCCTCTTTTGTGATGCAATAAGGAAGTGAAGGTTTCTGGGAGATGACCTAGAGGTGAGAGAGGGGGAAGGGCGGTGTGAGAGGGGGAAGGGAGAAGTTAAAGGGGGAAGGGAGAGGTGAGAGGGGAAAGGGAGAGGAGAGAGGGGGAAGGGGAAGGAAGAGGTGAGAGAGGGGGAAGGGAGAGGAGGGAGGGAGAGGAGAGAGGGGGAAGGGAGAGGAGAGAGGGGGGAAGGGAGAGGTGAGAGGGGATAGGGAGAGGAGAGAGGGGGAAGGGGAAGGAAGAGGTGAGAGAGGGGGAAGGGAGAGGAGGGAGGGAGAGGAGAGAGGGGGAAGGGAGAGGAGAGAGGGGGGAAGGGAGAGGTGAGAGGGGGAAGGGACAGATGAAAGGGGGAAGGGAGAGGTGAGAGAGGGGAGGGAGAAGTGAGAGGGGGAAGGGAGTGGTGAGGGGGGAAGGGAGAGGTGAGAGGGGAAGGAATAGGTGAGAGAGGGGGAAGGGAGAGGAGGGAGGGAGAGGAGAGAGGGGGAAGGGAGAGGAGAGAGGGGGGAAGGGAGAGGTGAGAGGGGGAAGGGACAGATGAAAGGGGGAAGGGAGAGGTGAGAGAGGGGAGGGAGAAGTGAGAGGGGGAAGGGAGTGGTGAGGGGGGAAGGGAGAGGTGAGAGGGGAAGGAATAGGTGAGAGAGGGGGAAGGGAGAGGAGGGAGGGAGAGGAGAGAGGGGGAAGGGAGAGGAGAGAGGGGGGAAGGGAGAGGTGAGAGGGGGAAGGGACAGATGAAAGGGGGAAGGGAGAGGTGAGAGAGGGGAGGGAGAAGTGAGAGGGAGAAGGGAGTGGTGAGGGGGGAAGGGAGAGGTGAGAGGGGAAGGAATAGGTGAGAGAGGGGGAAGGGAGAGGAGGGAGGGAGAGGAGAGAGGGGGAAGGGAGAGGAGAGAGGGGGGAAGGGAGAGGTGAAAGGGGGAAGGGACAGATGAAAGGGGGAAGGGAGAGGTGAGAGAGGGAAGGGAGAGGTGAGAAGGTATCAGCTGTGGGGAACAAGCTGAGAAGAAGTTAGTAATAATCACAGAATCGCAGAATAAGGTTAATAATATATACAAAACTTTATTGATGAGTAAAAAACCTCAATGGGGTAAATCTATAGAGAAAGACACCTTCCAATAACTATGTAATAATATTGGTAGCCCAATAATCAATCAGGATAATTGCGTCTCTTTGGGTAATGATCCATGACATGAAATCCTCCAGGGAATAATACATGATCCTCATATACAATATACCAGACATGAAATGTAATCAGAACAACCCATGGATAAATCAGTTTAGATGATATAATAAATCATGGCAATAAAAATAGCAGCAAGTTGGCAGTGAAAGGCAAAGCGGCTGAATGGACTCGGCACAATGAAATATTAGTAGCCTGTACATTTCTATGGCGGGTTGTTAGTACAGCCAGTAATTTCCTTCTCTGTATGAGGGGTCGGAGGTATGACCAAAAAAGGGGTTTATCTATCTACAGTATTTATCGGTTTAAAATAATGATAATTGATGTGTATGTTCACTCTGTATTATTATTATTAGTAGTATTTATCTTTTGATATAGAAGGTATATGCCATATTATTATTAATCTCAGGGATGTTTTTTTTTTTGTGATCATTTAAATGTTTATAATTAGGGATGTCCCGATACGATACTAGTATCGGTATCGGTACCGATACCAGGCATTTCCCCGAGTACTTGTACTCGGGGAAAATGCTCCGATGCTTCAGCCGATACTTGGGCAGTCAGTGATGATCGGTGCGGCGGGGGGAGTTACAAGCACCGATCACCGCTGTATAGATTTCAATACAGCCCGACAGCTTCTCCCGACCCCCCCCCTTCTTTTCAGCTGTTTTAGTGAAATCTATACAGTGGTGATCGGTGCTTGTAACTCCCCCCAAAGCCGCACCGATCACCGCTGACTGTCCCTGTATCCTCCTCCAGTTCCCCCATCCGTGCTGCTCTCCCCCTCCGCGCTCCGTGTCCCCCCCTCCATGCTGCTGATGTCCTTCGTCTTTCTGCTCTCCCCCGTGCGCTCCGTGTCCCCCCCCCTCCATGCTGCTGATGTCCTCTGTTATTTTGCTCTCCCCCTCCGCGCTGCTGCTGTCCTCAGCTCTGTGCCACCCTCCATGTCCTCCTCCGCTTCCCTCTGTCAGGATGGAGAGCGGAGGTAGGAGCCGCTAAACCCGGCTCCTACCTTTTCCGAATGTACAGAGTCAGTGACTGACTCTGTCCATTCATATAACTGAAACATCGTAACCTCCTGTGTTTACGATGCTTCAGTTTATGAATGGAGAGGAGCCGTTGTCTCCTCTCCATTCATTTTCAGTGCAGCTGAGAAAGGGACTGGGGAATCTGTTTCCCTAGTCCCTTTCTCTGTCTCAAAGGGGAGATGTCAGAGGTCTGTTAAGACCCCTGATATCTCACCAAAGCCCCCCAACAGGGCTAGAAATAAAAAAATTAATTGCAATAAATAATAAAAAAATAAATTGTAAAAAATAAAAAATAAACACACTGAGATCATCCCCCCCTCCCCCACCCACTCCAACAAAGCATTGTAAAAAAACATGACAAAAAATAGTAAAAAAAAAAAATAGTAAAAAAAAAAAAAATAGTAAAAAAAAATAAATAAATACTGACACATAAAAAAAAAGTATCGGTATTCGGTATCGGCGAGTACTTGAAAAAAAGTATCGGTACTTGTACTCGGTCTTAAAAAAGTGGTATCGGGACAACCCTATTTATAATATAGTAGTGCCCGGGTTGGCTCCCGATGCCTGCTTCTCTTTTCCTGGGTTAGACACACTCCCCTTGGCGTGGTGGTTTTTTTCCACCTTTAGATTTTCTCTTTCTTAGACCTTTAGAGGTTCTTTTTAAATCTTTCCCCTCTCTCCCCCTTTTTTTTGAATTATGTCAACATTTACTTTATGCTCTTTTAATGTTAGAGGTTTGAATGAGCTTTATGCAAGTACTTTATGATCTGCATAAGTGGAAGATCAATGTCGTGTTTTTCCAGGAGACTCACTTTCGTTCTTTTCATGTTTTCTGTTCTACAAAACAAATATTTTCCCAAATGGTATCATAGTACATATTCTCAATCAAAATCAAGGGGGGTCTCAATTGCCTTTCACAAGACCTATCAGTTATTAGATTCACGTTCAGACCCTGAAGGGAGATTTATTTTTCTCAAATTGATGTTATACGGCAAAACATATACTTTGGCCAATATGTATATCCCTAATAGTGATCAAATTGTGACAAGTGTTCAATACATCCAAAATCTTATGGAATTTGCGGAGGAAGTGATTGTATTGGCTGGAGACATTAATTGTGTCCTAGATCAGGGGTCTCCAAACGTTTTAGCTCGAGGGCCACATTGTAGATTTTATAAATATTCGCGGGCCGAAAAAATGTATTTAGAAAACAATGAATAAAAATGTAAATAATCTTGTCAGAGCCTTTCCGCACGTCTGTGTCCCCCACCCTGAGAACACACCTAGATACCCCCCTAATATGAAAACACCACTCCTCCCCCCCATATACCCCCCCAGCCTGATCACCACCACCCCAGATACCACCCAGTCTGATCACACACCCCTATATCTCTCCACTCTGATCACACCCCCCTCCTCATACCTCGCGTCTAACACATCCCTCCACCATCACACACACCTTTTGGGTTTTGCATTCCTGCAGACAGTTTCTTCCAGTCCTGCGGCTCCTCCTCCAGATGATGTCAGTGGAGGAATCTGCAGCACACCAGGGTAGGTTAACTGTCACTGTAACAGGCACAATACCTTCCTAGAAATCTGGCGGTGGCAGCTGCACAGAGCAGGAGCCTCCTCCACTCCAACCTCATCCTCTGCCACCACTCCCTCAGCCCAACCTCGTCCTCTGCCGCCATTCCCCCAGAGGCGGATCCAGAGTCTAGTCTCCGGAGGGGTACTGCCGGAAAATATGTTTTTTTGCGGGCAATATATCGGGGCAATGGCTGGTGTTGGCACTTTCATCATCACAGCACCAAGGTTGTTATGGTGTCAGGATGATTGAAGCACATTATTTCTATTATTACATTGTAATATAAAAATAAAATGGTTTAACTCACCATAATGCAGAATCAGTGGGAACCCCGAGTGTGTCACTTTCCACATCAACCTGCCTTCAGATGCAGCATGTCACTTGCCACATCCCTGCCACATGTTGCTGATTGTCACTTGCCGCATCACCTGCCACACATTGCGGATTACACTTGCCACGTCACCTGCCACACATTGTGGATTACACTTGCCACATGTTGCTGATTGTCACTTGCCACATCAGCTGCCACACATTGTGGATTACACTTGCCACGTCACCTGCCACACATTGCGGATTACACTTGCCACATCACCTGCCACACATTGCGGATTACACTTGCCACGTCACCTGCCACACATTGTGGATTACACTTGCCACATGTTGCTGATTGTCACTTGCCACATCACCTGCCACACATTGCGGATTACACTTGCCACGTCACCTGCCACACATTGTGGATTACACTTGCCACATGTTGCTGATTGTCACTTGCCACATCAGCTGCCACACATTGTGGATTACACTTGCCACGTCACCTGCCACACATTGCGGATTACACTTGCCACATCACCTGCCACACATTGCGGATTGCACTTGCCACGTCACCTGCCACACATTGTGGATTACACTTGCCACATGTTGCTGATTGTCACTTGCCACATCACCTGCCACACATTGCGGATTACACTTGCCACGTCACCTGCCACATGTTGCTGATGTTCACCTGCCACACGTTGCGGATTACACTTGCCAGACGTTGCTGATTGTCGTTGGCCTGCTAAGGTGCAGATTGTCAGAGTGAAGGCAGGCAGCAGGGAGGGAGCTGGCCACTGGATGTAGACTTTAGCTATGCAGTCTGCCCATCGGTTGCTTCATTACGTTTTCAGTCCTGCTTCTGGAACAGTAATCAAGTAGTTGGACACCACAGCACAGCTAAAGTTTGCATCCAGTGTCAAGCAGGGAGAAATATGCTCATCAAAGGCATACTGTGGGGATGTGTTCTTGCACTCAGACTTATCACTTGTCACCACTTTCTGCTCTCAGTGCATCTGAATGGCTACAAAGGGAGTTTATATAGAGCAGAATGAATTGTACACACAAACTACATAAATGCAGATGGGGTCTTTGGAATGTTTAAGTTATTAATGGAGGCTAAGGGTGCACTCACACTGCCCGCGGCTGTACAGTGCGGGTGGAACTGCAGTGATGCAGGGCGGGCGGTGAGAGATGTCATCTATATGCTCCCCGCCTGCCAGCTCACTGACTGGCCAGTCTCTCCGCTCGAAAAAAGAAAGGAGGGCGCACCGACCTCGTGCATTACCACTTAAAGGTTTTATTAAAATATGAATAAAAAGCAATAATCCTACTCACAGACGGAGCTTAGGTACAAGCTTATCGGACAAATGAGCTGGAAATTCTTGGCACCCATCGACCGAACTTGATGACAGAGAAGGTCAGACAGCACCTCAAACATCTAAATAGCTGACGCGTTTCAGGGGCGCACCCCTTTCCTCAGAGCCAAGATGGTCCATGATCATTTGTCCGATAAGCTTGTACCTTAGCTCCGTCTGTGAGTAGGATTATTGCTTTTTATTCATATTTTAATAAAACCTTTAAGTGGTAATGCACGAGGTCGGTGCACCCTCATTTCTTCTTTCTTTTTTCTAGCCATATGAACACCCATTGTTCTGAGGAGGGCTGCAAGACTTTAGACTTTGCCTTTAGACGGAACCACACTACCCGTGTTTTGACAATACACCGAGAGTGCAGGAGATTTTTGTTTTTCAGTCTCTCCGCTCACCTGCGGACCGGCCCGCCCCCTCACTCGATGTCTGCCCTGCACACCCGCACACTCACCCGGCGACCCCCTCCCCTCACTCATCCGCTGACCTGCTTGCTCAGGCTCTCTCTCACCTGCCGGCTGCCGACCACCGCTGACTAGCCTGCCCGCTCGTTAACCCGCTCACTTATCCTCCTCCCCAGCCTGACACCAGCACGCACAGCCAGCTCACATCCATGCTGCCCGACAGCGGGGCCCCGCCTCCTCCCTGCGTGCATGGTAATCCGCCCACCACTCCACCTTCCTCTGATTGGATCCGCTCTGTCAGCGGTACACATATATCGCCCCGCCTGCCTTCTGCTCTGTCCCACTGCCCGCACGGACGCACAGGGAAATTGAAGCAGGCAGTCTCTGAATGAGCTGCGGGCCGGATAAAACATCCAAGCGGGCCGGATGTGGCCCGCGGGCCGGGGTTTGGAGACCCCTGTCCTAGATCCTACTTTAGATACTTCCTCGGGTAGGAGTTCCATTTCTAAATTTCAGATTTAAAAACTTAAGAAGCTTCTCACTGAATATTAGACATGTGCACAACATAAAAATGTGTTTAGTTTGGTTTTGTTTATGTTCGTTTACGTTGATTCGTAACGATTCGTAATTTCGTAAGACGTGGGTTATCGTATTCGGAACTCTTTCGTATTTCCGTAAGGGTTATTTTTCCGTTGATTCGTTTTTCCGTTAGTCTAATTTTTGTTGATTCGAAGTTCGTATTTTTCGTTATATTTTATATTCGGCCGCGTTCGTATTTTCGTAAGAACTATATTTTTGTTGATTTGCAATGATTCATATTTCCGTGTCTAATTTCCGTTGATTGGAAAATTTTACTTTTGTAGATTTAATTACATTCGTACTTTCGTTAGAATACATTTTCTGTTTATTCGAAACACTACTTTTCGTAATTTTGTAATTCGTACTTTCGTGAGATTGACTGGCTCAATTATTAGTATTTTCGTAACATTGTTTTTGTAGATTCGTAATCGGGGCATAATTCGTAATATAGAAATTAGAATCTAGACAGAGTATGCTTAAGAAACAAAGAATTTCTCTCTCACAAGTCACAACTTAACCACTTAACGACCGCCCACTGTAAATATACGTCAGCAGAATGGCACCGACAGGCAGAATCACGTATATGTACGTGATTGCCTTTGTATAGTTGGGGGGTCCGATCGGACCCCCCTTCTTTACAGTGGGTGGTCGTTTTACCTTCGGGAGCGATCCGGCATGAGGGGACGGCCGTTCGATTCCGGCCACCCCCTCTCGATCGCTCCCGGCGAATGAGAGAGCTTCCCCTGACTGCAAGGAAGGAGGAAGTGATGTCATCTCTCCTGGGGCGCTCACATATACCGAGCGCTGTACAGGAGAAGATGCAGGTTAGTACACACAACACTACACTGACACCAGGACACATAGGCACATAAATCGCCCCCCAGGCCCCCCCAGCCCCCCCCAGATCACCCCCCAGCCCCCCCAGCCCCCAGTCACAGTGTCACTGATTGCAGTGACCATTTATTTAGTGATCACTGCAATCAGTGACATTTGTGACTGTAAAAGTGTCACTACATTTAGTTTTAGGTCCAGTGTAGCCCCCTAACCCCCCCTAATAAAGGTTTAACCCCCTGATCACCCCCCAGATAACCCTTTCACCCCCTAGCACCGCCGTCACTAAGCAATCATTTTTCTGATCGATGTCTTAGCGTCGGTGATGCTGATCGGTAGCCAGTAATTTTTTTTAGGTTCGCCGCAGGTTTTTATAGCGTCGGGTACCCCCATATATTACCTAATGAAGGTTTAACCCCCTTGATCGCCCCCCAGGTAACCCTTTCACCCCCTATCACCACTGTCACTAAGCGATAATTTTTCTGATCGATGTCTTAGCGTCGGCGATGCAGATCGGTAGCCAGTAATTTTTTTTAGGTTCGCCGCAGGTTTTTATAGCGTCGGGTACCCCCATATATTACCTAATAAAGGTGTAACCCCCTTGATCACCCCCCAGGTAACCCTTTCACCCCCTAGCACCGCCGTCACTATGCGATCATTTTTCTGATCGATGTCTTAGCGTCGGTGATGCTGATCGGTAGCCAGTAATTTTTTTTAGGTTCGCCGCAGGTTTTTATAGCGTCAGGTACCCCCATATATTATCAAATAAAGGTTTAACCCCCTGATCGCCCCCCAGGTAACCCTTTCACCCCCTATCACCACTGTCGCTAGGCAATCGTTTTTATGATCGTTGTCTTAGTGTCGGTGATGCCGATAGGTAGCCAGTAATTTTTTTTTAGGTTCGCCGTCGGGTTTTTATATAGCGTCAGGTACCCCCATATATTACCTAATAAAGGTTTTAACCCCCTGATTGCCCCTAGTTAACCCTTTCACCAGTGATCATCATATAAGTGTTACGGGTGACGCTGGTTAGTTAGTTTGCTTTTTATAGTGTCAGGGCACCCGCCGTATATAACCCAATAAAGGTTTAACCCCCTGATCGCCCGGCGGGTGATATCAATTAGGTTTTAGCGTCAGAGAGGGTCTGAGTCACACCCCAGGCAGCGTCAGGTTAGTGCCAGTAGCGCTAACACCCACACGTGAAGCATACACCCCCCTTAGTGGTATAGTATCTGATCAGATCAATATCTGATCTGATCAGATCTATACTAGCGTCCCCAGCAGTTTAGGGTTCCCAAAAACGCAGTGTTAGCGGGATCAGCCCAGATACCTGCTGGCACCTGCGTTTTGCCCCTCCGTCCAGCCCAGCCCACCCAAGAGCAGTATCGATAGATCACTGTCACTTACAAAACACAACACACATAACTGCAGCGTTCGCAGAGACAGGCCTGATCCCTGCGACTCCAGTGCTGTAGGAGGTGATTTCACCACCACAGTTAAAAAAAGAAAGCAAATATGCCGAAGCATTGGGGCAGCAGGAGCGGAGGAGCGATTTTGCTCCTAATGCCGCGTATATACGGTCGAAATTCCGACGGAGGCTTGCCCGTGGAAAAGTCTGACCATGTGTACGCGGCATAACTTTTGCGAGAAGATGCCCCCATGCTTCGGCATATATAAATGGTGCATGTATGCCCATCATTAGAAGTGGGTGGATGAAGGGCGGTATTCTAATGGTGGGCATACCCACCGATCAATCTCTTTTTTCGTTCAGCCAACAGGCTGCATGAAAAAAAAGATTACAATACATGTCCAACAAGGACCAGCAACGTACTGGTATGTTGCTGGACTTTGAATGTTTATACCAGATTGATGCCTGCGGGTTTAGGTATCATCTTGGTATCATTCTTTTCAGCCAGCGGCCGGCTTTCATGTAAAAGCAATCCTAGTGGCTAATTAGCCTCTGGACTGCATTTACAAGCAGTGGGAGGGAATGTCCCCCCCCCGGATATAAAAAGCGCCATTGGGAAATTGGGAAAGCATTTTATCACACCGATCTTGGTGTGGTCAGATGCTTTGAGGGCAGAGGAAATATCTAGGGTCCAATAGACCCCAGTTTTTTCAAAAAAGAGTACCCGTCATTACCTATTGCTATCATAGGGGATATTTACATTCCCTGAGATAACAATAAAAGTGATAAAAATAAATAAATATGGAAGCAACAGTTTAAAAATAAAATAAAAAAGCAAAATTAATAAAAAAAAAATAAAAAAAAAAAAGCACCCCTGTCCTGCCCTGCTCTTGCCCAATGGCGAACGCAAGCGTCGGTCTGGCGTCATATGTAAACAGTAATTGCACCATGCATGTGAGGTATCACCGCGAAGGTCAGATCGAGGGCAGTAATTTTAGCAGTAGACCTCCTCTGTAAATCTAACGGGGTAACCTGTAAAGGCTTTTAAAGGCTTTTAAAAATGTATGTAGTTTGTCGCCAATGCGCGTTTGTGCGAAATTTTAAAGCATGTCGTGTTTGGTATCTATGTACTCGGCCTAAGATCATCTTTTTTATTTCATCAAACATTTGGGCAATATAGTGTGTTTTAGTGCATTAAAATTAAAAAAAGTGTATTTTTTCCCAAAAAATGCGTTTGAAAAATCGCTGCGCAAATACTGTGTAGAAAAAAAAAATGCAACACCCACCATTTTATTCTGTAGGGCCTTTGCTTTAAAAATATATATAATGTTTGGGTGTTCAACATAATTTTCTTGCAAAAAAATATATGTTTTCATGTAAACAAAAAGTGTCAAAAAGGGCTTTGTCTTCAAGTGGTTAGAAGAGTGGATGTAAGCTTCCTAATGTTGTGTATAAAATGCCAGAACAGTTCAAAACCCCCCCAAATGACCCCATTTTGGAAAGTAGACACCCCAAGCTATCTACTGAGAGGCATGTCGAGTCCATGGAATATTTTATATGTTGACACAAGTTGCGGAAAAAATAATTTTTTTTTTTTTTTTTTTTGCACAAAGTTGTCACTAAATGATATATTGCTCAAACATGCCATGGGCATATGTGGAATTACACCCCAAAATACATTCTGTTGCTTCTCCTGAGTATGGGGATACCACATGTGTGAGACTTTTTGGGAGCCTAGCCGCGTACGGGACCCCAAAAACCAAGCACCGCCTTCAGGCTTTCTAAGGGTGTCAATTTTTGATTTCACTTCTCACTGCCTATCACAGTTTCGGAGGCCATGGAATGCCCAGATGGCACAAAACCCCCCCAAATGACCCCATTTTGGAAAGTAGACACCCCAAGCTATTTGCTGAGAGGTATGTTGAGTATTTTGCAGATCTCGCTTTTTGTCACAAAGTTTTGAAAATTGAAAAAAAAAAGAAAAAAAAAATGTTCTTTCTTCATTTTCAAAAACAAATGAGAGCTGTAAAATACTCACCATCCCTCTCAGCAAACAGCTTGGGGTGTCTACTTTCCAAAATGGGGTCATTTGGGGGGGTTTTGTGCTATTTTGGCATTTTATGGCCTTCAAAACTGTGATAGGTAGTGAGGAGTGAAATCAAAAATTTGCGCCCTTAGAAATCCTGGAGGCGGTGCTTGGTTTCCGGGGTCCCGTACGTGGCTAGGCTCCTAAAAAGTCCCACACATGTGGTATCCCCGTACTCAGGAGAAGCAGCAGAATGTATTTTGGGGTGCAATTCCACATATAACCATGGCATGTGTGAGCAATATATCATTTAGTGACAACTTTTTGTAATTTTTTTTTTTTTGTCATTATTCAATCACTTGGGACAAAAAAAAAATATTCAATGGGCTCAACAGGCCTCTCAGCAATTTCCTTGGGGTGTCTACTTTCTAAAATGGGGTCATTTGGGGGGGTTTTGTGCTATTTTGGCATTTTATGGCCTTCAAAACTGTGATAGGTAGTGAGGAGTGAAATCAAAAATTTGCGCCCTTAGAAATCCTGAAGGCGGTGCTTGGTTTCCGGGGTCCCGTACGTGGCTAGGCTCCTAAAAAGTCCCACACATGTGGTATCCCCGTACTCAGGAGAAGCAGCAGAATGTATTTTGGGGTGCAATTCCACATATAACCATGGCATGTGTGAGCAATATATCATTTAGTGACAACTTTTTGTAATTTTTTGTATTTTTTATTTTTTTTTCATTATTCAATCACTTGGGACAAAAAAAAAAATATTCAATGGGCTCAACATGCCTCTCAGCAATTTCCTTGGGGTGTCTAATTTCTAAAATGGGGTCATTTGGGGGGGTTTTGTACTGCCCTGTCATTTTAGCACCTCAAGAAATGAGATAGGCAGTCATAAATTAAAAGCTGTGTAAATTCCAGAAAATGTACCCTAGTTTGTAAACGCTATAACTTTTGCGCAAACCGATAAATATACGCTTATTGACATTTTTTTTACTAAAGACATGTGGCTGAATACATTTTGGCCTAAATGTATGACTAACATTGAGTTTATTCGATTTTTCTTATAACAAAAAGTAGAAAATATCATTTTTTTTCAAAATTTTCGGTCTTTTTCCGTTTATATCGCAAAAAATAAAAATCGCAGAGGCAATCAAATACCATTAAAAGAAAGCTCTATTTGTGGGAAGAAAAGGACGCAAATTTCGTTTGGGTACAACATTGCATGTCCGCACAATTTACAGTTAAAGCAGCGCAGTGCAAAATTCTGAATTCACCTCTGGTCCTTTAGCTACCAAATGGTCCGGGGCTTAAGTGGTTAACTCACAAATCCACCAAAACAGTGCCACCTACCCAACCACACCCTATCTGGATTCTGGATGGAATGCACTGCAGTCTAACACAGAAAAACACACAAGGGAATTAGAAACAAGCTCATTGGGGGAAGGGACAACCTCTTCAGGGGAAGGGACAAGCTTATTGGCCAACGTCCAGAAATATTTCAGAACTAACGAATTTGTTGTTTTGATTTCCGTTTTCCGAATATTCGTAATTTTTTTTTTCATTCATTTTGATATTTGTTATTTTGAATCTTTGTTCGGTATTTTTGTTGTTTTGATTTCCGTTTTCCGAATATTCGTAATTTTGAGTTTTCGTTCATTTTGATTTTCGTTATTTTGAATCTTTGTTTGGTATTTTCGTTGTTTCTATGTTTTCGTTTTTTCACTCTTTCGTATTTTTGCTGTTTCTAATCGAATAAATTCGTATTTTCGTTGTTTTCCATATTCGTTCTTTTCGATAATTCGTTGTACGTTGGTAATTTTAGTAAACCGTTTGACGAATAACGAATTTGTAACTAAACAAATTGCACATGTCTACTGAATATAATCTATTGGCTATATGGAGGAGATCTCATCCCACAGAAAGGGACTATACATGTTATTCTGCAGTCCACTCTTCATATTCTCACATAGATTTTTTTCATTAGTCGATATGCCCTTACTTTCCTTGTCAAATTTGTTTATTAAATTTTCAAAATTACAAGCATATATTGTCAATAAACATAGTCACTATAAATAGTAGCAGTTAAGGAGAACACAAATTACATATTTATGTCAAGCTCCAGTGATTTTTGAAGGCAACAACAACAGAAGAGGAGAAAAAAAACAGTAATTTAAGTTTAACATATGTTGACCATTATCTGGAGACTTGCTAAAATATATGCTTAGTGTTGAATTTAGTAATTACAAACCAGATTTAGTAATAATATATAACATATAAGGTAATATAAGGATTTATAAAGAAAAAATGAAGGGTCATAATTTCTAGACCTCATATAATGTTATTGTAATATATAAGGTTTGTATTGTTTCAAAGGAGCTCTAAAGCTGAAATATACTGATAAATAAAAAACATTAAAAAAAAAAAAAAAAAATGTTGCTACCATTTTTGCATATAATAAATGCCCTTACTTTCCAATCTAAATGTGAAATACGAAATTTACTTTGGTCCCATCATGCCCTTGTATACTTATCTTTTTTATTACCAAATATAACAGGATTGGACGTGGAAATTGAACAACAATTTGTTGAGGGATACGGAATGTACTTCAGAAATTGCAACTGTCATTTCCCATTTTATTTCAGACCACCAATATGATGATACCCCTTTGCCCACTCAATGGGAAGCATTAAAATGCGTATTACGGGGAATTTTCATCAAACATGGTTCACGCTTGAAGAAAATCCGTGAATTGCTAATTTAAAAAATTGCTCACTCAGATTGAACAACTTGAAATTTCTCATAAAATAAATCATGAAATAATGTTACAGCTTTCTGAAACTAGACATCAATTGATGGATCTACTAAACCAGAAAACCAGGTACCGTAGATTATTAGCTAGGACATTACATACCAGAAAGGATACCACATCCATTTCAAAAATAAAGAAAAACTGATAGTCATATGACCTATCACCCTAAAGAAAACGAGATGTTTTGTCTATTTTATCAATGTCTATAATATTTAGTTGGATGTCTCAAAGCAAGACCTTTCTGTATAAATTAGAGATTATATCACACAAACTGCCCTTCCTACCTTATCCACAAACAGGGCCGCCATCAGGGGGGTACGGATGGAAACCCCCCTTTTTTTTCATAAAATGTTTTTTTTTTTTTTTTTAGAATTTTTTTTTTTGTAAGGGGCCCAGAGGTCCCCAGGGCCCCGGATGGCAACCCTTTTTTGTTCTTTTGTTTTCTTTCTTGTTCGTTTGTTCGTTAGAACCCAAAGCCTCCCCCGACCTCAACGATTCGGGGCGGCAGCACCCCCCCCGCTTCTCAATTCGTGGCACCCCCGCTTCTCAATTTGCGGCGGCAGCACCCCCCCTGGTTCTCCTCTGCTCCAGGGGGCCCATGCCTGAAGCTGTGTAAGGGGCCCCAAAATTCCTGATGGCGGCCCTGTCCACAAATGTTATAGATAGTTTAGAGCAACCCTTTCAGGTTGAGGAATTAGTAAGAGCGATCTCTTCTCATTTTTTTTTTGTTATTCTTTGATTCTAATTCTATTTTTCTTACAAAGATGTATAATGCTATATCATCAATAGGGATGAGCTTCGTGTTCGAGTCGAACATACGTTCGACTCGAACATCGGCTGTTCGATCGTTCGACGAAGATCGAACGATTTGGGCCGTTCGCGCCAAATTCGAGTGACGCGAACGGCCCACAATGCACTACGCCATCGCAGTGTCATCCAGGCGCTGTAATTGGCCAAGCATGCACTGTGACCCCGCATGCTTGGCCAATCACAGCGCCGGCAGCGAGGAGAGCAATGATTGGCCACAGGCAGGATGCCTGTGGCCAATTATTCTTGAGGGGGTTTAGTACACGCCCCATACTATAAAAGGCCGCCAGCGCGGCGGCCTTGTGTAGTGTGTTCCGGAGCAGGGAAAGAGAAGCATAGGCAGGGACAGTGTCATTTTTTTTCCTTTACTAATCCTGGATTCCTTGTGTTTAGGGACAAATAAGGATAGGTAGGGAGAGTGTCAGTGTGTTATTCTGTGCTAAACCTTGTTTGTAGGGACAGAGAGGTACAGTGAGGGAAAGTGTCAGTGTGCTATTCTGTGCTAATCCTTGTTTGTAGGGACAGAGTAGGACAGTGAGTGAAACTGACAGTGTGCTATTCTGTTCTAAACCAATCTTGCTGAACCATATTTGAAATCCTTGAGTTTAGGTACAGAGAGGTACAGTGAGGGAAAGTGTCAGTGTGCTATTCTGTGCTAAATCTTGTTTGTAGGGACAGAGTAGGACAGTGAGTGAAACTGACAGTGTGCTATTCTGTTCTAAACCAATCTTGCTGAACCATATTTGAAATCCTTGAGTTTAGGGACAGAGAAGGACACTCGTGGAAACTATCAGTGTGCTATTCTGTGCTAAATCTTGTTTGTAGGGACAGAGTAGGACAGTGAGGGAAAGTGTCAGTGTGCTATTCTGTTCTAAACCAATCTTGCTGAACCATATTTGAAATCCTTGAGTTTAGGGACAGAGAAGGACACTCGTGGAAACTATCAGTGTGCTATTCTGTGCTAAATCTTGTTTGTAGGGACAGAGTAGGACAGTGAGGGAAAGTGTCAGTGTGCTATTCTGTTCTAAACCAATCTTGCTGAACCATATTTGAAATCCTTGAGTTTAGGGACAGAGAAGGACACTCGTGGAAACTCTCAGTGTGCTATTCTGTGCTAAATCTAGTTTTTAGGGACAGAGAGGTACAGTGAGTGAAACTGACAGTGTGCTATTCTGTTCTAAACCAATCTTGCTGAACCATATTTGAAATCCTTGAGTTTAGGGACTGAGAGGTACAGTGAGGGAAAGTGTCAGTGTGCTATTCTGTGCTAAATCTTGTTTGTAGGGACAGAGTAGGACAGTGAGTGAAGCTGACAGTGTGCTATTCTGTTCTAAACCAATCTTGCTGAACCATATTTGAAATCCTTGAGTTTAGGGACTGAGAGGTACAGTGAGGGAAAGTGTCAGTGTGCTATTCTGTGCTAAATCTTGTTTGTAGGGACAGAGTAGGACAGTGAGTGAAACTGACAGTGTGCTATTCTGTTCTAAACCAATCTTGCTGAACCATATTTGAAATCCTTGAGTTTAGGGACAGAGAAGGACACTCGTGGAAACTATCAGTGTGCTATTCTGTGCTAAATCTTGTTTGTAGGGACAGAGTAGGACAGTGAGGGAAAGTGTCAGTGTGCTATTCTGTTCTAAACCAATCTTGCTGAACCATATTTGAAATCCTTGAGTTTAGGGACAAAGAAGGACACTCGTGGAAACTATCAGTGTGCTATTCTGTGCTAAATGTTGTTTGTAGGGACAGAGAAGGACAGTGAGTGAAACTGTCAGTGTGCTATTCTGTGCTAAACCAATCTTGCTGAAGCATATTGCAAATCCTTGTGTTTAGAGACAGAGAAGGATAGGCAGGGGACAGTGTCAGTGTCATTGTTGCTAAGCCTCCTGCACAGTATACACCTGAAGGTAGCCCTTATTGCTGTTTTTCCCATCTCCCTGCAGGCCATCCATTAAAATGTCTGGAAGGCAAACAAGGAGAGGCAGACAGTCAGGAGGCAAAACAAGAGGGCAAGCAGGCTCTGTGTCTGGGGGCAACAGTGCTGGTCGTGGACGCGGTGCATTGTCATCAGCACATGGCCATGGGACACGCTTGTCCTTCTTTTCGGCAGCTGGACATGTTGAGCCACATCATGCCGAAGACTTGGTAGAGTGGATGACCAAGCCCACCTCATCCTCCTCATCCTCTCTCACCCAGGCTTAGGGTACTGGCAAAGCAGCTGCCAAAGCGTCCTCTTCTCTGGTATCATTATCTTCATTAGTCAATCCTTCCCTAGACCCACCATGTCCTCCTCCTGAGGAGTCCTCCTACTTGTGTGAGCACAGTGTTGGGTACATGCTCCAGGAGGATGCCCAGCGTTTCGAAGGATCTGAGGATGATACCCAGATAGAGGAAGGCAGTAGCGTGAGAGCAGAGAGAGGGGATGCTCAAGAAGGACACCAATCTGGCAGTCATGCTCCAGCAGCTGCAGCATACTGCCAGATTGGCTCCAGTGATGAGGAGGGAGGGGATGATGAGGTCACTGACTCCACGTGGGTGCCTAATAGGAGAGAGGAGGAGGAGGAGGATGAGGAGGAGGCACATCTCCAACGAGGCAGGATGCCCTTGGGTGGCCAGCGTATGGGCAGCACACCGACGGAATCACACCGCAGAGCTCCGCCTGTGCAGGGCGCTGCCTCTGCCCGTCATTCAAAAAGTTCTTTGGTGTGGGCCTTTTTTGAGGCGAGTGCATCAGATCGCACAGCTGCTGTTTGCAACATATGTCTCAAGCGTATATCGCGTGGCCAAAACATCAGCCGCTTGGGCACCACATGCTTGATCAGACATATGTTGACCTGCCATGCAGCTCGTTGGCAAGCCTACCTTAAAGACCCACACCAAAGAACAAAGCTGACCTCTTCTTGCACCGCATCAGCTGGGATCTCCAACCCCACTATACCTTCAGTCCTCTCTGAAACCTGCTCTGAGAGGAATGAAGGTGTAGAATTAGGTGTGTCACAGCCAAGTACTTGCGGGCACTCTGCTAGCAGTACACCGACGTCCGATTCTAGCAGGCAAATTTCCCTGCCCCAGCTGCTGGACCGTCAAAAGAAGTTCACTCCCAGCAATCCACATGTCCAGCGGTTGAATGCTAGCTTGGCTAAATTGCTAGCGCTTCAACTGCTGCCTTTTCAGTTGGTAGACTCGGCCCCCTTCCGTGAGTTTGTGCAATGTGCGGTTCCTCAGTGGCAGGTTTCCAAACGCCACTTTTTTTCACGGAAGGCGATTCCGGCTCTCTACAGGCATGTGGAAGGCAATGTCTTGGCCTCGCTGGACAGGGCGATCAGCGGTAAGGTGCATATTACCGCTGACTCATGGTCCAGCAGGCATGGACAGGGACGTTACCTTTCTTTCACGGCCCATTGGGTCACTCTTTTGGCAGCTGGGAAGGATGCAGGACAAGGTGCAGTAGTGTTGGAGGTTGTTCCACCACCACGCCTCCAAAATGCTACTACTGGTTGTGACACACCTCTCTCCTCCACCCCCTCCTCTTCTTCTTCCTCCATGGCCTCTTCCTGTGGTTTGTCCTCGGAACCAGCGGTGCTCTGTAGGCGTTCAAGGGGCTACGCAAGTACGCAGGCAAAAAGATGCCATGCCGCGCTTGCGCTGGTGTGTTTGGGGGACAGGAGCCACACTGGGGCAGAGGTCCTGTCTGCTCTGCAGGGGCAGGCCGAGAGGTGGTTGACGCCACGCCAGCTTAAGCCAGGAATGGTGGTTTGCGACAATGGCACCAACCTCCTCTCCGCCCTTCGACAGGGACAACTGACCCATGTGCCCTGTATGGCTCACGTCCTTAACCTGGTGGTGCAGCGGTTCTTGGGCAGGTACCCGGGCTTACAGGATGTCCTGAGGCAGGCCAGGAAAGTCTGTGTTCATTTCCGCAGATCTTATAATGCCAGTGCTCGCCTGGCTGAGTTGCAAAAGGAGTTGAACCTGCCCAAGAACCGCCTTATATGTGACATGCCCACCAGGTGGAACTCAACGTTGGCCATGCTGCAGCGGCTGCACACGCAGCAGAGGGCCATCAATGAGTACCTGTGCGACTACGGCACCAGGACAGGGTCAGGGGAGCTCGGGTTTTTTTCACCATGCCAGTGGGGCATGATCAGGGATGCATGCACTGTCCTGGCACCATTTGGGGAGGCCACGAGGATGGTGAGCAGTGACAGTGCATGCATCAGTGACACTGTACCTCTTGTCCACCTGTTGGAGCACACGCTGCGTGGAATAATGGACAGGGCACTTGAGGCAGAACAGAGGCAGGAAGAGGAGGACTTCCTTGCCTCTCAAGGCCCCCTTTACCCTGACAGTGTTCCTTCTGTCCCACCCATCGCACAGGAAGAGGAGGAGGAGGAGGAGGAGGAGGAGGAGGAGGATTGTGTCAGCATGGAGGTGGAGGCTGGCACTCAGCATCATCAGCAGCAGTCTTTTAGGGATGATTTACAGTCCCAAGAAACCAGTGGACTTGTACGTGGCTGGGAGGAGGTGGCTGCGGATCATGTCGTCCTTAGTGACCCAGAGGACTCCAGACTGAATGCCTCAGCTAACCTACGCTGCATGGCCTCCCTGATCCTGCAAAGTCTGCGGAAGGATCCTCGTATTCTTCGGATCAAGGAGAGGGACCATTACTGGCTGGCCACTCTCCTTGATCCACGGTACAAGGGTAAGGTTGCGGACCTTATGTTACCGTCGCAGAGGGAGCAGAGGATGAGACAACTCCGGGAGGCCTTGCAGAAAGGTCTGTGCAACGCGTTCCCAGAGACTGGGAGGTTACAAACTCCTGGTCCTGGACAACGAGTTGCTGAGGCTTCGGGCAGTCAAAGAAGGAGCGGTGGGGAAGGTGGCCGTCTGACCGATGCGTTCAGACAATTCTTTAGTCCGCAGCCCCAAAGTATGATCGGTTCCAGCAACCATCGCCAGCGTCTGATAAACATGGTGCAGGAATACCTAGGGGCAAGGTCAGACTTGGACACCTTCCCCACCGAAAATCCTCTGGCTTACTGGGTCTTGAGGATGGATCACTGGCCAGAGCTTGCACAGTATGCAATTGAGCTACTGGCCTGTCCTGCATCCAGCGTTCTTTCAGAACGCACATTCAGTGCTGCTGGAGGATTTGTCACGGATCACAGGGTGCGCCTGTCCACCGACTCGGTTGATCGACTGACTTTCATCAAGATGAACCAGTCTTGGATCACCACAAGCTACCACACACCTGATGCTGATATAACAGACTAATTTATTTTAAAATGTCACATCCCTTCAAGACTGATGCTGATGCTGAGTTCCTGTGCTGTTATGTTGACTAGCTATCCTCCTCCTCCTCCTCAATGATCCGATTAATGATGATAGCTTGGAAGATCATTTTGGTTTATGGGTGCCGCCACCAGTGGCTAAGGCCCAATTTTTCAGCCCCTGTTTAACAGGGGCGTGTAATTACAATTTTTGATGCAATACTTTGCAACAGGCCTCATTGCTGTGCTCCAAGTACAGTATCTGTGAGGGGTTGCAGTGTTGTGCCACCAGTGCCTAAGGCCCAATATTTCAGCCCATGTTCAACAGGGGCATGCAATTCTAATTATTGATCTAATAATTCACAGCAGGGCCCATTGCTGCGCCCACCAAGAGTAACTGTCAGGCCTTACAGTGTTGTGTCAACACCACCACCACCACCACCACCACCAAAGGCCCAATTTTTCAGCCCCTGTTCAACAGGGGCATGCAATTCTAATTATTGATCTAATAATTGACAGCAGGGCCCATTGCTGCACCCACCAAGAGTAACTGTCAGGCCTTACAGTGTTGTGTCAACACCACCACCACCACCACCACCACCAAAGGCCCAATTTTTCAGCCCCTGTTCAACAGGGGCATGCAATTCTAATTATTGATCTAATAATTCACAGCAGGGCCCATTGCTGCGCCCACCAAGAGTAACTGTCAGGCCTTACAGTGTTGTGTCAACACCACCACCACCACCACCACCACCAAAGGCCCAATTTTTCAGCCCCTGTTCAACAGGGGCATGCAATTCTAATTATTGATCTAATAATTCACAGCAGGGCCCATTGCTGCGCCCACCAAGAGTAACTGTCAGGCCTTACAGTGTTGTGTCAACACCACCAAAGGCCCAATTTTTCAGACCCTGTTCAACAGGGGCATGCAATTATATTTATTGATCTAATAATTCACAGCAGGACCCATTGCTGCGCCCACCAAGAGTAACTGTCAGGCCTTACAGTGTTGTGTCAACACCACCACCACCACCACCACCACCAAAGGCCCAATTTTTCAGCCCATGTTCAACAGGGGCATGCAATTCTAATTATTGATCTAATAATTCACAGCAGGGCCCATTGCTGCGCCCACCAAGAGTAACTGTCAGGCCTTACAGTGTTGTGTCAACACCACCAAAGGCCCAATTTTTCAGACCCTGTTCAACAGGGGCATGCAATTATAATTATTGATCTAATAATTCACAGCAGGGCCCATTGCTGCGCCCACCAAGAGTAACTGTCAGGCCTTACAGTGTTGTGGCACCAGCACCACCATCAAAGGCCCAATTTTTACTACCACTGTTCAACAATTATATGTTATTACAATTCCTGATATAATAGTTGACAGCAGGGCGTTCCAGCACCCACCAAGAGTAACTGTGAGTGCTTACAGTGTTGTGCCAACACCAACACCTAAGGGGCCAATTTCTGCAGAGTATATACGGCAGGTCCCTACTTTCAAACATCCAACTTACAAACGACTACTACTTGCAAACGGAAGAAGACAACAGGAAGTGAGAGGAAATCTACCCCTTGGAAGGAAAATTCTCTCCTGTAATGCCGCGTACACACGACCGCTTTTCTCAACGAGAATAACGTCATTTTTTTTTCTCGCCGAGAAAACCGATCGTCTGTGGGCTTTATGTCGTTTTTTTCAACGAGAAAAACGGCATTAAAAACGACGAGAAAAATTAGAACATGTTCTAAATTTTCACGCCGTTTTTCAGGTCGTCGTTTTTTTCATCATGAAAAATGATCGTGTGTAGGCTTTAACGACGTTAAAAAAGCGCGCATGATCAGAAGCAAGTGAGGAGAAGGGAACGCTCGTTCTGGTAAAACTACTGTTCGGAATGGAGATGGCACCTTCGTCATGCATGAAAATATTACATCGTTTAATGCAGCGCATTCTTTTCTTCGTTCTAAATGCTGCAATTTTCCAATTCTCTTGCTGCTGATATTCTCCCAGAGTTAGGACAATCTTTGGTCTTTATGATTTATTGTTTTATCATGATTAATCTCTATTTTGGGGTGCCAGATCTCCCTAAATACCTAAAACTTTTAAATTATTTTTTTTTTTTGTTTTGTTTTTGTGCTTAAATTTGTGGTCTTAGATTTTAGACTGTTTTTACATATTATTTGCTATTTTGGAGTGTGTCAAGTTACCACAACATTATTCTTTATTCTAATTTTGTCTCAATGAGGTTAGTGTCCCTTGTTAATTTCTCAATTTTGTATCCACTGTCCCTGCCTACTCACTTACAAACTGGCTATTTAGAAGAAAAACACATGTTAATTTTGTATCTTCAAAAAAAATTCACATTTATTATGGCCTAATAACAAATTAAAAGGTAAGCCAAAACAAAACCATATGTAAAGTACAAATCAAGAAGCCAGGAAGACAGCACTGGAGACCCTGCTGAAATTAGTGCACACCCAGATCACCACAGCAAACACCAAAGCATGTGAAGACAAAAACTGGCCCCATGTGAGGCACATATCCTGGGTTCATTTTCGTCTTTTTTGTTTGACCTTCCCTGCAGCCTTCCTTGGAGGCTGTGTCCGTGGAGGAGGGACTGGAGCAGGAGCAGGGTCTGGGACGGGAGCAGGGCCTGGGACAGGAGCATGAAGTGGGGCAGGAGCATGGAGTGGGGCAGGAACTTGTGCAAAAAAATAGGAAAGGTCCACAACGTCTGTGAACTCCTTTAGTTTGTTCAACAGGCCCATATTGACCACCTTCAATATAAGGGTTTCACATTTTAGCCTCTGGTCCAGTCCCATTTGTGGCAGTTTCTCCCCAATAAGGGCAGCAAATCCCTCTGCAGCGGTGGGGGGCTCTCGGAGTGCAGCAGTAGCCTCCCTAATTAGGGCCTGTGTCTCCTCCTCCATTTGAACCAGCCTCCTAGATCTTTTTGCAGGAATCCGCAGCAGAGGGATCTGGGGCCTGGTGTTGTGCTGGGTCCCACTGGGGCCTGCCTCTTCCTGGGTCCCACTGGGGCCTGCGTCTTCCTGGGTCCCACTGGGGCCTGCCTCTTCCTGGGTCCCACTGCATTGTGGTGTGGTATAAATTGCCCCACTCCAAGATGGCCCCTATGAGCCTGATGAAGAAGCACGCATGCTTCGAACGCGCGCATCCCCCGCTGACATCATACCCGGAAGTGACGATTCCACTAGCTGTGTTCCAGTGAGGATTCTTCCCCATCTCTGCGGCCGCGAGAGTGAAGTTCCTTTTACCACCGCTAACCACTACGTGGGACTCCAGCTTGTAACATCAGGATTCGCAGCTCCCGGGTCGAGCGGATGACAACCTTTAAAGATAAGCCTCTTACTATACTCGTTTGTGAGTGTATCTCTTGCCGCTGTATTTTATATTGCTCTAATAAATTTTTGATACTACTACGCTTAGAAGGCGCTGCTTTTTTCCTCTTCCTGGGTCCCACTGGGGCCTGCCTCTTCCTGGGTCCCACTGGGGCCTGCCTCCTCCTGGCTTCCAGTGGCACCTGCCTCCTCGTGTCTCCCACTGGGGCCTGTCTCCTCATCCTGTAAAAAAAAGGTACATCGAGTTAGTTTTGCCTTCATCTTTCACACACATTTGTCTCCTCATGACATTTGGTAATTGAATGCTAATAAATATTAAAGTCAATCATTCTGACACCAGTATATTTCTTTTTGGTGCCCTTAATTTGTGGCCACTGCTGTCTATTGATATGTCAGACACTTTTTTGAAACTGTTAACATTTTTCACACTTTTTTTTAAACTTTTTCAACATTCAACTTTTATTACTCTAAATATTTTGTGAAATATTATACCTGGCTCCAAATATTTAAATCCGGCTCCTCCAGGACTTGAGGTTGTTCCTCCAAAGAGACCTCAAGTTGGCTGGAGGCTTGGCTGCATGGAATGCTGGAGGGAAGGCTGGAGGGTTGGCTGGAGTGTTGGCTGCAAGGAAGGCTGGAGGTCGTTCTGGGTGGAAGGCTGGAAAGTGATTCCCTGGATTCCAGATGTTCATCAAGGAAACTCAGGTGCTGATAGTACCACAGATTTGGTATGTATCGGTCCTCTGCACCTGCTCCTGACTGCAGGGATTTTTGAACTTTATTCCTTTGAGCCCGGTATGTGCCCCTAATGGTCCCAATTTTGTTCTTCAGATCCTGTAGTGTTGCTGTGGGGATCTGAGTTTTCACAAATTCCAGCAAGGTCTCCAGTGCTCTCTTCCTGGCTTCTTTATTTTTATTATTTTTATTTTTAGTCTCCCATAAAATTGGAAGATTCTTCCATCTTTGGAGGAATTCCAGCATAAAATCGGGGTCCTTAAATGCCTTCATTATCTGTGCAATTCAAAAACCAAAACCAAAAAAGGAATGTCAGTCAGGACTACTCCAAATCTTTCTAACCATATATAGGCCACTAACGTAGCAATTGGGAAAGCATTGTGGTTCCCCCAAATATCCATACCAGGCCCTTCAGGTCTGTCAAGGATTTTAAGGGGAACTCCCCGACAAATTCCCTTAAAAAATGGCGTGGAGTCCCCCCCCCCAAATCCAGAACAGACCCTTATCCGAGCATGCAACCTGGCCGGCCACAGGGGAAGAGGGGGGGACGAGAGAGCAGCCCCCCCTCCCTTCTGAACCGTACCAGGCCACATGCCCTCAACATGGGGAGCATGTCCCCATGTTGATGGGGACAAGGGCCTCATCCCCACAACCCTTGCCCGGTGGTTGTGGGGGTCTGCGGGCGGGGGGCTTATCTGAATCTGGAAGACCCCTTTAACAAAGGGGCCCCCCAGATCCCGCCCCCCCTATGTGAAATGGTAATGTGGGACATTGTACCCCTACCATTTCACCTTAAAAAATTGCATTATCTGAAAAATGACACTACACGGGTTTTGACAATTCCTTTATTATTGGTTTTGTTTTTCAACCATCTTCTTCCTTCTTCTTTTCTGCATTGGAGTTTCTTCATCCATCTTCCTCTTCATCTTCATCTTCCTTCTTGCTTCGGGCTTCTCGTCCGCATCTTGCTTCGGCTTCTTCTTTGTTCTCCCGCTGCTCCGTTTGAATTTGAGTTTCCCGCTGTGTGACGCAAAGTTAGGCAGTTCTCCTCTAGGTCCGCTGCGAGCCGGGGGACCCGCCCCCCTCTGACTGCACGGGGAAAGTACCTGTGAAATCTCTGTGCGTCAGAGGGAGGCGGGGTCGCCGGACCAAGAGGAGAACTGATGAACTGAGCGTCCCACAGCGGAACCTCCAATTCAAACGGAGCGGACGGAGAAAGAAGAACCCGGAGCAAGATGCGGACGAGAACACCGAAGGAAGAAGGAAGATGAAGAGGAAGATGGAGGAAGAAACACGAAGCGAGAAAAGAAGAAGAAGGAAGAAGATGGGAGAAAGCCAAACTAAAAATTAAAAGAATTGTCAAAAACTGACTACTGTCATTTTTTCCATTTTGTACACTTTCTTAGTGAAATGGTAGGGGTACAATGTACCCCTTACCAATTCACATAGGGGGGGGGCCGGGATCTGGGGGTCCCCTTTGTTAAAGGGGTCTTTCAGATTCCAATAAGCCCCCCGCCCGCAGACCCCCACAACCACCAGGCAAGGGTTGTGGGGATGAGGCCCTTGTCCCCATCAACATGGGGACATCCTCCCCATGTTGAGGGCATGTGGCCTGGTACGGTTCAGGAGGGAGGGGGGCCGCTCTCGCCCCCCCCTCTTCCCCTGCGGCCGGCCAGGTTGCGTGCTCGGATAAAGGGTCTGTTGTGGATTTTGGGGGGGACTCCACGCCCTTTTTTTTCTTGATTTGGGGGTGGAGTTCCCCTTAAAATCCTTGACAGACCTGAAGGGCCTGCAACTCGAATTTGGGGGAACCCCACGTTTTTTTTTTTCAGGTACAAATCAGTTTTCAAAGCCATTTGCAAGAATTCATTCAGAGCCGCGATTGACTTTTCTAAGTTTATAGTCCCAATTCAAAAATGACACTTTGTGCACGGCCAGTACTAACAGCACGGGAAGCAAGCGCCAAGTTACATGCATATTGCCCAACTCCGGCCCCGAACATACAGTGAATGAATGTTTATAGGTTTAATGCTCCTGGACACAGCCATATCAAGTAAGAAAAATGTTACGTACCCGCGATCTACACGTTCGTCTCCTCCGACCTTCTTCCACTCACTGAACGTCGCTTTCAACGATGTTTTTTGGAGTTATATACAGTGCGTATGCGTGACGCTCCGCACGCTTTCCAGCCCCTGACGTTCGTTACACTACTTTCCCCGCCCCTTCTCGCTACTCCTTAATGACGGAGAGTGTAAACATGGCGGCGAATCAACAGGATGTGGAAAGTGGGGAAGAAAGCAGGCACCGACCCAGAAGGTATAAAGCCACTAACATGAGCTTTGGGGAGATGGTGGAGATGGTCACCATATTGCTCCGGGATGATTACGACGCCAAACATGGGCCCTACAAAAAGCCAAATCAAGTGAAGGCCAAGATCATGGATAAAGTGGTCAAAACGCTCTTTGAAAAATTTGGGGTTCGCAGGTCGCGGGAACAGATCCGGAAACGATGGTCGGACATTAAGTTGCGTGAGCCGGATCAATATAAAAATATCAAAAAAGTCATCAAAAAAAGTAAGTAGATTAACATTAAATGTGATTTTGCCTAATAACGTGGTGTTGCATGTGTTTTTAAAATAATGTATGTATTACAGTGAAAAATGTCATGTTTCATGTTTTTGGGCACACGATTCGATCGTATAAATGGTCGTTCAAACGTTCACTCAATCACAAGCTTTTGCCACGATTCATCATTGTTCGAACGACATTTTATCAATCACAAAATAATCGGCAGGTTCAAATGTTTTTAGCAATGTATTCCACCAAAACATCGTTTGGGTGGTATTGAACGAGGATTTCAACGTTGGATTCTTGTGCCCAAGAACATGAAACAGGACATCATGAAATGTTTATGTGAGAAGTAATTATAAACATGTTTGTGTAGTTGTTGGTAATTAGATTTGGCTAATGGAACTAGATTCAGTGTACGTTTACAAGAGTATATGCTCAGCAGCTGCTTACACATCTGGACTCATTAGCACAAGTGTGGGCCACAAGAACAAGCTTTTGATGGTGTCACACACAGGTGATCCAGTGGATACCTGGTGTGTTTCCATGTGTGAAACATGACCTAAAGAGATTAATCTACCATCTTGGGAAATGGATACAATCATGTGTTCATCTTCTCCAAAATTATCAGTAATACAATTGTAACACACTTTCCAAGAATGATTAATATTCCTCTTTCATGTCTAAATATATTTAGTTACACAACTCTACCTTTTGGTTATATCTCCTAGGGATTCAAAGAGCTAAGAGACACGAGGCTGCAAACCCCGCACCACCAACTCAAGACCCACAACTGCAGGATGTGGCAGAAGAGGGAAATGGCAACTCACAAGGTCAGTGTCATACACCACAGCCTCACGTAATAGATGTTTGCCTGTATATTTAGTAAGACATTTTCTTTTCACAACTTAAAGGGACTTTAATGCCTGCGGCACCAGCAACCTTCACCAGAGCCACTGCCCAGATGTTGCTTGAAGAAGTGAGGGTCTGCTCTCGAGAGGTTCAAACCATAAAACACAACCTGGTCCAGATGTACCAAACAAACAAAATGATGGAGACAAAACTTAAAAAAATTTAGCATATTCTTGTGAGCGTTTAAAACTTGTATATATTCTAAAAAAAAAGTTTATTTTTTGGGGGGGAAATGTTTTATTTCTATAAAGGGATATTGTTCGTGTTGTACATTTTTGTACTGAGTTGTAAAAAGCAAATATTTTATAAATGCCCAAAAAAATTTGGGTTATATTTTGATACAAACCTTACCAATTTTATAATCATAAAAATTTTTAATCACTAAACAATGTGTGGCTTCTTATATCAATGTTGCCCCCCCCCCCTAAAAAAATGTGTGTGTTTAGACTCTATAAATGCTTGTAATTTACTTGTTAGGAAAAAACATGGGACTACAACTGCACTAGTATAACTGAGGACAGTGATGGTGAACCTTGGCAACCCAGATGGTTTGGAACTACATTTCTAATGTTACTCAGGCACTCTGCAGTGTAGTTGAGCATCATTGAAAATGGAGTTGAAAAACATCTGGAGTGGCAAGGTGACCTAGAAGAAAGAACAAATACAACAAAAGAAAAGCAAACAAGATGTTTTCAGTATATTCTTTTTTATTATGAGCAAAATTGATTTAAAACTGATCAGGCATTGCAATGGCCCCCCTACCCATAAAATATTCGACATAGCGTTGCCGCACATCACGGCCGCTTTGGGGGGCCAAGCCTGTAGGGCCAGCTAACTGGGCTGGCAATGGTCCATCCAAGCACTGTGTGCCCTGAAGGTCAACTGTAGCAAGATAATTTGTGGAGTGTTTGGCCTCGTACACACGACCGATTTTCTCGTCGTAAAAAACACGTCGTTTTTTTCGACGAGATTCTTGTTAAGCTTGTCGATTTTCTCGTCAAGCTTTCTATGCGTACACACTGTCATTTTCCAATTTCCTCGTGGTTCTCTGCGCTCACGTCCAGCACGTACGACGGCACTATAAAGGGGAAGATCTTTTTTCTTGGCGCCACCCCTTGGGCTGCTTTTGCTGATCTCGTGTTACCGCGTGTGAAGTAAAAGTTTGGGAAGAGACGATTCGCGCTTTTCAGTCTTCGTACTATTCAGATCGTTTTCTGCCGTTCAGTTTGTGCTTGTGGGTTCGTATCTTGACTTTCAGGGCGTCTAGGCAGGTCGTATCTGTTTTACAGTGCGTTCTTGCCTGTTCGTTTCTGAATTTCAGTTCGTTATTCATAGGCCTTGCTGTTCTAAAGTGCGTTCTGTTCTGTACGTTCTGATTAGACGACCGTTTCCTAGCCATGTCGCCTGGACGTTCTCGTCGTCGAGTTCATGCTGTGCGTGCGCTTGGTGTTGGTCTGCTTGTTTTGGACCAAGACCAGTCCATGAATGGTGTGAGGAGGAGTTCATAGACCAAGAATTGGTTGCTCCAGCGGGACCAATTCTGCCACATGCCTCTGCTGCGGGAGATCGTCGAGAATAATCCTGAGGACTACAGGAATTTTCTGAGGATGTCTGACCCCGTTTTTCAGGAACTGTTGGCTTTGGTGTCCCCCTATATTACCAGGAAGGACACCGTTATGCGGGAAGCCATCAGTGCTGAGCAGAGGCTCATCGCCACGTTGCGTTACCTGGCGACAGGGAGAAGTCTTCAGGACTTGAAGTTCACCACAGGCATCTCCCCCCAGGCTCTGGGCCTCATAATCCCAGACACCTGTTCTGCTATTATACAAGTCCTGCAGGAGGACTATATTAGGGTAAGTTTTCTCCCTTAACATCACATTTTATGTATTACATGTATGCTAATGTATTGTATTTCTTTCATCCTTCCCTAATTACCATGATTGTAATATGCTGAGAATGTCCCCTTTGTCCCCATGCATGTTGGAAGCTTTAGATTGCCCCTTTTTTATCCTCCCTAAATATTTCCCCTCACTAACTTTTCCAGCAGGGGCGCCTGTTGCTCCAAATGTTGGGGGGTTCCAACCCCAATTTCGGAAATAAACTTCCTCCTTTTTTGCTCTGTTGCCTAATAAACGCCCCCAGTTGTCCCCTCCAATGCAGCCATTTAGTCCCCTCTAATGCAGCCAGTTTCCCCTCAGCCCTGCACTTACCTTCTTGTGGTCAGCGCCATCCTTCTTCTGTCCTTGATGTCTTCTCCTTCCCTTCATGTTGCATCAGCCAATCATGTTACCATTAAACAGACTTGGTGAACATGATTGCCAGAGCAGCCTGTCAGTGTTTACACAAGGAATGCCCCCTCCTTGCGTCCCCGATTTTTCTTTGAGGAAGCCAATTACATCCCTCAGGTTGTAATTTGCAAGACTATTTTAATACCTGTTTCTGCTCTGCAATTTGAACCCCCTAAATGCCGCAGTTATTCATATGTCGGTCGCTTTACAAGAGGCCATCCACCTGAATAGTGTGCGGCATAGACAATACATAGGTTCATGCAACGCATGAACCTATGTATTGTTCTGAGTGATGGGCACAGGAGAGAGGGGACAGTGCTCCAGCGCCCACTCTGGACGCACCGCCACTGCAATGCTATCCTGTGGCCAAACACATCTCCCCCCCCCCCCAAAATAATTTAGTAATGGCCCATCAGAGGGGGTGATGAATATGATAAATGAGCCTTCCATTATACTTTTTTTACACACCTTAATAAACGTATAATTAGATTGATGTTGGTCTCTAATTTTTTGGGATAGAATTTCCTTGTAATGTATGCCTTTGTTTTTCTAATATTATTTCATCTTGTTTCACTCCACAGCTTCCTTCCACGCCACAGGAATGGCAGACTGTGGCATCGGAGTTTGCCACGCGGTGGGACTTCCCCAACTGCGGTGGTGCCATAGACGGGAAGCACGTCCGCATCGTGCCGCCACCCCGTTCTGGGTCCTACTACTACAATTACAAGGGGTTTCATAGCATTGTGCTGATGGCGGTGGTGTCAGCACGGTATGAATTCCTCTATGTTGATGTAGGGAAGAATGGCCGGATGTCCGATGGGGGATCCTTCATCCAGACGGAGTTTGCCCTCCGTCTCCAGAGTGACGACCTTGCATTGCCACCGGATGCAGGGAATATTGAAGGACTCCCCTTTGTTTTCTTGGCTGATGAAGCCTTCAGACTCGGACGGCATCTTATGAGGCCATTTCCACAGAGGACCCTGACCCCAGAGAAGAGTGTGTTCAATTACCGGCTGGCCAGGGCCCGAAGAGTCGTTGAAAATGCCTTTGGCATAATGGCCAGCCGGTTCCGCCTTTTTATGACTTCCATCCACTTGGCGACTACAAAATAAACTATGTAGTGTTATGCTGCTGTGTGCTACACAACTTTCTGAGCCAAAAATCTAATTCCTATATGGCCTCAGTTTTGCCAGAGGCTGGACTTTCCCCTGCAAATCCCCTTCCGGGCCTGGAATCTGCCCGTCTTGGCTTGCCCCCCCAAAATGCCCGTGTGGTTCGGGACAAATACATGGAGTATTTCACGGGTAGGGGGGCAATTCCTATGCCAGCCTATGTCTAAGTATCCCAATAAAAATCTTGTTTAAACCTTTAATTATTTGTTCTTTCCTGTCTCCTAGTTTGTCTTTGTGCATTTGTAGTGGCAAGTGTATTTTACTTTAGTAAATAACAACCAATTTCACTATGTTACCTTAAAAAAGAACCAAATAAGCTTAGAGAGTATTATAAAAAGAAGCTACACGTTGTTTGTGGTCAAATATTTTACTCTCTGCACATTCTCTTTTTTAATTTTTTTTTTGTTTTACTTTGGGGTTGGCCTGGCCACAACCCGGCAAATTTTGGCTTATGAAAATACAAAAATATCACTTGCATTTCTAAAATTACAACATTGGATACCTCTGAGCAATCTGAGACATTCAGTTACACAAACTATGTCTCTATGTGCCCGTCCTAATATGGGGTCCTGCCACCCCTTGCCCAGCCAAAAATTCAATATGCACACATTTTTACTTTTTTGCAAATAGGAAGTTTACAATCCTGATCCCTATTGTCAACATGTGCTATCTGCCATCAGGGGTGATCAATGGACGTGTTTTGGGGGTGCATCCCCCTCCTCAGTTCACCGACTTTTGATACGAGGAAGGGGTTGCACCCACAAAAGACGTACATGGATATCCCCTGATGGCAGATAGCACATGTTCACACACTGTGTGCATATTCAATTTTTGGCTGGTTTGTTACTCAAAAAATTATAAAAAAATATAAAAACAAACATGTAAAAACAAATGTGTTTGGATGGCTTATTGGATTCTCCCCAAAACATTGAGAATGTCTTTAAATGTTTGTTCCATCACATGGATTCTTTGTTTAATTAGGTCCAGTTCCGTGCTACATTCCATCACTTGCTGGATGAGGCGGAGGGCACTGTCAGCAGAGAACGGTGTGCTATCCTTCACAACATTTCCATCCCCTAAAAACCATAAAAAAAAATTAATAAAACTCTGCAGGCCTACCTCGCTTACCTTAAGCTGTGGTGTCAGATACTGACCTGTTGTGGTGACCAGATCCACAACGTCATCCACCTCTCCTTCCTGCACTTCTCCTTCCTCCACCTCAACTTCCTGCACATCTTTCGGTTGTGGATCTTTGGGAGTTTGGGGTTGCTTGGAAGTTGTGGGGTGCATGTGCTCCCTGGAGTGTCCTCCTCCCAGTCTTCTCTCCCCTATGAGAATAAAACCAAAGGTCTATTTATCACACTGTAAAAATCTCATTGTTAAACTAAAAACAGGCTAAATTGTTTGGAAGTGGGGTACAAGTGTGTGTTTGTGCGGAATTTAAAGAAGAATGCATTATTTATGACCCCAAATATGTTTAGTATTCACATTTGGATGTAATTTTTTGGACATGGAGGCACCACAAATAAACTCTGATGCACCTGTGTGGGACACCCAAAATAGGCGGGTCTGGTGGCCCACACTATAGTGCTCCAAAGTACAGATGTGGAAGCAGCTGCTGAGTGTCCTCTCCTTTACACTGATTAAAGTTTGCATTTCATTCTCCTTACAAACACATCATCTAGACTTAAAAATTATCCACAATACTTGATCAAAAATGGCAGATGTCTAATTACTTTTGTGGCTCTTAAATAAGCCAAAACCGCGGATAGTGGCCGAACGAAGTGTCGGTAACCTAACGAACGATTACTGTGCCCAACCTAGTTCAAAATATTACATTTTGGAAGGGAGTCCAATATGATAAAAAAAAATAAATGTCAGTTTCTAAAAAGATTAATAGCAGAAAGGTCGTAATTTTACTTACTTTTAGCGAGCATCCTCTTTATGATCCTCAACTGGTCTGGCTCCCTCAGTTTGAGGTCTGACTACCTCTTTCTGAGCTGCTCATTTGAGCGTTTCACCCCGAACTTCGCCCTCAGACTCTTCACAACTTTAGTGAGGATTTTGGCCTTCCTTCTATTTGGTTTGCTATACGGCCCATGCTTGGCATCATAATCAGCCTTGACCAAGATGTCCACCATCTCCGCCATCTCCGCCAAAGACATATTCGATGCCTTGAATCTCCTCCTTGATCGTGACGTGTCCTCGGTCTCCGGGCTTGTCTCCTCGCTAGTTGCGGAATTATCAGACACCTGCTGTAACTCCGCCATATCTGTCTGCGCGCCGAAAGAGAAGGGGCGGGGAAAAGATGTTAGTTAGAACGTCATGGGCGGGCGACATGTGCGGAGCGACGTGTTCGAATTTTGACGCATGCGTGGTGTGTATATAGCAAACACACATGTGACTATAGTACGTTCGGTGTGCGGAGAGAGGAGTTCAAGTGACGGACGTGCGAACGAAGGTATGTGATTTTGTGAGACTTGTAAAAATTGTTGGCCTATACTGTCTTGAGATTGTTGGAGGATATATATGGTGACTAGGATGTGAAGGAGGTTAGACTGTTTGCCTCACATTATTTAAATATAATTTATTTTACTTGCAGATACAATATGAATGTCTTTATTAGCGACAAAGAGTTCCTGGCGGAATTTATTGACCGGGTAAGGGAGCTGCCGGCTCTGTGGGAGACCAAAAACCCCATCCATAAAAAAAAAGGGGTGAGAAAAGCAGCGCTGGAGAAGCTGCTCCCATTTGTGCATACCAAGGTGCCCACAGCCACAGCAAAACAAGTGGACACTAAAATTGGGAGCTTGAGAGGTACCTACAGGACTGAACGCTCTAAGGTGCTGGCTTCTCAGAGGTCAGGAACAGCAGCAGATGATGTTTATGTCCCGATTTTGTGGTACTACAGCAGGATGTCCTTCCTGGATGACCACATTGAGCCAAGGCCATCACTCTCCACTCTTCCCCCCAGACTTCCCTGCAGCCAACCTGAGCCTTCTCTGGAGCAAGAGGAGGCAGCCATCCTGGATGATCCTGATTTGTCCATCTGGAGCCAGGTATAGTATTAACTGAAAATGTAGTGGGATAAAATTAATGTTTCCCAAATATGTCAGGATGAGAAACATACATTATTTTGTATTCCACAAGTGAAATCATGATCTGTAGACATTATTCTGCACTTAATTGTGTGGTAAATAGTCAAGCTGATGTAGTGGTAAATTTAAAGCAAGGATTTATGCATTTACATTCTAATTGCTTCCATCAGGATTACAAAGTTTGATGCAAAGATTAAACCAACATATTAAACTATGTTCCTTTTTCATACACAGGATGAAATCAGCCAGGAGGAGGGTCTGGAAACTGTCAGGCAGGAGGAGGAAGGGCCCAGTGGCAGCCAGGAGGTGGCAGGGCCCAGTGGCAGCCAGGAGGTGGCAGGGCCCAGTGGCAGCCAGGAGGTGGCAGGGCCCAGTGGCAGACAGGAGGTGGCAGGGCAAAGGAGAAGCACCAGATCCCAGGTGCCTCCCATCCGGCTTCACAAAAGAGGCAGGAGGGACAGGACCACCAGTGAGGCAGCAATGGCCCTTATTAAAGAGGCCCATGCCACCCTCAAGGAGCCCACATCCCCTGAAGAGGCCATTGCCGGCCTAGTGGAGGCTAAGTTCAAGGTGATGAGCATGGAGCAACGCCTCCTATGCGAGCCCCTGCTCATCACCTTGCTCAACAAGGGGGTGATGGAGCAAATTACCCCCAATACCGCCATATGTGAGGTGGCCCAACTGACCCAACCTCAACCTCCACCTCCACCTTCCTCTTCTGCCCCACCCCCTTCTGCTACACCTCCACCTTCTGCCCCACCCCCTTCTGCTACACCTCCACCTTCTGCCCCACCCCCTTCTGCTACACCTCCACCTTCTGCCCCACCCCCTTCTGCTACACCTCCACCTTCTGCCCCACCCCCTTCTGCTACACCTCCACCTTCTGCCCCACCCCCTTCTGCTACACCTCCACCTTCTGCCCCACCCTCTTCTGCTACACCTCCACCTTCTGCCCCACCCCCTTCTGCTACACCTCCACCTTCTTCTTCTGCCCCACCCCCTTCTGCTACACCTCCACCTTCTTCTTCTGCCCCACCCCCTTCTGCTACACCTCCACCTCCTCCTCCTGACAGGAGTACCCCTCCAGTGGGCCAGCCTCCAGCCAAACGAAGAAGGAAGGCTGCAGGAAAGGCTGCAGGAAAGGCTTCAGGAAAGGCTTCAGGGAAGGTTGCCAGGAAGAAGAGGAAGTGATGGCCTTGCTTCATTGTGGTCGGACAGAAGGCAGCCTGTTGTAGTACCACACACTTGGGACATATATCTCACCTGCTGCTGTTCCTGACCTCTGGGAGGCCAGCATCAGATTGTGTTCTGAAATGTGGGCCTTCTCAAGCTCCCAATTTTAGTGTCCACACAGGGTTGCTGTGTGCTCTGGGGTCCCTGGGATGCACAAATGGCAGCAGCTTCTCCAGCGCTGCCTTCTCTTTATTTAATTTATAAACATGAATAAATGTGTTTTTTGTTTAAGTTCATACTTGACTATGTGTATTTTTAAATAAAAAAAATCAAGCTTTGGAGTAAGCAGATACATTTGACTGACAATAAAAGGCACAGATATCACCCCCCCAAAAGAATAACTAAATCTGATTAGCACAAAAACATGGTGTGAAATTTTAATAATATAGATTCCAAAATTAAATGGGAGATCGCTATCAAAACATTGAGAAATTATAATTAACATCATTTTGAAAAATCTAACCATTTAAATTATTCCTAAAAACTTGCACGATATAATACACATAAATCTTATAAAGAGCAGCATGAAAAATGTTAAAAATAAGGCAGAACTCTGTGTGAATATCAGCAGCAAAAGAAGGTCACTCGTTTTGATTAATGTAACATTCTAACGAAGATTTCAATGCAGAACATTTAAACTATGAAATATTTATGAGCGTGACGAATGTGCTCTCTCCATTATGAAGGCTTGTTTTACCAGAAGATGCGCTCCCGTCTCATAGTTGCTTGTGAGCATGCATGCTTTTGGAAGAGTCGTAAAAGCATACACACGAACCATTTTCTCGTCACAAAACAGGCCGACGAGAAACACGACGAGGAAATCTGGAATCCTGACGAGAAAATAGAGAGCAGGTTCTCTATTTTCTCGTCGAGATTCTCGTCAAGTTTCTCGTCGTAAAACCATACACACGAACGTTTTTCTAGACAAAAAAACTCTCGCGGCACTTTTCTTGACTGTTTTGGACGAGAAAATCGGTCGTGTGTACGAGGCCTTTGATTAAAAAATTGTGCAGTATGCAACAACACATGACCAAATGGTTCCATTTATACTCCGCCATGTTTATTGCAGTCAGAAAAAGCCGGAAGCGACTGGCCATGATGCCAAAGGCGTTTTCCACCACCCTTCGCCCTCTGGCCAGACGATAATTAAACACCCTCCTCTCAGGGGTGAGGGACCTTTGGGGGAAAGGCCTCATCAAATGTGGTCCAAGCGCAAAAGCCTCATCTGCCAGGAACACAAACGGGAGGCCATGTTCATTATCTTCAGCAGGTGGCAATGCCAGGTCCTCTGAAAGAAGCCGGTCTGCAAACTCTGTCTGGGCGAAAACACCACCGTCAGACATCCACCCATTTTTCGCAACATCAACAAATAGGAACTCATAGTTCGCAGACACCACCGCCATGAGCACAATACTGTGGAAGCCTTTGTAATTCCAAAAAAAGGACCCAGAATGGGCTGGTGGCACGATGTGGACGTGCTTGCCATCAATGGCTCCTCCACAGTTGGGAAAGTTCCACCACTGAGAAAAATCAGATGCCACATTCTGCCATTCCTGTGGCGTCGATGGTAACTGTGGAGTCAAAGGAAAAAAAAAATAAATAATAATTAGTACCTATACATTGCAAGCATGTTAGCACAAAACACTCTGGCCAAAACATCAGGATAGCATTAATTTGGAAGGAGGATTTTAGAGCGGAGCTACGCAGCCAAAATACTATAAAATAACACAGCAGCTCCAGCTACAGCAGCTGCAGAGGTTTGCTAATTGTACACTTACCTGTCCTGGAGTCCAGCAACGTCCGCAGCAGAGGATGAACAATTGCTCGTCACTCTGCTGCCCCCTCTGCCATCCTTGGTGAGGGAACCAGAAAGAGAAGCCTTGCGGCTTCACTGCCCGGTTCCCAAACGCACATGCACGAGAAGCGCTGCGCAGTTCAGACTGGTCCTCCTGTGTTCTGTGAGACAAGTGTTTCCAAGAACACTACGGGTCTTCTGCGGGAAGTGACTTGGCTCAGGCAGATTTGCCCCAGAGATGACTCCCGGATGTGGGTGAAAATACCTGGCTTAAACAGGTATCTTCACCCCCCTCCCCCATGAAAGGTGTCAATTTTGACACCGGGGGAGGGTTACAATGAGCGGACCCACAAAATTTAGGATGGAGGTCCGCTTGAATAAGATAGAAAAATAAGCAACAAAAACAACACCCACTCTGATGGACCTGAGAAATTCGGAGAGGGTGGAGGGTTTGAGATGAGTTGGGGACATCATAATTAAAATCTATAGTACGATGTAATTTATTTGGGTAGATTAGACAAACTTACAAAATTAGGGGGGGGGGGGGGGGGGGGAAATCAGGCAATCTAAGCACTACAATGGAGCGTACAAAACTAAAATGAGGATTGACTAGGCTAGGTGTGTTTGGGCCCAGGATCTAATGCTGGAGATTGCTTGACCCAAAAATATGCATGTAGCCCAAAAACATAGAACATTCAAAGCTTACAACATGCAGGGGGACAAAGGGGACATTCACAGCATATTCAAATCATGGTAATTAGAGACAGTTCAAAATATACTATACATTAGCAAGCATAAAAAAAACATAGATTGTGATGTTTATAAAGGAGAAAACTTACCTTAAGATAGTCCTCCTGAAGGACCTGGATAATGGCAGAGCAGGTTTCTGGGATAATGACGCCCAGAGCCTGGGGGGAGATGCCTGTTGAGAACTTGAGGTCCTGCAAGCTTCTCCCAGTCGCAAGGTATCGCAACGTGGCGATGAGCCTCTGCTCAGCAGTAATGGCTTCCCGCATAACGGTGTCCTGCCTGGTGATATAGGGGGACACCAAAGCCAAGAGCTGCTGAAAAACGGGGTCAGACATCCTAAGAAAATTCCTGAAATCATCAGGGTTATTCTCCCGGATCTCCCGCAGCAGAGGCATATGACATAATTGGTCCCTCTGGAGCAACCAATTCTTGGTCCATGAACTCCTTCTCACCCTCCTCATGGACCGGATCTGGGACATAGCAACAAGCCCAGCAGCAAGCACAGCACGATCTCGGCGACAAGAACGTACGCGCAACATGGCTTCAAAACGGTCGTCTAATCAGAACGAACTAAAAGAACGCACTGAAGAACAGCAAGGCCTATGAAGAACGAGCTGAAAAACAGTAACGTGCGGACAAGAACGCACTGCAAAAACAGATACAAACTCACTACACGCACTGAAAGCCAGATACGAACCCACAAGCACAAACTGAACTCCCGAAAATGATCTTTCAAGCACGAAGACTGAAAAGCGCGAATCGTCTCTTCCCAAACTTTTACTAACACGCGGAAACACGAAATCAGCAAAAGCAGCCAAAAGGGTGGCGCGAACAGAATGAAACTTCCCCTTTATAGTGCCGTCGTACGTGTTGAACGTCACCGCGCTTTGCTAGATCAGTTTTTTGCACGATCATATGTAGGCAAGGCAGGCTTGAGAGGAAACAAGAAAAATAACGTCGAGAAAATCGTCGTTTTTTTTCTTGACATGAAAAGCGGTCGTGTGTACGCGGCATAAGAATTAATATGGGAGAAAGGTGTCTCCTCTGTACTGATGCTTTATCAGCAATCCTTGTTTCAATAAAAACCCCACTTTTCAAAAACAGTTGTCATTGGGACGGAAAGTGAGGTGAAATGTTCTGAACAGGGGCACAGACAGCAAAACAAATGTTACAGGATAACCCTTCCCTATGTTTTCCAAAAAGCTTAAAAATAGATTTTTGGGCTGGAGCTACACTTAAACAATGTAGCTGTTCAAAATTACAAACAGATTCTACATAAGAACAAACCTACAGTCCCTGTCTTGTATGCACCGCCTGTATACGGCTGTTCAGAGTATATAGGGCCTTTTTTATTTTATGTGCGGGGTTCCCCTAATATCCATACAAGACCCAAAGGGGCTGGTAATGGGCTGGGGTAGGGGGGGGGGGGTCATGGGGTAGCTATGCCATTTTTCTTAAAGATTTTCATCCATATTACCGGGACCAGACATTACATTAAAGCCGCAAGCAGTTTTAAATGGCTTTTTTTTCCTTTAGAAATGTTATTTTGTGCAGGGACAGTTCTAAACACGGGAAACACGTGGCACTTCACAGGCATACTTTAGACACCCCCCAGGTACGATATTTAAAGGAATATTTGACTTTTTTTTTTCACTTTATGCATCATTAAAATGACTGCTCCCGAAAAACGACCGTTTTTAAAACTTCTTTTTGCATTGATACATGTCCCCTGGTGCAGAACCCGGGTTCCCAAACTCTGTTTAGGACAATAACATGGATAATAGTCGTTATAATTAGCACTTTAGAATTCGAACGTTCGCATCCATTGTATTTAATAGGGTTCTAATGTTCGTGCGAACTTTCGGTCCGTTCGCGGGTTCTGGTGCGAACCGAACCCGGGGGTGTTCGGCTCATCACTAATCATCAACTGTATTTTTTTTAATTGCAGTCATTAGAGGCGCATATTACAGTTTTACTGAAACCTGGGAAGGATGTCACTCTTTGTAGCCGTTATCATGCCATCTCTCTTACAAATGTTGATATTCATCTATATTCAAAGATGTTAGCTAATCGACTTATCCCATATATTTCAGATTTGATACACCTGGACCAGGTGGGGTTTATTTCCAACAGAGAAGCTTGAGATAATCCTGTGATGGACCCCGTACTCAAGAGGAGTATGTCCCACATATAAGCTTCACTTGCCCGGTACCAGCACAATCCAAGATCCCTTTGCCGACCCAGGCACTTGTCGAGACATCAGTGTAGGGTGGTAAGGAACATAAAACTGTTTATTGAAACACAGGTACAAACAGATATACACTGAGGGGACAACCCCCCTTCTGTGTATAATGACACAGGGTGGGGTAAACTGTACATCTAGTAATGAGAGACACAGGTATATTCAACTTTTCAACAGTAGACCATCCTATCAGCAGGGAGGGCTATTAGAGAAATCCCCCCTCCCCTCTAGCACCCAATAGCTGACAGTGGTTTCATTAACATGTAAGCTAATACACATTAGCATATACATCCCATAATACTTCGCTCACAAGGCAGACAAACAATATAACAATGAAATTTAGTAAACCCTCTAAAACATTTTTTTATAAACAAACCCCTGCAGGAGAAAGGCATAATGAGCTAGTATGCATAGCATACTAGCTCATTATGTGGCAATTACCTGAAATCGAAGCCCCCAAAGTCCTCCTTGTTCTCCGCCGCCGCCACCATGTCAGCTTGGAGCTTCTTCCTGTTATCGCCGCACCAGCGCTGTGATTGGCCGGAGCGGCGATGACGTCACATGCATGCGCGCTCAGGCCGGCAAGATCCCATTCAGAAAACCGGCAATGATGCCGGCCCGCTAGTGCGCCTGCACTGTTGTCTACGGCGCAAATGCGCCATAGACATCGGTGCTGTGTTTTCAGCAAATATCTCCTTAACCGTGTAGATTAAGGAGATATTTCTTGCACCTACAGGTAAGCCTTAATCTAGGCTTACCTGTAGGTGCAAGTTGTCAAAGTGGGTTTACAACCACTTTAAAAAACACATAACAAACCAGCACCCCATCTCAAACTATCTAGCAATGGTCTGAGACACTCCTACAATATTCGAGCAGTCTGAAAGATGGAATTATTTATCTTCATATATTTCTTGAGGTATATTGTTCAGAAATATTACTGTTACAGGTGAGAGAGCCCCTTCATTCTTTCAACACAAACCACACATATAAGACCCAGGTGTCAGGGAAATCGTTCCAACAGCGCCAATCAGCGCCCAATGCGCACGCGCGGCATAATGATGCTTCGGCGCATGCGCGTGCGCGGGGCGACGCTTCTACGTTCTCGGGTGAAAATCTCCTTGTGACCCGGACCGGCTTGATTCCTCTGATCTCTCTCCTGGACCTGACCCTCGGCTTGTGATACGGACTTCTGCCTTCTCCTGTGTTTGCCCCTCGGCCTGTGACTCGGATCTGCTGTCTGTCTCCAATCCTTGACCTCTGGCTTATACCTTTTGGACTTCCACGTTTCCTTTGAACCCCTGCCTGGTTCCCGGTACTCTCTGGACTTGTTACCCTTTTACTGCGTTTGACCCCCAGCCGGGACTGTTACCTTGCCATTGCAACCCGGACTCAACCTGCACCGGTTTCCATTATCTCCTGCTGTTTGAACTTTACCAATCCGGATAGTTCCTGCTTGAAGCCTGTTCTTCAGTCTACTCAGCTCTACCGGACTGTCTACAAATACCCACCACCTGCCGGTAGCCGGTGCCGCTTCTCGCCATCCACTCTCTGTCTCAACTCCAGGGGGTGGAGTGCGTCAAGTCGCAAAGGTGAACCACTCTCGGCATCTCGGCCTCGGTAAGTACATACCCTTACAGTACAAACCAGCCAGATGTCTGAGGCCGACAGGGTGCGTTCACCGTTCGAGACCCTATGTCAGCAAGTCACCGCACTAACCGATGCGGTTCAGAAATTACAAGAAGGTTATGTCCAAATGGATGGCCGCTTTCAGCTACTTACTGGAGCTACAGGACCAGCATCACCAGCTGCTACCATTGCCAATGTTGCCTCCACGTCTCAAAATCAGGCAAATCCCACCGTAGTAATGGCTACCCCTGAACCCAGGGTCCCCCTGCCTGAGCGATTTTCTGGCGTCCGTAAGAAATATCGGGCTTTCAAAAATGCATGTTCTCTTTATTTCGCCCTTCAACCCAGGACTTTCTCTTCAGAAGTGGTAAAGGTGGGGTTCGTCATCTCCCTTCTAACCGACGAACCTCAGGCCTGGGCCCATGGCCTGATGGAGCAAAGTAGCCCCATACTAGATTCCGTGGACACCTTCTTCGAGAGTATGGCGCAGCTGTATGACGATCCTCAGCGATCAGCTACAGCTGAGTCTGTTCTCCACAGTTTAACCCAGGGGAGAAGGCCGGTGGAGGACTACACGGCAGAATTCCGGAAATGGTCAGCTGACACTGGCTGGAATGAGACGGCCCTTAAATACCAATATCGCCAAGGACTGTCTGAGGCCCTTAAGGACGAGCTGGCCAGGATTGGGGTTCCAACTACTCTGGAAGATCTGATCCAGTCTGTCACTCAGCTTGACAGACGCCTGCGGGAGCGGCGTTCTGAGCGTTTCCAGACTACCCGTCCAAACTGGACTTTGCCCCGATCAGCTTCTGCCTACCCACCCATCCAAGTTCCTACAGCATCTTCTCCTCCCGAGCCTGAACCCATGCAGCTTGGTCTAGTTCGTCCTCCCCTTTCTCCTGAGGAAAAGCAGCGCAGGCGTCAGGCCAATCTGCGTCTTTACTGCGGGGGTACTGGCCATTTCCTTCGGAGCTGCCCAGTGAGACCTATTAAGTGTACCCTCAAAGACACTTTGAACTACCCAGTTTCTGGCTTACCACAGACTTATGTTGTTCTTTCTATTTCTCTACAGCTACCAACAGGAGCAACCCGCCTACCGGCGATTATTGATTCAGGAGCCTGCAGCTGCTTTCTGGACTCTTCACTTGCTTCCCAACTTCACTTCCCTCTGCAAACCAAGGACCGTTATCTTCAGGTTCGTCTGGCGGATGGATCCCTGCCTCGTTCAGGGGTAATCACGCAAGAAACAAAACCCGTCCTTGCCATCACGGATTCAGGCCACCAAGAATACCTTCGATTTGACCTCATCTCATCTCCCATGTTTCCCATCATCCTGGGCCTCCCCTGGTTACAAGCACATGAGCCTCATATAAACTGGGCCAAGAGGGAAGTTAACTTCACTTCTTCATATTGTTCTCAACACTGTCTTTCCGCACTTCCAACTGCCTGTGCTACTTTAACCCCTCAACCGGATAACCTAACACATGTTCCATCAGCATACTTAGGATTCCAGGACGTCTTCGACAAACAGCAGGCCGACCGCCTACCTCCACATCGTCCCTACGATTGTCCCATCGACCTTCTGCCTGGCTCCAAAATTCCATTCGGCCGCATCTTTCCCTTGTCCGAATCTGAGTTGAAGGCCCTCAAGTCTTACATTGAGGAAAATCTGGAAAAGAAATTCATCCGACCCTCTTCTTCCCCAGCCGGTGCCGGAATCTTTTTTGTTGAAAAGAAAGACGGGACTCTGAGGCCCTGCATCGACTATAGGGAATTAAATAAAATTACTATTAAAAATAGATACCCGCTTCCTCTCATCCCAGAGTTGTTCCAACGATTCCGATCAGCCCGGATCTTCTCTAAACTGGACCTTCGAGGGGCCTACAACCTCATCCGGATCAGGGCTGGAGATGAATGGAAGACGGCTTTTAGATCTAGGTTCGGTCATTTCGAATACTTGGTCATGCCATTCGGGCTTTGCAACGCCCCAGCTACTTTCCAGCACCTGGTCAATGACATTTTCCGTGAACACCTGGACGATTTCCTAGTAGTCTACTTAGACGATATTCTTATTTTTTCGTCTTCCCTTGAGCTGCACCGAATCCATGTCATCAAGGTCCTCACTATTCTCCGAGAACATAGACTTTACCTCAAGGCCGAGAAATGTGACTTTGAGAAAACCACGGTGCAGTTTTTGGGATTTATTATTTCTACCAATGGGGTCGCAATGGACCCGCAGAAAGTCAAAGCTATCCAGGAATGGCCAGCCCCAACAGACAAGAAAGGGGTACAACGATTTATAGGTTTCGCCAATTTCTACAGGAGGTTCATTGTGGGTTTCTCCTCTATTGTGGCGCCTATAACCCAATTGACACGCCAGGGCTACCGCTTCCACTGGTCACCGAAAGCTCAGGAAGCCTTCGATAAACTAAAAGAAGCATTCACATCGGCACCTGTATTGAAGCATCCAGATGATCCAGATCCGTTACTGCCGTTTACTCTGGAAGTAGATGCTTCAGAGTCAGCCACTGGGGCCATCCTCTCTCAAAGGCAGGGCCCCAAATCCCTTCTTCATCCAGTAGCCTTTGCCTCTCGTAAACTAACTTCTCCGGAACGTAATTATGACGTCGGAGACCGGGAACTATTAGCTATCAAATTCGCCCTGGAAGAATGGCGATACCTTCTGGAGGGAGCTCCTCACCCTGTCATGATATTCACGGATCATAAGAATCTAGAATATCTGAGAACAGCAAAACGTCTTCGACCCAGACAAGCCCGATGGGCCCTCTTCTTCACCAGGTTTAACTTTCATATCTCTTATAGGCCCGGTTCCAAGAACGTGAAGGCGGATGCACTCTCTAGGATGTTTCCCGAGACCCCTCAAGCAGAGGAACCAAGTACCATCCTATCAGCACAAAACTTCCTGCTCATCCCACAGGCTGATCTACTAACCTCCATAAAAGCCGCCTCTAAGCATTGTCCTGACCAAGTAACCTCTTCCTTGGAGAAGCGTAACGACTTGCTCTGGTCCCAAGGCAAAGTCTTCGTCCCTCCGGAAACAAGGCAACTGACTCTGAGAACTTTCCACGACCACAAACTAGCTGGTCACTTTGGAACCAAAAAGACCATGGAACTAATCTCTCGCTCCTTCTGGTGGCCTGGTTGGAGACAAGATTGCAAGTCCTATGTTGCCTCCTGTACCCGTTGCCAACGGTATAAGGGACCCAAAACCAAGAGTTGGGGACTACTCAAACCCTTGCCTATCCCTGAACGTCCGTGGGCAGATGTGTCCATGGACTTCATTGTAGATCTACCGCCCTCTGGAGGTTTTACCACGATTCTGGTCGTAATTGACCGCCTCTCCAAAATGGCACACTTCGTGCCCATGATTGGTACTCCCTCTGCTGCAGATACAGCCAAAGCCTTCTTTCAGGAGATAATCAGGCTCCATGGAGTGCCTAAAAGCATCACCTCTGACAGAGGCGTCCAATTCACGGCGAAATTCTGGAAGGAACTTTGCAAATCTTTAGAAATCAAAATTTGCCTATCATCGGCATATCACCCCCAGAGCAACGGACAGACAGAGAGAACCAATCAAACCCTAGAACAGTATCTCCGTTGTTTTTGCTCAGCCTCACAAGACGATTGGTCCTCCCTATTATCCTACGCTGAATTTGCATATAATAACTCGGTGCATTCAGCCACCAGTCAAACTCCTTTTTGGGCCAACTTTGGCTTCCATCCTTCCTTTCTCCCTGATGACATTCCGGAGAGCTCTGTTCCTGCTGTTCAAGATCGGATAGCCTTTGTTCAATCTAATTTTCTGAGACTCCAGGAAATGATGCAAAACGCCCAGGAGTCTTACAAGAGATACTATGACAAGGGTAGGAAGGAAAATCCAGTCTTCAAAGTTGGGGAGGAAGTATGGCTCTCCGCCACCAACCTCAAATTGCCGATCCCTTCACGGAAATTGGGACCAAGATTTATAGGCCCTTTCAAAATCAAGCGAGTAATCAACCCTGTGGCCTTTGAATTGGCACTGCCCGACTCCTACAGGATACACCCGGTCTTCCATACGTCTCTGTTGAAACCAGTAGTCTCCAGCTCCTTCCCGGGAAGGGATGAGCCACCTCCTCCACCTGTGGAGGTTGATGGTGAAAACGAGTACGTGGTGGAATCTATCCTGGGCTGCAGGAAAAGAGGCAGGCAGTTACAGTATTTAATCAAATGGAAGGGGTATCCCCCGGAGGACAACTCTTGGGAACCATCTAGGAACCTACATGCTCCCCGCCTAATTAGGGTCTTTCACCAGGAACATCCCGAGTTGATGTCTAGTCTGGGCGTCCGGAGTCCGCCCCTAGGAGGGGGGCACTGTCAGGGAAATCGTTCCAACAGCGCCAATCAGCGCCCAATGCGCACGCGCGGCGGAATGATGCTTCGGCGCATGCGCGTGCGCGGGACGACGCTTCTACGTTCTCGGGTGCGCGCGCCGACGCAGCGGCGTGCGCGCATGCGCGGCGGCGCACCAATAGGAATCCAGGCGGGCCTATTTAAAGAGGCCTAGTTGCACTGACAAGTTGCTGGTTTGTCAGCTTTCCTGTATTCCCAAGACTCTGGAAAACTATCCTGAAAATCTCCTTGTGACCCGGACCGGCTTGATTCCTCTGATCTCTCTCCTGGACCTGACCCTCGGCTTGTGATACGGACTTCTGCCTTCTCCTGTGTTTGCCCCTCGGCCTGTGACTCGGATCTGCTGTCTGTCTCCAATCCTTGACCTCTGGCTTATACCTTTTGGACTTCCACGTTTCCTTTGAACCCCTGCCTGGTTCCCGGTACTCTCTGGACTTGTTACCCTTTTACTGCGTTTGACCCCCAGCCGGGACTGTTACCTTGCCATTGCAACCCGGACTCAACCTGCACCGGTTTCCATTATCTCCTGCTGTTTGAACTTTACCAATCCGGATAGTTCCTGCTTGAAGCCTGTTCTTCAGTCTACTCAGCTCTACCGGACTGTCTACAAATACCCACCACCTGCCGGTAGCCGGTGCCGCTTCTCGCCATCCACTCTCTGTCTCAACTCCAGGGGGTGGAGTGCGTCAAGTCGCAAAGGTGAACCACTCTCGGCATCTCGGCCTCGGTAAGTACATACCCTTACACCAGGATAACAGGGGTAACACAAAATGCTAAGTCCAGTGTGGTTGTACTGGGAGTCTGGTTAGGGCAGACCAGACTGGGATTCTCAGGCCATCCTATCTCCCTAATAGACACAGGGTGACTTACACATAAGAGGGCTCAGGGAGCTTAAAAATGGGTTTCTAGAGCTTTCTAAGGTAATCTGGGTTCTATGAGCCCCCCACCCAAAGTGACCCCTGTCAAAATAACTCTTAAGACCATTTCTCTAATGAAATATGCTCAGAAACATAAAATACCTGCATGTGAGTGAACTGGGAGTTCCTTAAGGGATCTCTCCAGCAAATAGGATTAGGACCTAATATACTGTAAAAAATCTAAGCTCTTTATCATAACCTCTCTGCTCGAGTTATGTCTAATAGATTTCTGTCCCATCCTCTAAAAATTCACACCGGTACTCGACAGGGTTGCCCCTTATCTCTTTTGCTATAGATTCTCACGATGGACCACCTTGCAGTTAGAATTCGAGAGAATAATGCAATTAAAGGGATTGAAATAGGCTCTCGTCAATACAAATGATCACTTTATGTGGATGACCTACTTCTATATACAACAACTCCATATATGTTGCTTCCCTCCATAATACATGAATTTGAGACTTTTGGGTAAGTGAACAATTTTAACGTTCACTATGACAAAACCGAGGTGTTAAATATCTCGTTATCATCTCAGAAAACATTGCGTATACAAAACAATTATTTTCTTTTAAATGGCAGAAGCAAGCAATTAAATAGTTGGGTATTTATATCCTACTTGTTTATCAGCAATTGAATTATAGTCCCCTTCTGTATACAATCCCTACGTTCATCTTGGTTTGGACACATAAATATTATTAAAATTGATATATTGCCTGTCTCCCCTACACCTGGATTTCTACGTAGTATAAATATATCAGTCCATTTATATGGGGTAACAAAAAATCACGGATTAAGTTGCCTACTTTATCATTACACAAGTGTAGGGGAGGTGTGGCATTTCCCAATGTGCTGTTATACCTTCATGTATCATCTTTACTTCATATCGTGGATTGGTTTTATAATGAATCAACTAAACTATGGGTTTTATTAGAAAAAGACCTTGTTGTTCCAGACCTTACTTCTTTGTTATGGACCTCGTCAGCTCAGGGACCGCTAGTAGATTCTTTACCAGCCTTAGTTACATACACATTCCAAGTTTGGGACTGTTATTTAACCAATTAAGGACCGCCGCCTGTACATTTACGTCAGCAGAGCAGCACGGACAGGCATAAGCATGTACAGGTATGTCCCCTTTAATATGCCGCCGTGTGGTCGCACGCACGCGTCGCCGGCGGCGTGTTCACGACCCTGCCGCTTTCTCTGTGAGCCCGACCATGGGTCCCGTGGACTCGATCGCCTCGGGGATACCCACGATCGTCTCACGGAGAGATAGAGTGAAGAGATGCTAGTGTAAATAAGCATCTCCCCACTCTGCCTAGTGACAATGACACTAATCTCCGCTCCGTGTAGTCGGAGCGGAGATCAGTGTCATGTCACACACAGCCCATACCCCCTACAGTAAAAAGCACTCCCTAGGAAACACTTAACCTCTAGAGCGCCACCTACAGGTTAACCCCTTCACTGCCAGTGTCATTTTCACAGTAATCAGTGCATTTTTATAGCACTGATCGCTGTAAAAATGACAATGGTCCCAAAAATGTGTCAAAAGTGTCCGATGTGTCCGCCGTAATGTCGCAGTCATGATAAAAATTGCAGATCGCCGCCATAACTAGTAAAAAAAAAATATTAATAAAAATGCCATAAAACAGTCCCCTATTTTGTTGATACTATAACTTTTGCGCAAACCAATCAATAAACGTTTATTGCGATTTTTTTACCAAAAATATGTAGAAGTATACCTATCGGCCTAAACTGTGGGAAAAAAACCATTTTTTTATATATTTTTTGGGGATATTTATTATAGCAAAAAGTAAAAAGTATTGAATTTTTTTCAAAATTGTCGCTCTATTTTTGTTTATAGCGCAAAAAAAAAAAAAACGAATGATCCTCTGATGTTATCAATGATGCCTGAGTCCTAAAAACCGAACAAAAAAGGCCTACTTCACCACTTTCTAACCGCAGAACGCACAATTATATCTAGAAACTGGTGTAAATCCAGTGCCCCTCCTGATTGAATGGGCATGTGAGATGGACTATTTAAGTCATATGGAGGAGATGGCCTCCTGGGAAAATGACAAACTATATATAATAATACATGGTCAGTATGGAGATATTTTAGAAATTCTTCAGAATTTGTAACATACTTTGTGTAAGAGCATTTATTTTTATTTATAAAAAAATCTTTTTTGCTTTTTTTCTCTTTTTCTTTCTTTTTGTGTAAGTTTTAAAGCTGATTAAAGAGGAAAGGGGAAAATGTGTATTATTATAATATTTTTGAGGTTTTTCGAGGTCATAAATATTGATTTTTACTTTTTTCAACCTTTGACGGTCAGATATGTTACTATTTATGATTATTGTTTCTCATAATATTGTGGCAATGTATTTATGTATTCTTGAAGGGTGTATTAACAGTGAGATTATATATATAAGGATAAGCTTGTATAATACTGTTTAGGTACACTGTATGTATGTGTAATAATTCCTGTATCTTTCTCCTTTTTATTAATTTTTTTCTAAAAATAATAAACTCAGATTAAACCAAAATATTAGTAGCCGTGTTGGCAGAGAGCCATGCAAAGCATAGATGTTGGCAGAAGTAAAGATGAACTTCTGTAAATGTGATCACTTGGCTAAGCTCGTCATTCAGGGGGATAAAGTGCTGGTTGTGGAACAAAAACTCTCATATAAGGCAGCAGAGAGCCGGCTATGAGATGTCAGTCTCTCCTTGGGATTGCTGATGGATTGGGTTCTGTTCTTATACAAGATAATGTCAGCAACATGGAGAAAGCAATTGCAGAGAGAGACATTGGGAGCCGGTAATGCCGTATATGTTAGATAGAGCCACATTGTATTACATCCAAGGAGCAAGGAGAGGAGAGAGAGTGCATGGAGAATAGTATGGAGGATGGAGAGGAGGATGGAGAGTAGTATGGAGGATGGAGAGGAGTATGGAGGATGGAGGATGGAGAGGAGTATGGAGGATGGAGAGGAGTACGGAGCATGGAGAGGAGTAGGGAGGATGGAGAGGAGTACGGAGGATGGAGTATGGAGTACGGAGGATGGAGTACGGAGTACGGAGGATGGAGAGGAGTATAGAGGCTGCAGAGTAGTAGGACAGCAGTAAGAGGAAAATGTGGTCTCTGTGGTTGTATTAGTGATTGTTTCGGTCAGCTTTTATCGATAAGAAACTTTTGAAAATGTCCTTTTTCCGCCATGAATGGGTCCTAATAATGAGTCGGATCCTCATCATCATCATAGTAAGTATTGATAATATTGGAAAGTGGGGAATCCTACAGAGGAGAGAAGAGGGAATTCACAATGGGAAGCGACCATTATATCAATGAAGAGTAGAAGACTTTCCTTTAGAGGGTTGCAGAGAAATCCGAGGTGTCAGTGAGTACATCCTCTATACATGGAAGAGGTCCAGCAGACCCAACACCGGGACACAATCACCAGACAAATCTCCAGCAGTCTACAAGAGATAATTGTACAATTACACAGAGATATTACATTGTATACATTCCATGAAAAGTTTCATCAATACATATATATGTGAATGTGATGTGTATATCATTCCATTTTACACAGGGACTCGGTCATATCAGTAATTTGGCTACTTTCCATCCACAATATCAGCAGCAGAGCCGACTGAGGAGACGATTGTATTCAGAATATTGAAGGTGGGCCCCATTCCCATCCCTGGAACAGCCAGGACGGGTTTTATTATTTTCTGTTAGGAAATGATCCAGATTTATAGAGAGGAGAAGCCGGAATCCAGGAACTTGGACTGATCAGCACTAGAGATGGGCGAACAGTTCAATCCGAGCAAAAGTTTGGCCCGAACATCACCTGCTCGCCTGTTCGGCAAACACCCGACTTTGCGGTTAGCTTGGCGGGATGTTCGCCTGCTGAGCGTCTCACAATACACTGTGTGTTTCACGGTGCATTCTAGGGCCCTAATTGGATGAAGCCAGCGGTCAGGTGCAAGGCTTCACCAATTAGCACTGTCAGGGCCCTGATTGGACAAAGTACTGATGACTTTCTCCAATAAGGCCTCAGTGCTCATAGTCCCACCCCACACTATAAATGGGTCCTTCTCATAGGAAGCCTTTGCAGTGTTTGAATGGAGATTTATAGAGCCGGGCACAGTTTACTACTAGTGAGTTAGTGTGTTCATTTATTGTGACTCTGAGTGTAGAGTGTGAGTATAGTGTAGTGTCAGTGTGGAGTGAAAGTGTATTATTAGTATTAGGGTTGTCCCGATACCACTTTTTTGAGACCGAGTACAAGTACCGATACTTTTTTCCAAGTACTCGCCGATACCGATTACCGATACTTTTTTTTCAATGTCATGTGACAGTTTGAAAGATGGGGACTGATAGGTGGCACTGACAGGTGGCACTTATGGGCACTGACTGGTGACTGGCGCTGATGGGCACTAATAGGTGGCTGGCAATGATAGATGGCACTGATTGCACTGATAGGTGGCACTTATGGGCACTGATGGCACTGATAGGTGGCACTTGTGGGCAGTGATAGGTGGCACTGATAGGTGGCACTTGTGGGCACTGATAGATGGCACTGAAAGGTGGCACTTATGGGCACTGATAGATGGCTCTTATGGGCACTGACAGGTGGCACTTGTGGGCAGTGATAGGTGGCACTGATAGGTGGCACTTGTGGGCCCTGATAGATGGCACTGAAAGGTGGCACTTGTGGGCCCTGATAGATGGCACTGAAAGGTGGCACTTGTGGGCACTTATGGGCACTGATAGATGGCACTTATGGGCACTGATAGGTGGCACTTGTGGGCAGTGATAGGTGGCACTGATAGGTGGCACTTGTGGGCACTGATGGCACTTGTGGGCACTGATTGCACTGATAGATGGCACTTATGGGCACTGATAGGTGCCACTTGTGGGCAGTGATAGGTGGCACTTGTGGGCACTGATGGCACTTGTGGGCACTGATTGCACTGATAGATGGCACTTATGGGCACTGATAGGTGCCACTTGTGGGCAGTGATAGGTGGCACTGATAGGTGGCACTGATAGGTGGCACTTGTGGGCACTGATAGGTGGCACTTGTGGGCACTGATAGGTGGCACTGATTGCACTATCTGTGCAATCAGTGCCATCTATCAGTGCCCACAAGTGCCACCAATCAGTGCCCATAAGTGACACCTATCAGTGCAGTCAGTGCCATCTACCAGTGCCACCTGATAGGTGGCACTGGTAGATGGCACTGATTGCACTGATAGGTAGCACTTGTGGGTACTGATAGGTGGCTGGCACTGAAATGCTGTGGGGGAAAAAAATGACACAGGATTAAAAAAAAAAAAAACTGCTGCAACGCCCATCTTGGTACACCCTGCACTCGGCTGAAGTAAGCAGCAGCAGACATCTTATTACACCCAGCCCATATAGCTCGGGCTGGGTGTAACAAGATGTCTGCTGCTGCTTACTTCAGCCAAGTGCAGGGTGTACCAAGATGGGCGTGGGGACGTTCAGCCGCTGACGGCGACCGAATGTGACAGCACCGGTCACCGATCCTGATGTGGCTGCGCCCTGCACCCCTGCCAGCTTACCAAGTTCAACTGCAGGTGAGGGACTCGCTCTCCGCCCGCGGACTCCGTCCATCGACTGTGCCCGCCCTCTCCAGCCAGACTCCGCCCGCACTTTCCTTCAGAGACTCAGCCCGCCCCCTCTCCAGCCAAACTCCGCCTGCACTAGCTCTGTCGACAGACTCTGTCCGCCCTCTCCAGCCAGACTCCGCCCGCACTCCCCCGCCCTCCCCAGCCACTGACTCCTCCCGCCCTCTCCGGCCACAAAAAAAAAGTATCGAGTGAAGCATCGGGAGCATTTGCGCAAGTGCAAGTACTCGCGCAAATGCTTGGTATCGGTCCCGATACGATACTAGTATCGGTATCGGGACAACCCTAATTAGTATAGCGTGTGAGTATTTTGTGTCAATATAGTGTACTGTGTGTGTAGAGTTTTAGTATAGTGTGAGTATAGTGTAGTGTGTTAGTGTATTAAAGTGTTTAACACCACATTACATAACATTTAGTGCTGTATACCCTTTTTTCTTGGTTGCTGTGTGTTTTTTTGTTTTTGTTTCTTCTGTCCAATTTTTTTAATTATCAGCTTAACTTTCCCTGACTGTGATGTTGGTGCTCCCCCTTTTTTATTTTTATTTTTTATAGTTTTTACATTTCTGTCAGCGGCAGTCCACAATTTAAAGTGCACTAAACACCACTTTTCATTGAATAAAGTGAATCCAATCACACATTTCCCAGTTTCTAATAAATTTGGGTCATAATCCCTCCATCATGTTTGGGAGGACAACAAGGAGAGGCAGATGTTCCCATGGCACTGTGAGGGGGCCAGCAGCGTATGTGTCCACAGGCAAAGGTGGACATGGGCAGTCCTCAGGCAGGGCATCATTTCCTCTGTTTAGTGATGTTGCCCATACTATCCAGCCACAGCATGCAGAGGAGGTGGTGGACTGGCTTACTAAACCGTCCTCATCCTCTGTCACCCAAGCAGAGACTAGTGCACAGTCCCCTGCAGCTGTCAGAGTGGCTAAACCTGCCTCCTTGTCCAGAGCTAGTCCTGCCATAGCCCCAACATCAGGCATGGAGGAGTCAGCTGAGTTATTTGAACACAGTGTCAGCCACTTGCTCCTTGATGATGCACAGCCATTACTTGATTCAGATGTTGGTTTTGAGGTTAAGGAAGGCAGGAACATGAGCCTACAGAGATGGGAGAACACTGGTACACAAATTGGCAGTCATGTTCTCCCAGCCGCAGCATATTGCCAAGTTGTCTCCAGTGGTAATAATGAGGATGGAGGAGATGATGATGATAAGGTCACAAATGTGACTTGGGTGCCGGATAGAGCAGAGGAGGAAAGTGAGCGTGAGGCACAACCCCAACGAGGCAGCCATCATGGAAGAGTAGAGAGCAGCCACCCTATTCCATCACATTGTGAAGATGTTATCTCCCGGCCCACTTCCCACAGCTCAGCTGTCTGGACCTTTTTTAGTACATGTGCAGCCGATCGCAATGTTGCAATTTGAAACTTTGTCTCAAGCATGGAAAGAACACCAACCATTTGGGTACCACATGCTTGATAAGGCATTTAACCTCCCACCGCTCAGCCTGTTGGCAAGAGCATCTAAAAGTCACACAAAAGGGACACAAATCTTTCCCTCCTTACTCACCTCAGTCTGCCCCCCCTATACCTCATGACCTTTCAGCAGCCTCCACTGACAGGGATGATGGTATAGTGCAGGGTGACCTAGGTCCTTGCAGCACATCTTCCAGTAGCACACCACCAGCTGCAGAGTAGTAAGACTTGCTCAAAGTGGTGCAAAAATGTGTTATTTCCATCCAAAGTCTGCCAAAGAGACACCAGAATGTATCCAACAAATCTCTAATCCTGTTCCCAGTGCACTACATTGTGACCTCATCATACAGACTGACCCCCCAAGCCGTTATTTATAAAAGAAAGCTTGCAGGAAAAAAACTATTTAAATGTAAATAGTTTTTCTTTATAAATGTCAGTTTTGCTGCAGCAGGTTCCATACATGGTAGAGATGTGCCACTTTACAGGCAGACTAAGGGGACCCCCCCACACTATATTTAACCACATGCTGACCGCCACACGCACATTTACGTCAGCAGAATGGAACAGGCAGGCAAAGGGACATATGTCTCCTCGAATTTGGCGCCCAGCGAGCGTGCACCCGCCGCGGGAGCGTGCCCGTGGGTCCCGCAAACTCGATGTTCACCGGTGTCCTGCGATTGCAGCGAGGAGAGGCAGAAGGGGAGATGCCTATGTAAACAAGGCATTTCCCTGTTTTGCCTAGCAATATGACAGGGAGCTACTGCTCCCTGTTATTGGGAGCAGTGATCTCTGTCATGTTGTAGTGGGCCCATCCCCCCTACAGTTAGAACACATCCAGGGAACACACTTTACCCCTTGATCGCCCCCTAGTGTTTTACCCCTTCCCTGCCAGTGTCATATGTGTTATACAGTAATCAGTGGCTATTTGTAGCTCTGATATTTATTATAGCAAAAAGTAAAAAATATTGCTTTTTTTTTCAAAATTGTAGGTTTTTTTTTGTGCAAAAAAAAAAACGCAGAGGTGATCAAATACCACCAAAAGAAAGCTCTATTTGTGGGGAAAACTACATAAATTTTGTTTGGGTGCAATTGTCAGCTAAAGCGACGCAGTGCCAAATTGCAAAAAATTCTCTGGTTAGGAAGGGAGTAAATCCTGTGGTTAACAAAATTTTAATTTTTTATTGTTTCACTTTAAGCATCATAAAAATCACAGCTCCTTTAAAAAAGATTGTTTTTCATTAATGTCCCCCAGGGCAGTACCCGGGGCCCCCATACCCTTTTTATGGCCATTTACTTGTTTATAAGCCTTCAAAATGGGGAATTTAGATTTTTGTAGTTCGGGTCCCAAAGACTTCAATGGGGTTTGCAGTTTGGGTCCAATTTTTTGTGATGTTCGAAAGTTCTGACATGAACCGAACAAGGCCCATCACTAGTGACTACACATAATACTGTGCAATGGGATGGGTGACATGTAATGCTCTGCAGTGGGATGGGGACATGTAATGCTCTGCAGTGGGATGGGTGACACCTAATGCTCTGCAGTGGGATGGGGACATGTAATGCTCTGCAGTGGGATGGGTGACACCTAATGCTCTGCAGTGGGATGGGGACATGTAATGCTCTGCAGTGGGATGGGTGACATGTAATGCTCTGCAGTGGGTTGGGTGACAGGTAATGTTCTGCAGTGGGTTGGGTGACACGTAATGCTCTGCAGTGGGTTGGGTGACACGTAATGTTCTGCAGTGGGATGGGTGACATGTAATGCTCTGCAGTGGGTTGGGTGACATGTAATGTTCTGCAGTGGGTTGGGTGACACGTAATGCTCTGCAGTGGGTTGGGTGACATGTAATGTTCTGCAGTGGAATGGGTGACATGTAATGCTCTGCAGTGGGATGGGTGACAGGTAATGTTCTGCACTGGGATGGGTGACATGTAATGCTCTGCAGTGGGTTGGGTGACATGTAATGTTCTGCAGTGGGATGGGTGACACGTAATGTTCTGCACTGGGATGGGTGACATGTAATGCTCTGCAGTGGGTTGGGTGACATGTAATGTTCTGCAGTGGGATGGGTGACACGTAATGTTCTGCAGTGGGATGGGTGACATGTAATGCTCTGCAGTGGGTTGGGTGACACGTAATGTTCTGCAGTGGGTTGGGTGACACGTAATACTCTGCAGTGGGTTGGGTGACATGTAATGTTCTGCAGTGGAATGGGTGACATGTAATGCTCTGCAGTGGGATGGGTGACACGTAATGTTCTGCACTGGGATGGGTGACATGTAATGCTCTGCAGTGGGTTGGGTGACATGTAATGTTCTGCAGTGGGATGGGTGACATGTAATGCTGCTAGTAGGGATGGGTGATACACAATGCCCTGGGGAGGGGGTGACACAGAATCTGCCTGGGGGGTGACCATAGGTGTGCACAGCCTATTGCATTAGGGTGTGCACCGCAAATGTATTAAAACATGGACGGTGTCAGTAGAGCAGAGGTTGGTGTCAGTAGGGCCGTGGACAGTGTCAGTAGCTTTTTATTTTTAATATTTAAATTTTTTACATTTTTTTTTCGGGGGGCATTGGTGCAATAAGTGGTGTGCCCATTGGTGCAATTTTTTCCAATGAAAATCGAGTCAGTAAAATGTATTGTCAGTAAACTTTGACACAACAGAACATTGTTTTTTTTTTACAAAAGGCAAATACACTTTGCACTACAAGTGCACTCACTGTAGATCTGAGGGGAAGATCTGAAATGAGGGGAAGCTCTGCTGATTTAATCATCCAATCATGTGCAAGCTAAAATGCTGTTTTTTATTTTCCTTGCATGTCCCCCTCAGATCTACAGCGACTGAACTTCCAAGTGGACTTGCAGTGCAAAGTGGATTTGCCTTTCGTAAATAACTTCCAGTGTCTTGTATGAATAAAGTTTGTTGTAATGTTTGGTCCTTGTGCCGTTGTCACAGAACATCTTCCAGGAGCCAATCCACATGCAGCTCTGAAAGTGCGGGAGCCGCTGTCACTCATAGAGAGGAGGCGGGGCAGAGGCGGGGCTGGAGCTCAGAGCCCCGGATTACCAATCAGATGACAATGGAGGCGGAGCTGTAGCGGTGATTGGCTGTCTGGGCCAGTGTGTCACCGCAGGCTTGTAGTACAATAGACGGGAGCGAGCATGCGCGGGGGTCCCTATCAGATCAGCACTGTGAAGGGGGCGTGGTCACACAATACTTTAGAAGAGGAAAAGAACACAAAGATTATTATTACTGGAATTCTATATTTAAGGATCAGAAAGAGAAAATAAAATCTGAGAGTTCAAATCACTTTATTCCGATATCATTCCATTCCGGACATTCTCTTCATATCCGGATCTGTGTATTACCTGAGAGGGGGAGGAGCTGTGTATTACCTGAAAGGGGGAGGAGGCATGTATTACCTGAGAGGGGAGGAGCCGTGTATTACCTGAGAGGGGGAGGAGCCATGTATTACCTGAGAGGGGGAGGAGCCGTGTATTACCTGAGAGGGGGAGGAGCCGTGTATTACCTGAGAGGGAAAGGTGCCATGTATTACCTGAGAGGGGAGGAGCTGTGTATTACCTGAGAGGGGGAGGAGCCATGTATTACCTGAGAGGGGGAGGAGCCGTGTATTACCTGAGAGGGGGAGGAGCCGTGTATTACCTGAGAGGGGGAGGAGCCATGTATTACCTGAGAGGGGAGGAGCCGTGTATTACCTGAGAGGGGGACGAGCCATGTATTACCTGAGAGGGGGAGGAGCCATGTATTACCTGAGAGGGGGAGGAGCCATGTATTACCTGAGAGGGGAGGAGACGTGTATTACCTGAGAGGGGGAGGAGCCGTGTATTACCTGAGAGGGGGAGGCGCCATGTATTACCTGAGAGGGGAGGAGCCGTGTATTACCTGAGAGGGGGAGGAGCCATGTATTACCTGAGAGGGGGAGGAGCGGTGTATTACCTGAGAGGGGGAGGAGCCATGTATTACCTGAGAGGGGGAGGAGCCATGTATTACCTGAGAGGGGGAGGAGCCGTGTATTACCTGAGAGGGGGAGGAGCCATGTATTACCTGAGAGGGGGAGGCGCCATGTATTACCTGAGAGGGGAGGAGCCGTGTATTACCTGAGAGGGGGAGGAGCTCCCACACACCATCTTCTTAGCTTCATCTTCTGTCTATAGATACAATCCAGTATTCTCCATCCCTTCATAGAAGAATAAAATGAGAGTGTTAGTGGAGGAAATGTTGCTGTGATGATGAAAAGGGGGAGGGGCTCATACTGTGCTCTGTAAGAAATGATGGAAAAGTGAGGGGCCCTCACCATGGCAGGGGCCACACACTAATAGCCATCCAACTATTGGAAAGCAGACTGTATGCCGGTGTTGTGACGAGAAAGGTCCCCCGTCGAATAATGCCCGCCCTGTACTGCGCATGCGCAGCGCTTGCGCAGTACGAAGCACTATTGAGCCGCCGAAAGGCTCCGAACATGAACAGCTGTACACGGCGCCTGGGCACAGCAGACGACTTTGTGCCTCATGCTCCCGATGCTCATGCAACTCTGCAAGGCGCAGAAATAATGTTAATTAAAGCGTGTGAGGGGTGAATGCCTACAGAAGAGGCCATATTTAATAATGATGGGCTGAACTGATAAATTGGGGGTGGATTTCTCAATAAACTACACAGGCTTCTCAATAATACATACGCCCCTTTGAGAAATCCACCCCCATCGTATGAGCTCTGCCCCTCATGATACAATATGGCCTCTTCTGTATGCACCCGCCCCTTGCAGAGTTCAATGAATAATACACCCGCCCCTTGCAGAGTTCAATGAATAATACACCCGCCCCTTGCAGAGTTCAATGAATAATACACCCGCCCCTTGCAGAGTTCAATCAATAATACATCCGCCCCTTGCAGAGTTCAATGAATAATACACCCGCCCCTTGCAGAGTTCAATGAATAATACACCCGCCCCTTGCAGAGTTCAATGAATAATACACCCGCCCCTTGCCGAGTTCAATGAATAATACACCCGCCCCTTGCAGAGTTCAATCAATAATACATCCGCCCCTTGCAGAGTTCAATGAATAATACACCCGCCCCTTTGCAGAGTTCAATGAATAATACACCCGCCCCTTGCAGAGTTCAATCAATAATACATCCGCCCCTTGCAGAGTTCAATGAATAATACACCCGCCCCTTGCAGAGTTCAAAGAATAATACACCCGCCCCTTGCAGAGTTCAATCAATAATACATCCGCCCCTTGCAGAGTTCAATGAATAATACACCCGCCCCTTGCAGAGTTCAATGAATAATACACCCGCCCCTTTCAGAGTTCAATGAATAATACACCCGCCCCTTGCAGAGTTCAATGAATAATACACCCGCCCCTTGCAGAGTTCAATGAATAATACACCCGCCCCTTGCAGAGTTCAATGAATAATACACCCGCCCCTTGCAGAGTTCAATGAATAATACACCCGCCCCTTGCAGAGTTCAATGAATAATACACCCGCCCCTTGCAGAGTTCAATGAATAATACACCCGCCCCTTGCAGAGTTCAATGAATAATACATCCGCCCCTTGCAGAGTTCAATGAATAATACACCCACCCCTTGCAGAGTTCAATGAATAATACACCCGCCCCTTTCAGAGTTCAATGAATAATACACCCGCCCCTTGCAGAGTTCAATGAATAATACACCCGCCCCTTGCAGAGTTCAATGAATAATACACCCGCCCCTTGCAGAGTTCAATGAATAATACACCCGCCCCTTGCAGAGTTCAATGAATAATACACCCGCCCCTTGCAGAGTTCAATGAATAATACATCCGCCCCTTGCAGAGTTCAATGAATAATACACCCGCCCCTTGCAGAGTTCAATGAATAATACACCCGCCCCTTGCAGAGTTCAATGAATAATACACCCGCCCCTTGCAGAGTTCAATGAATAATACACCCGCCCCTTGCAGAGTTCAATGAATAATACATCCGCCCCTTGCAGAGTTCAATGAATAATACACCCGCCCCTTGCAGAGTTCAATGAATAATACACCCGCTCCTTGCAGAGTTCAATGAATAATACACACGCCCCTTGCAGAGTTCAATGAATAATACATCCGCCCCTTGCAGAGTTCAATGAATAATACACCCGCCCCTTGCAGAGTTCAATGAATAATACACCCGCCCCTTGCAGAGATCAATGAATAATACACCCGCCCCTTTGCAGAGTTCAATGAATAATACACCCGCCCCTTGCAGAGTTCAATGAATAATACACCCGCCCCTTGCAGAGTTCAATGAATAATACACCTGCCCCTTGCAGAGTTCAATGAATAATACACCCGCCCCTTGCAGAGTTCAATGAATAATACACCCGCCCCTTGCAGAGTTCAATGAATAATACACCCGCCCCTTGCAGAGTTCAATGAATAATACACCCGCCCCTTGCAGAGTTCAATGAATAATACACCCGCCTCTTGCAGAGTTCAATGAATAATACACCCGCCCCTTGCAGAGTTCAATGAATAATACATCCGCCCCTTTGAGAAATCCACCCCCATCGTATGAGCTCTGCCCCTCATGATACAATATGGCCTCTTCTGTATGCATCCGCCCCTTGCAGAGTTCAATGAATAATACACCCGCCCCTTGCAGAGTTCAATGAATAATACACCCGCCCCTTGCAGAGTTCAATGAATAATACACCCGCCCCTTGCCGAGTTCAATGAATAATACATCCGCCCCTTGCAGAGTTCAATGAATAATACACCCACCCCTTTCAGAGTTCAATGAATAATACACCCGCCCCTTGCAGAGTTCAATGAATAATACACCCGCCCCTTGCAGAGTTCAATGAATAATACACCCGCCCCTTGCAGAGTTCAATGAATAATACACCCGCCCCTTGCAGAGTTCAATGAATAATACACCCGCCCCTTGCAGAGTTCAATGAATAATACACACGCCCCTTGCAGAGTTCAATGAATAATACATCCGCCCCTTGCAGAGTTCAATGAATAATACACCCGCCCCTTGCAGAGTTCAATGAATAATACACCCGCCCCTTGCAGAGTTCAATGAATAATACACCCGCCCCTTGCAGAGTTCAATGAATAATACACCCGCCCCTTGCAGAGTTCAATGAATAATACACCTGCCCCTTGCAGAGTTCAATGAATAATACACCCGCCCCTTGCAGAGTTCAATGAATAATACACCCGCCCCTTGCAGAGTTCAATGAATAATACACCCGCCCCTTGCAGAGTTCAATGAATAATACACCCGCCCCTTGCAGAGTTCAATGAATAATACACCCGCCCCTTGCAGAGTTCAATGAATAATACACCCGCCCCTTGCAGAGTTCAATGAATAATACACCGGCCCCTTGCAGAGTTCAATGAATAATACACCCGCCCCTTGCAGAGTTCAATGAATAATACACCCGCCCCTTGCAGAGTTCAATGAATAATACACCCGCCCCTTGCAGAGTTCAATGAATAATACACCCGCCCCTTGCAGAGTTCAATGAATAATACACACGCCCCTTGCAGAGTTCAATGAATAATACATCCGCCCCTTGCAGAGTTCAATGAATAATACACCCGCCCCTTGCAGAGTTCAATGAATAATACACCCGCCCCTTGCAGAGTTCAATGAATAATACACCCGCCCCTTGCAGAGTTCAATGAATAATACACCCGCCCCTTGCAGAGTTCAATGAATAATACACCCGCCCCTTGCAGAGTTCAATGAATAATACACCCGCCCCTTGCAGAGTTGCACGAGCATCGGGAGCGTGCGGCACAATGTCGTCTTCATTGCGCAGGGGCCGTGTACAGCTGATCAACAGCTGTTCATGTTCGGAGACTTTTGTCGGCTCTGTTTTGCTCCGTACTGCGCAAGCGATGCACCTGCGCAGTACAGGGCGGGCATTATTCGACGAGGGACCTTTCTCATCAGAACATGGGGTGTGCTGGACTTGTTGTCGGAAATTCCGAGCGTGTGTACACAATTCCGACGGACAAAAATTAGGCGCATGCTCGGAATCAATTTGACGAATGCTCGGAATCATTGAACTTCATTTTTCTCAGCTCGTCGTATGTGTTGTATGTCACCGCGTTCCTGACGTTCAGAATTTCCGACAACATTTGTGTGACCGTTTGTATGCAAGACAAGTTTGAGCGAACATCCGTCGGAAAAAAATCCACGGTTTTGTTGTCGGAATGTCCTATCATTTGTACGCGGCATAAGACTTAGTATGTGTGTTACCTCCAATAGAACAGATCTTACCATCTATATACAGAGAAGCCGGCATTCTGGAGGACCTCATAACAACGTCCCACTTCTGACTCCGACATCTTCTTATCATAATCCAATGATATCTCCAGATAGGTCAGAGTTCGGTTTGTGGAGATAACGGAGCAAAGATCATCACAGCATCGTAATGTCACTTTACAACCGATAATACTGGAGGGAGAAGCAGGAAAGAGGTGAAATGTTCTTCCAGGGAGGGGCAGAAGTAGACACATCCAATGAATAATCAGTTTGTGGGGTCTTAGGAAATAAAATGTTCTTCCAGGGAGGGGCAGAAGTAGACACATCCAATGAATAATTAGTGGGCGGAGTCTTAGAAAATGAAATGTTTTTCCAGGGAGGGGCAGAAGTAGACACATCCAATGAATAATCAGTGGGCGGAGTCTTAGAGAATGAAATGTTGGGACATTTGGATGGATGATGTCATGGAATATTGATTGGACCTCCCCTGTGAAATGGGGGTAAGTTGTCACCCACCTGACAAGTCTTAGTGTGGAGTTACACAGTTACGGGTACATTGCAGCGTACGTGGTAACGCACACATCGGAGGTGTGAATGACTCTAGATTCCCTTTCACACTAAACCACGGCACATCGATGGAAACCGGCCACATAGGAAATAATGGGATTTCTACTTCACATGCGTCTCCATGCAGCAAAATCCATGAGGATCGCTAAACACAATGAGAAGCAATGATAATATGTCAGCAGATCAACCAATCCTTGGGGTGTCGGCCCTCGGGCGGAATCGGGTGATGTCATTTCCTGCCTGGAACTGAAGCAGGAAGTGGTGCTAGTGAGTGATACTATCTACTGCCCAATTGGTTGCTGGATATGCTGACATATTATTGGTTGTCAGTGCATTTATTGTAAATAAAGAGACAATTGTTTTGAATGACGCACTTCACTATCGGTGGCATTTTTGTTTTGTTTGGCGTTCTATATCCAGCCAATCAGGAGGGACCAGATCCCTTAAAGGGACCCCACACTTGTGACAGCTGATCTTGTGTGAAGTCCCCCGGACCCATTGAGCCCCCCAGAGGGGGGACAAGCCCATGACACCTATACTGTATATGGGGCCAATACCTGAGGGGACATTTCATCAGAAATGGAGGACTCTGAACACTTCATTTTGTAGTGACACACTGGAGGAGGCGCCATCATTGAGGAGGATTGCTCACAGATATATGGACTTTCCATACTAGGTACATTCATTTTACAGCACTCGTGTTGTGGCATCAATTAGGTGTATAAAGTTGTTTGTTTTCTGCATAAAGTGTATTGATACCAATTCATTAGGCTAAGGTGACCAGATTTTTCAAATGAAATCCGGGGACATATTTTTATTTTTTTACTAGTAATGGCAGCAATCAGCGTCTCATAGCGGGACTGCGATATTGCGGCGAACAAATCTGACACTAGTGACACCTTTGACTCCTTGTGGGAACCAATAACACTAATACAGTGATCAATGCTACAAATATGCACTATCACTGTACTAATGACACTGGCTGGGAAGGGGATAACATTTAGCGCAATCAAAGGGCTAAATGTGTGCCTAACAAGTGTTTTCTCACTTTGGGAGATCAGGATCAATGTCTTCCATACTGACAGAATGGCAATATGCCTTGTTTACATGTGTGTACATAACGATCAGCGGGTACCGGTGGAACCAGAAATGCAGGATCGTGTATATACGTGATCCTTTGCAGCGCAACCGCCCTGCGAAGGTGGTCAGCAACTGGTTAGGATCATCAGCATTATGATAACACACAGGCAGCAGGTACTCTATCTTGGCTCTGGCTGGCTCTGTCACAGTGTGTCACATAACATGGCTGTTGATTTTGTTAACTTATGACCAATATGCCAGAGAGACAGACAAAGTGCAATGTAGTCTATTCACAGACACCCCCAAAGCACACCTGTGTTGAAGCCTTGAAGGCACTGGCAGCCCCACCGACCCCATCCTCTTCCCCTCTGTTCCTGCTGCTGGACACCACAGCTGAGCTCAGCTGCCTCTCTCTGCCCATCACCCCCCGCCTCACAGCCTGTCAAGTCTTACTCTCCAGGCCCCAGCTACTACTGGGTGGGGAGCGGAGGAAGATCACTCCGCCAGGGAAGGCAAAGAGAGAAACAGGCAGGCTTGAGTCAAGGCAGAAGAACATGCGAGCGGAGCTGAATGGGCATGCACCAGAAACTGAAGAAATATTACCTCCGCTCCGACCAGCACACGATCATCAGCAAGGGGCACAGATAACAGAAAAAATACACCCCCTAAGCTAGTAGGAGTGGCGGAGCGGGGTGTGTAATTTCGATTTTTTTTTTAATTCTGCACTGACTGTCTTTGAAATTGCCCCAGCCCCTGTTCAAATCCAATCAGGGGACAAAACTGGGGAAAGACTTGGTCCGGGTGTCCTCAATCCGGGTATCCGGATTACCTGTGGATTACAAATAACCTACAAAGTGCACCACCATTGCTAGCGAAGATCCTTCCCAACGGAACCACCGTATCTGCAATAGTCAGGCCTGACTGTAGAACTGTTAGATATTGTTTGGGCGCCATCTTGCCCACGAGGGGGAAGCTTGCGAGCATGGTTAAATGACATTTAGCGTGTGTAATACTATTTGAACTTAGCGCTTGTTATATGCTGAATAGTTAACATTGCAGGGCTCTGCATATGCATACGTATTACTGTTTAACTTGATGCTTCATATTCAGTAAAAGTACTTGTGGTTAAGCCAATACACTGTGTGGTTATATGTTTGTTGCGGTATTGTGATCCCCATAGCTAACGGGTTTCACAATCCCATCTTACTACTATCTGTGCCAAGGGAGGTTAGAGCCAGTTACTGGGGGTTGACAGCAGTGTGTACAGGCCCAAAATCTATACCAGCAGCACTCTTAGCTGGGGGTATTGCTACACGTGGGGGCTCAGAGTCCGGGATCCTGTACGCTGCAATCAAGCCTGCCAGAAGTATCGGCATGGATCAGTTGGTAGTGACACAGTGGTGTGCAGCAGCCGGCGCTTTTCCAGACATGGCGGCAGTTATTGAACTTCCCGGGGAAGACTGGCCAGAGAGCGATGTAGTGCGGCTCATGGTGTTACTGTCCCCGGGCCAGAAGGCATGGGTAATGGACCTCAAGCCAGACAAAGAAACCTCCTATACCTACGCATTGGTGGAATGAAGGGAGGGGATACCTGAGAGCTTCAGAGGTCAGAGTGCACAGTCTATAGACCAAAAGATATACCGTTTAGCGCATGCAAAGTCCATAAAGAAAGAACCACCCGACCTAACAGTTAAGGAGGAGCAGCCAAAATAGACAACAACCTCTGCGGCGCCCCTGACCGCTATAGGCCCTGAGCTCCTTAATGCTTTAGGGGACCTTGTTGGAAAATGCCAGAAGAGTAACACGGTGTGTGTGGAGACTGGGTACCGGAAGCTCAGAATATTTTCGGGTAAACAACCTGTACCACTCGGGGAAGAGGACTTTGACACATGGATGGAGCAAGCAATGCAGGCCGTGGAAGGATGGGAAGTGACGGAAGCCCAGAAGAAACAGCGCATAAACAAAAGTTTAAGGGGGGCTGCTGCAGAAGCGGTGAAGAACCTCAGATTCAGCAATACTTCCTGTACTGCTTATGACTACCTAACCATGCTGCAGGAAGAGTTCGGCCAGCTGGAGAAAGTTACTGACTTAATGTACAAGTTTGGACATACTCTTCAACAGCCAGGGGAACAATTTTCAGAATATGTTAGAAGGTTAAACAAAATGCTCTAAAGTGTATAACACCCAAGTGAATGAATAAAAAACAACACTAGGTGTCAGTCCAAAATTCAACACATGATATGTGAATAATTAGAAAAATAAAAAGTCTCTGATAAGTGATTCTCTGATGAATAGAATGAAATAAACAATCCAAAGTGAAGAAGGAGAGGAGGTAGAGGAGACATTGCTGGATCTGGCAGCAGAGGAGGTAATACGTATGTAGCACTACCCCCGAAGGAGCTGCTGGTTTTGTTTGGGTCTGTACTCTGGTTTTCAACCCCTTTAACTGTCTCAAACCCTCCCTTGGCACAACTGGTATAGAAAGGAATTGTGAGACCCACTGACTATTGAGAAACACAATCCTGCTTTTATCACCACAGCTTGGAGATTCAGTTCAATCATTCATTTTGAGTCGTGGAATATCTGTCTGTGGGATTCCCAGTCGAGAAACCAACCTCTACAGGGACACACATAAACACTGAGTTGACCCCATAGACATATGTTTATCGGGTCCACTCATTCCGGTAAGCCTCTATTTTATCCAGTGGTGGTCATCTTATATTCACTTTATCAAGATTTGTTGGAAGATTATAGTTCACTTTGGATTGTTTATTTTATTCTATTCATCAGAGAATCACTCATCAGAGACTTTTTATTTTTCTAATTATTCACATATCATGCGTTGAATTTTGGACTGACACCTATTGTTGTTTTGTATTCATTCACTTGGGTGTTATACACTTTTGATGTATTATCTATAGCGTTACATTTTTTTGTTATTTTGTATTCACCTTTTGTTCAATGGGTTTGTAGCCGCTTACACACATAAGCAGCGCAAGAATTTTCGTATCCACTTAAACAAAATGCTCTGCCAGCTAGTCCTGAAGAAAGGGATGGTACCACAGGCTATAGATGCAGCTAGGATGCGGCAGGTCATAAAGGGAGCGCTGCGCTCTGATCCAGTCTGGCTCCATCTGAAGACAACTGGGGGAGTCATGTCCCTGAACTATCCAGACCTCGTGCGATAAGTGAGAGATGAAGAGGCTTTGCTCAAAGACCAACAGACCACTGAGAAACCCACCCCTTCTCCCTCAGCTGAGGTTAGATCCGTTATGGCCACGGAACGGGACTCTGACTCTTGAAGTCACAAATAAACCAAGTACTAGAAATGCTGACTTCTTTAATGGCTAAGAACCCAGGAAAAAGAAAGAAAAAAGGAGGGCGCACCGACCTAGTGTATTACCACTTAGACGTTTTATTTAAAATATAAAAAAGCAGTAATCTTACTCACAAACGGAGCTTAAATAAAAGCTTATCGGACAAATCAGCTGGAAATTCTTTGGCACTTGCCGACTGGACTCGATGACAGAGAGGGTCGGACAGTACTTCAGACAACTGGATAGCTGACGCGTTTCTGGGGCGCACCCCTTTCCTCAGAGCCTAGATGGTCCATGATCACCATGATTACTGCTTTTTTATATTTTAAATAAAACGTCTAAGTGGTAATACACTAGGTCGGTGCGCCCTCCTTTTTTCTTTCTTTTTTCTAGCCACATGAACACCCATTGTTCTGAGGAGGGCTGCAAGACTTTAGACTTTGCCTTTAGACGGAACCACACTACCCGTGTTTTGACGATACACCGAGAGCGCAGGAGATTTTTGTCTTTCTAAGAACCCAGGAGCCATACAAAACGAAGAAGTGAAGAAGGAAGTGTATCAGAATGCCTCAACGCCAGTTTCCCCACAAGCCAGAAGAGAAGAAGTTTGCTTCAACTGTGGATGGGTTGGGCGTTACGGCCGAGTGTGTCCCAGCCCGAAGAAGAATCAAGGTGCATACCGCAAGCCGGCAGAAAACTTCAGAGGGCCCCAGTGAAGGAGTCAACCGGGTGCCCGTCAGTTCCAGTAAACTCCAAAGGAATCAGAGAACAAGAGAAGCCAAGAAGAGAGGGGGACAATTCCCCATCCCACCAACTCAATACTCCTTACCCTAAGTCCAAACCCAAAACTTGGCACGAAATCAATGCATACCAGGCCCAACAAGGACTCAGATCCAGACAAAGAGTAAAAAGAAAGAAGTCACCGAAGGCCAAACCCCTGGAATCTAGGAAGGAGACCTCTCCGAGGAAATTCCCTGTCAAACTGGTGGGACCCTCCCCAGTGGTCCCCATTCAAGTGCAAGGGATCTACATGAAGGCCATTCTCGACACAGGAGATCAAGTGACCCTTCTGTACCGGGACTTTTATCAGAAACACCTGAGGCATTTGCCCCTCCAGAAGCTAGAAGACCTGCAAATATGGGGGATTGGAACTCAAAGTTTTCCATACGATGGATACCTCCCAATTAGATTGGCCTTCGACCCTTCGGTAGCTGGAGACACAGAAGTTTTCGACACATTGGCGGTAGTCTGACCCCGCCTGCCAGGAGCCAACAAGAGTTCCCTCATAATAGGGACAAACAATGACTTGGTCAGGAGATTATTGGCCCCTATAGCAACTAAACAGGATTCCCCAACAACCTGAATCCACCCTATGTTACAAAAGGCCTATCAGTGTCTGATATTGGAACAAAAGGCTCCAGAAGGAGGAGTGGGAAAGGTCTGGAAGTTAGACAAGAAGGAGAAGATACTACAGCCCGGTGAGGTTGCCAGTCTGAAGGCTACTGTAAAACTTACCTGGGAACAACCTGGTCCCAGTCCTGGAACCAGACCCTCTGGACCCCCATCCAGGGTTGGATGTAATCCCTGAAGTAGTTCCATTAAGAGCTCTGAAGAAGGCCAATGGCAGGGTGTCGGTAAGCATCAGAAACACTACCGACACACCTGTGAAGATCCCAGCCCGGATGCTGTTGGGCCAAGTGAATCCTGCTACCCCAGGTGCATTGTCAGACTTGGAGAAGGAAGAAGGTGGGATAGCTACTGTGGAGAAACTCTGCTTGGAAGAGACGGCCTTACCACTGGCATGGAGGGAGAGGGCCGGAGCCCAGTTGGCTAGATGGCAGAAGATCTTTTCTAAGGATGAGAACGATGTGGGTGTGCAAAAAGTGCCACTCACAAGATCCGCCTGCAAGAGGACAAGCCATTCAGAGAAAGAGTCCGGCAGGTCCCCTTGGCTGATCTAGAAGATCTGCAAGAGCAACTGATAGAGCTCAAGAGAGCCGGTGTCATCCGGGAGTCTAAAAGCCCATACGCCTCCCCAATAGTGGTGGTTAGGAATGTATTGATTATCGGACCCTCAATAGAAGAACGATACCCGACCAATACACCACTTCACGAATAGAGGATGCCCTACAGAGTTTGTCTGGAGCAAAAGGGTTCAGTGTGATGGACCTGAAGAGCGGGTATTACCAGATTCCCAAGCACCTAGGAGACCGAGAAAAAACCGCATTCATTACCCCGGTGGGGTTCTATGAATTCAATCGCATGCCTCAAGGCTTGTCGGGAGCCCCAGCCACCTTCCAGCGACTCATGGAGAAGACAGTAGGGGACATGAATCTCATCGAAGTATTGGTAAATCTGGATGATATCATTGTATTCGGGAAAACTCTGGAGGAGCATGAAGAGAGGCTGGAGAAGGTTTTGAAGAGGCTCAGTGATGAAGGACTCAAACTCTCGCTGGAGAAATGTCAGTTCTACCAATCTTCAGTTCACTATCTGGGACACATTGTGTCTGAAGGAGTGTCCACAGATCCAGAAAAATTGGAGGCTGTCACCTCCTGGCCCCGGCCCACTACAGTGACGGAGTTTCGATCGTTCTTGGGGTTTTGCTCCTATTACCGAAGGTTTGTGGAGGGGTTTGCCATGCCTTTGAATTAACTCTTGAAGACAGAAGGAGAGGAGGATGACTCAGGCCCTAGGAAGCCAGGGGAGTCTGTGGAAGATCAGTGGACTGTGAGTTGTGAAGAGGCGTTCACAAGATTGAAGGAGAGCTTGACCATTGCCCCCGTCTTGGCCTATGCAGACACCAAGAAGCCATATGAGTTACATGTGGATGCCAGTCATGATGGTCTGGGAGGAGTGCTGAATCAGGAGCATGATGATCAGCTGAGACCTTATGTGAGCAGAAGCTTGACCCCAGCTGAAAAGAATTACCCCAACCACGCGTTGGAATTCTTAGCCTTAAAGTGGGCTGTGGTGGACAAGATGAAGGACTACCTGTATAGAGCTAAATTTGTGGTTAAAACAGACAAATAACCCGCTCACTTACCTTCTGACCACAGCCAAGCTGGATGCCACCGGCCACCGTTGGTTGGCAGCTCTCTCTGGATTCACCTTCAGTTTAAAATACAGACCTGGGGCTGGAAACAGAGATGCAGACGCCTTATCCAGAAGGGCCCATGCTCCCACTAACCCTACGGAAGACTGGACTCGACTGACCCCAGAGGGAGTGCGAGCCCTGTGTCAAGGAGCGGAATTCCAAGCCAGTGGAGGGTCCAGGGTCAAAAAAATTGGAGTCTCAGTAGTTGGGGTACCCAAATATTACTGTGATGTGACTCAGATTGGAGAAGAGAACTTACCTAGACTTTCAAAGAAAGATCTAAGAAGAGATCAACTAGAAAACCCGCTGTACAGGTTGGCCCTGGAAGCATTGGAGAACCAGACCCCAGATTTACTCCTGAAGGACCCCTCAAAAGAGGCTCGCCTATCGATGAAGAGAATGGGACTGGTTACAGATGCATCAAGGGGTGGTCTACCGAAGGGGCCCCTCTGATGATCTGGAGGATAAGTCGCAACTGTTTCTGCCCAAGAAATACCAAAAGACTGTTCTGACCGCTTTACATGATGATCATGGTCACCTAGGATCGGAAAGAACTTTTCAGCTCGCGAGGAACCGGTTTTACTGGCCCTGTATGCGGGTTGAAGTGGAGGAATATTGCCATTCATGCGCAAGTTGCATACAAAGAAAGACTCTGCCTCATCAAACTGCCCCAATGGGCCACCTGCAAAGCCAAGGGCCCTTGGATCTGGTATGCATTGATTTTCTTTGTATAGAACCTGATTTGAGTGGACATGGGAATGTTCAAGTAATAACCGACCATTTTACTCGCTACGCTCAGGCATTCCCCACCAAAGACCAGAAGGCCTCCACAGTGGCCAAGGTACTTGTCGAGAAGTTCTTTGTACATTACGGGCTACCTCAACGCCTCCACTCGGACCAGGGAAGGGACTTCGAAAGTAGGCTGATCCGGAAACTGTTTGATTCCCTGGGTATAAAGAAGACCCGAACCACCCCCCACCACCCACAATGGGATGCCCAGCCTGAACGATTTAATCGGACATTGTTAAATATGCTGGGGACTTTGAGTAGTGAGAAGAAACAGCATTGGGGCAAGCATGTGGCTGCCATTGTGCATGCGTATAATAGTACAACTAGTGATGCCACTGGGTACTCCCCATACAGACTGATGTTCGGCAGGGAAGCAAGACTACCAGTAGATCTGGCCTTTGGCACTTCGATAGATCATACATCAGCAGCTTCTCACAAAGGTTATGTGGATCAGTTGCGACAGAGTTTAAGACTGGCATATGAGAAGGCCCAGGCAACTTCCAATCAAAGAGGGGCCAGGAATAAGCGGAACTATGACATCAAGGTTAGGATTCATGACCTACAGCCAGGAGACAGGGTGCTGTTGCGGAACTTAGGCATACCAGGGAAGCATAAGCTGGCCGACCGGTGGAGGTCCCAACCCTATGTAATCTGTAAACAACTGCCAGGTTTACCAGTGTAACAACTTAAACCAGAAGGAAGTGTGGGACCATTGAAGACATGGCACAGGAATCACCTACTGCCCCTCTCCGAAGCAGTTCGTTTGCCCCCTACCTCAGATCCTTCTGAGCACCTTTCAGTCTCAAATACCCCTAGACCTGCCACCAGATCTCAAGCAGCCAATTCAAAGGAGATGGATGCCCAAGACCAGAGTGAAGAGGAAGAATTGGAACTTGATTGGTTATGGACACCACCAATACCTGAATCCATGACCACAGCCTCTCCATCATCAGAGGTTACCACTAGAGACACTTTAAATGCTGAGGATGCTGAGTTCATACCACTTGCTACTCTTACTGAGGAATGGGAGGATGCTCAAGACTCTTTTCCAGAAGAAGATCCCAGAAACTCCTTGTACCTCTCTTCACCTGAAATAGATGCCCCTGGGCCATTTGAATCCAATACACCTGACTCAGCAGAAGGAGAATTGGAAGGACCCCCTGCGGTTGAAACCCTGGCTCCTAGAGAACGAAGGGAGAAAAGAACTATCCACCCTCCCAGAAGACTCATGTATTCTCAGATGGGGGAGTGCTCGGAAGAGACTATTGCCACTGCAGAAAGAACAGTAGATAAGCTAGCTCACTCCCTGACACAGTTAGACAGGCCACTTCCACTAATGTGACCTGTGGGCAGGACAACCTCTCCCCCAGATCTTGGTGGGAGGTTCCTCTGCCAAGCTCCTTTGTAGCCGTGAGTTGTGTTGTATGATCTTATGCTAACAAAGTTAATTAACTATTTATCTTAGGGGACCAAAGACTTTAAATGGGGGGGTGTGTAGCGGGGTGTCACTTTAAAGAGCCCAAAAGACTACTATACCCAGTGTGCAGCGGGACACCCACAGTGCATTGCCCAGAGCAAGGTCTGCTGGGGAAGGCCTATTTAAGGAGGAGCGGAGCAACACGCGGGTCTCTTTGGACGCCGCCCACCGAGTAAGTGGAAACAACGCTGAGTCTGCCGCTGGCCTGGGCCTAAGAGTTTGGGCCTTGAGATCCAAAGAGTCCTCCAACCTTCACGGGAGAACCCAAGAGTCAACTCATCCATCATCCTTACAAGGACAGTTGGGAGGATCAGAGACTACGGGTGTGGTGAGACTGTGTGCTGGAGCCCCAGCTACGGAAGTCGGTTGTACGGACTGATCCGGTCGGGTGAGAGAGCACTTGCTCAGAGATTAACTGACTAATCTTAGGCCCAGTGTCCCTTGTTCAGGGACCACCATTACCAGAGTGTTATATTGCACGCAGCGTTAGTTGAACTCTTTAGTACATGTCAAGTAGTCAACTGTTTTGATACCTGTGGATTACAAATAACATAAAAAGTGCACCACCATTGCTCACGAAGATCCTTCCCAACGGAAGCACCGTATCTGCAATAGTCAGGCCTGACTGTAGAATTAGATATTGTTTGGGCGCCATCTTGCCCACGAGGGGGAAGCTCGCGAGCATGGTTAAATGACATTTAGCGTGTGTAATACTATTTGAACTTAGCGCTTGTTATATGCTGAATGGTTAACATTGCAGGGCTCTGCATATGCCAACGTATTTCTGTTTAACTTGATGTTCAGTAAAAGTACTTGTGGTTAAGCCAATACACTGTGTGGTTATATGTTTGTTTCGGTATTGTGATCCCCATAGCTAACGGGTTTCACAATCCCATCTTTACTGCTATCTGTGCCAAGGGAGGTTAGAGCCAGTTACTGGGGGTTAACAGCAGTGTGCACAGGCCCAAAATCTATACCAGCAGCCCTCTTAGCTGGGGGTATTGCTACACATACAAAGATAAAGAATGGCAGAAAATACAACAAAGACAAAAGGACAGACACAGTCTGGCTGTGAGAATAAAACAGAAATAAACTTTTTCTGAGGATTATTCTGTGACAGGATCATGTCAGGAATATCCGCTATTCACCGGTTAGACTGGCTCCATGGAAATCCCCTGTCCTTATCTCAGGATCCTCAATTTATGAATGTGGGTGGACTTTACCGATCAGCCAATCAACCCCGGGGGACGTTCCCTGCCCAGCCCACAAGCCGGTCCTGTGTTCTGAAGAAACCAGACCTAAATGGGCCATGAATGGTTCTGATCCCAACAAGACCAATCACTGCTTGTCTGGTGTGATCAGACTCCATAGAACCATTCTGGGAGTTTCTCCTGGATTCTATCCTCACTACACATACAATGTTATACATACAGTATCTCACAAAAGTAAGTACACCCTTCAGTCACATTTGTGTAAATATTTTCTTGTATCTTTTCATGTGACAACACTGAAGAAATGACACTTTGCTACAATGTAAAGTAGTAAGTGTACAGCTTGTATAACAGTGTAAATTTGTCTAAACCGCTGGCAACAAAAGTGAGTACACCCCTAAGTGAAAATGTCCAAATTGGGCCCAACGTGTCAATATTTCTTGTGGCCACCATTATTTTCCAGCACTGCCTTAACCCTCTTGGGCATGGAGTTCACCAGAGCTTCACAGGTTGCCACTGAAGTCCTCTTCCCCTCCTCCATGACGACATCACAGAGCTGGTGGATGTTAGAGACCTTGCGCTCCTCCACCTTCCATTTGAGGATGCCCAAGAGATGCTCAATAGGGTTTAGGTCTGGAGACATGCTTGGCCAGTCCATCACCTTTACCCTCAGCTTCTTTTGCAAGGCAGTGGTGGTCTTGGAGGTGTGTTTGGGGTGGTTATCATGTTGGAATACTGCCCTACGGTCCAGTCTCTGAAGGGAGGGGATTATGCTCTACTTCAGTATGTCACAGTACATATTGGCATTCATGGTTCCCTCAATGATCTGTAGCTCCCCAGTGCCGGCAGCACTCATGCAGCCCCAGACCATGACACTCCCACCAACATGCTTGACTGTAGGGAAGACACACTTGTCTTTGTACTCCTCACCTGTTTGCCGTGACACACGCCTGACACCATCTGACACCAAATAAGTTTATCTTGGTCTCATCAGACCACAGGACATGGTTCCAGTAATCCATGTCCTTAGTCTGCTTTTCTTTAGAAAACTGTTTGGGGGCTTTCTTGTGCATCTTCTTTAGAAGAGGCTTCCTTCTGGGATGACAGCCATGCAGACCAATTTGATGCAGTGTGCGGCGTATGGTCTGAGCCCTGACAGGCTGACCCCCCACCCCTTCACCCTCTGCAGCAATGCTGGCAGCACTCATATGTCTATTTCCCAAAGACAACCTCTGGATATGACGCTGAGCTTGTGACCTCAACTTCTTTGGTGGACCATGGCGAGGCCTGTTCTGAGTGGAGTCTGTCCTGTTATACCACTGTATGGTCTTGGCCACCGTGCTGCAGCTCAGTTTCAGGGTCTTGGCAATCTTCTTATAGCCAATCTTTATGTAGACCAACAATTCTTTTTTTTCAGATCTTCAGAGAGTTCTTTGCCATGAGGTGCCATGTTGTATTTCCAGTGACCAGTATGAGAGAGTGAGAGCGATAACACCAAATTTATCACACCTGCTCCCCATTCACACCTGAGACCTTGTAACACTAATGAGTCACATGACACAGGGGAGAGAAAATGGCTAATTGGGCCCAATTTGGACATTTTCACTTAGGGGTGTACTCACTTTTGTTGCCAGCGGTTTAGACATTAATGGCTGCGTGTTGAGTTTAATTTGAAGGGACAGCAAATTTACACTCTTATACAAGCTGTACACTCACTACTTTACATTGTAGCAAAGTGTCATTTCTTCAGTGTTGTCACATGAAAAAATACAAGAAAATAATTACACAAATATGAGGGGTGTACTCTTGTGAGATACTGTACATGTACCCCAACATGTTTAGAAACAGGAGGAATTATTTCCATTTCTCTGCAACTAATATTTTATTTTGTATGAGAGATAAAATAGATTCCTCTGATCTCTGACATAAATCAATGTCTGGCAGACAGTTCGGGGCCTTCTCACTGTATCGGCCTCGTCCCCTGCTGGGCTTGTAGATGAAATGACGAGGACTTCTCTTTGAGGCTCAGTGAGGTGACAATTTTTTATTTACGAGGATGGGGGGATTTTTTTGGCATCTAGGGGGTCACTTCTGGTCTAGAGACTCGCTCTGTCCTTCCAGATTCTAGTTGTGGACCATTTGTCTATGATTGGTCACTGAATGAAGAGAATACGGAGTCTTTATAGCAATGAGTTACACTAGATCTACAGCCATGATACTTCTACATTTATGTTGCATCTCAGCAACTGGTAACATTATCATACTTTTACATTTATGTTACCAGTAGCTGAGATGTAACATAAATGTTACAAGGAGATATGAGGGTAATATAGAAAACTGTTCTTCTGATTGCAAGCTCTTTGGACAAGCAAATCCTTTGCAGCCTCTGTCTTATAATCCTAGTGTTTGGGTGATTTGAGGGTAGCAATCATTTCTTTTGCTGGGAGGTTTTATAAAGGGGGGCTTTTGTATTTGTGGGGTATTTTGAGGTTCCGGTCTCTCTCTGCAATGTATTGGAGTTTATTTTATACCGATTGGGACATTTTATGTTCGGGGCGCTCAGAGCTCAGCATTCACTTGTTACTGACCATCTATTCTTGGAGCCGCCTTTTGTTTGCAGAACTCCACTGCATTATGGGAAAGAAAAAACTAAGCCCAGGAAAAGGAAATCATGTGTTATTACTACAACTACCTGTAAGATGGGATTTATGATCAGGATCCCCCCACATAGACTTCAATGGGACTCACTGTAATGTTCAGGGTCTGCAGAACTCAGATAGGATGTCCTGACCCTGCAGGGAATTGAACCCGGGCAGAGTCACTCATCCCTACTAGTCAGTACACATCTGATGGTCTAAGTTATACAGTGGAAATAAAAAATCTACACACCCCTGTTACAATGTCAGGTTTCTGTGATGTAAAAAATGGAACAAAGATAAATCATTTCTGAACTTTTTCCACCTTTCATGTGACCTATAAACTGTACAACTCAGGGGAACAACAAACTGAAATCTTTTAGGGGGGTAAAAATAAAAAATAAAAATAATGTGGTTGCATAAGTGTGCACACCCTCTTATACTGGGGATGTAGCTATGTTCAGAATTAAGCAATCACATTAAAACTCATATTAAATAGAAGGAATTAAACACATGCCATCATTTAAAGTGCCTATGATTAACCCCAAATAAAGTTCAGCTGTTCTAGTAGGTCTTTCCTGATATTTTCTTGGTATCCTACAGCAAAAGTCATGGTCCTCAATGAGCTTCCAAATCATCAGAGATATGTCATTGTTAGAAGGTATCAGTCAGGAGAAGGGTCCAAGGCATTAGATATACCATGGAACACAATGAAGACAGTCATCATCAAGTGGAGAAAATCTGGCACAACAGTGACATTACCAAGAATTGGACGTCCCTCCAAAATTGATAAAAAGATGAGAAGAAAACTGGTCAGCGAGGCTGCCAAGAGGCCCACAGCAACATTAAAGGAGCTGCAGGAATATCTGGCATATATTGGCTGTGTGGTGACAACAATCTCCCGTATTTTTCATATGTCTGGGCTATGGGGTAGAGTGACAAGACGGAAGACTTTTCTTACCAAGAAAAACATCCAAGCCTTGCTAAATTTTGCAAAAACACATCTGAATTCTCCAAAAAGCATGTGCAAAAATGTGTTCTGGTCTAATGAAACCAAGGTTGAACATTTTGGCCATAATTCCAAAAAGATGTGTGGCGCAAAAACAACACTGCACATCACCAAATGAACACCATACCCACCGTGATGCATGGTGGCAGCATCATGCTTTGGGGTTGTTTTTCTTCAGCTGGAACAGGGGCCTTAGTCAAGGTAGAGGGAATTATGAACACAAATATCAGTCAATATTGGCACAAAACCTTCAGGCTTCTGCTGGAAAGCTGAATATGCAGAGGAACTTCATCATTCAGCATGACAACAACCCAAATCATCCATCCAAATCACCAAAGGAATGGCTTCACCAGAAGAAGATTCAAGTTTTGGAATGGCCTAGCCAGAGCCCAGACCTGAATCCCATTGAAAATCTGTGGGGTGATGTGAAGAGGGCTGTGCACAGGAGATGTCCTCACAATCAAACTGATTTGGAGTGTTTTTGTAAAGAAGAGCGGGGGAAATATTGCCAAGTCAAGATGTGCCATGCTGATAGACTCATACCCAAAAAGACTGAGTGCTGGAATAACATCAAAATGTGCTTCAACAAAGTATTAGTGTAAGGGTGTGCATACTTATGCAACCAGATTATTTATTTATTTTTATTTTTACCTACTTCCACCTACAAGATTTCAGTTTGTTGTTCAACTGAGTTGTACAGTTTATAGGTCACATTAAAGGTGGAAAAAGTTCTGAACTGTTTTATCTTTGTTTCATTTTTTTACATCACAGAAACCCGACATTTTAACAGGGGTGTGTAGACTTTTTATATCTACTGTGTATATATACCACCTATATACTGTATACAGGGGTGTGTAGACTTTTTATATCCACTGTATATACAAGAAACATTTGTCTACTAGATGGAGAGATCTGGACCTTGTTTTATTGGGTGGGAAATGTGATCACTCTGTCTCTATGGGCCAAATAATCTTCATTGTGTTTTTATATCATCCAACCAACAATCCACCCCGACATAGACATAAAGTCTGATCTCTGATAGTCAGTGGAGGGGGAGGGGATGAAAGCCAATAATAGCGAGTGACCTGAAGGACTATGATGGGAACTCCCAATGTAACCGGCCAATCAGAAGTCTGTCTTTGTATAACTTTCATCTCGGTGACATGTCTGGATCCCTCACATAGAAGATTTATACCAGAATCCTGCAGAATATTATATCATTTATAGGATAATTCTCACTTCAGATCCTGCAGAGTACAGCCAGGATGTCTGAGCCCCTCCCATAGAAGTGTTATTTCAGAGTCTTGCAGATTATTCCCTGATAAATCCAGTGTGGTGAGGGATCGGTTATTGATAAGAATGGATCGGAGATCATCACAGGCGGAAGAAGTCACATTACATCTCTCCAACCTGCAGAGACAAATCCAGACACATGATATTATATTATAAGATGAATATGAGGAATTATTCCCATTTAGTGAAAAGTAACATACCATCACTAGAGCGGAATATCAGGATATACAGAATGTTATACAGAGGAAAGATCTTGTTATTAGGGAAGCTGATGAAGGTGAAGCTGTTGTAGTACTTATGTCTACACAGTATAAAGAGGGGGCGCTGTGACAGCTCAGTCACCCTCTTATGTACCCGGTTATTAAGCAGGACCTCACACAGTGTCTCATACAGGGGCTTCTGATAGAAAAAGGAAAGGATCTGGGGGGGTTTATGAAATTAAACAGCAGAATTTCTGATGGTGGATCCCCAGTGCACTGGCAGGAATGTGTAACACCCTTAGGGGGCTTCCCAAAATCAATATTTACTAATTGTAAGTTTTTGAAACAACAATGTATAAATAAAATCACAGTGATATGTATTGAGCTGTATCTATGAATATGTATTATCTGTACTTATATGGTTTTCTCTGCAGCAAATCTACTACATTCATTCCCCTCCAAAGAGAACCCCTGAAGAAGCTGTTAGGCGAAACACGTTTGGTTGTGCATCTCCTCACATATGTGTAATGGTGTATGCCATGGCTATCCATGATTGTGTACATATATGACTATAGAGTAACTAGTGTTCCTTGGTTTAGGGGAAGTTTGTTATATATATCTATCTATCTATATATATATATATATATATATATATATATATATATATATATATATATATATATATATACACAGTATATATATATGTCTATGCCAAATTTGGCAGTAAACTCTCTCTCTCTCTCTCTCTCTCTATATATATATATATATATATATATATATATATATATATATATAGTGTTTACTGCCAAATTTGGCATAGACATAATTTTAACCATCTATAAACTTAATAAAAATAGAATTTTAAAAAATCCTATTGTAAGATCTATTATTCCAGGAGGAGGTTTCAGCACTTTCAAAGTCCCAATATCTTGTTCTCTTTGTTGTCTAATCCTTTCTAATCCTGTCAACTGAATTGCCCTACTATTGATACATTTGTATTTGGGGACCGGACCGTGATGATGACTTCTCATTACAAACATCTCATTGTGGAGAACAAACAAAATACAATAAGATGAAGCTGACTGGCCAGCTCTACATAGTATAATATGTGGTTGTGGGGGGACTCCGGAGGGGGTTATTGTAACGACTCGAGCCCCTTTGCTCGCTTGGCTCCACTCTCCCGACACTCCTCTGCTCTATTGGATCATCCGGTGCTCCAGGATTCAAACTACAGCTATGTGCCATTCGGATCCATTTGTGATCGGTCAGAACAAACACCAGGCAGGCTGTATGTAAGTTCCAACAAGAGAGACTTTATTAGAACCAAAAACCAAGTCTTATATACAGTAACAGAGGGAGTAACCAGAACATAATTAACATGAACTAATTAACGAAATCCTTTAGACAGCCAAGGTGACTCATAGATATGACCTTTCAGGGTAGACATCCCGGCTCCTACCTGTCTCACCTGTTATACAATACACATTATCCTAAGTGTAAACATCACACATTTTAGCAGGGTCAAATTAACACAGAGGACAGACAGATGGCTGGAGGTGATTGCATTCGCATATCCTTAGAGGGAATGTGTGAACGTCCCAACAGTATGACTCAGTCACTCTAATATGGCATATACAGGGTCCCCAGAGTCCAAAGTAACACCCCCTCAAGGGTCCCCAGGCATACAGCTCACAAAGAGCACCGTTCCCCCAAATGCCAGGGCCCATGGTCGCAAGGCAGGAGGCTTGCATTCAGTCCCCTCCAAAAGCCTCTGTCCCGGCTAGGTCTGTCACACATCTCCCCTTTCGGCAGGAAACTAACATAGGAGGAGACCCCAAACGGGTTCACTCCGAAGTTAGTCCATAGTTCTATTCCCCCAATGCCGGTATCCACACAGTACCCCAAATAAATTGCTCCAAACAGAGCATTACTTACCCAGCCAACCTCTGCCTCTCTCAGAGAACATACCCGCCGCTGGGGAGAGGCCTGGACTGGCCCTTCTCCCTGGAGTCCTTCCTGCCGCTGGAGAGAAGACAGGGTGACTGGGCTCAGTCCGTCATGCTGTTGGGGATCTGGGTCGACTGCCCGGCATCCCTGGGGTAAACAAGTGGAGACTGAAGTCCCATCCACTTGTGGTAGGTGAAAATCCCCCAGTGCTTGCAAAGCAAGGCTGACATCCTCCTGTCTCAGTGTCACACCATTTTCTGGGGTTGTGTCAGTGAGGACTGAAGTCCCATCCAATACCACAGGACCTCCCTCTTCGGTTAGTTGAGAGCAGAGGCCCGTGGCACTCTGCTCTGTTGCCAGCTCTTCTGCTGGGTTGATGTGAGTGGGGACCGCAGTCCCATCCACCGATATCCGCTCCTGTGGCAGTTGTGTGCCGATGCCAGTAGCATTCTGCCCTGCTACCAGTGATTCAGCTGGGAGTAAAAGCTTTACTGCCTCAGCTTGTTGCTGGGGAGAGGGGCCAACTGCCCCGGCTCCCTGAAACTCCACAGTGGTTTCCGGTGCTGGGCAGAGGTGGGTATCACTCTGCCCTGTTGCCAGCACTTCTGCTGGGGACTCCACACCATCTGCTCTGGTTAACTGTTGGGGGGGGGGAAGGGCTGCTTCTCCTCCCTGCATCTCTGAAATCCACTGTGAAAGAGGAACCATCACCTTCTCACCTCGGGCCTCCAAAACTGCCACGGGTGTAGAGCAGGGGTCTGTAGTACTCTGTCCTGCTGCCAGTACTTGGGCAGGCGATGCATAATCCCTAACATCCTCTGAACAGTCCCTTAAGTCCATACCTTCTGTAATCTGTGGCTGGGGAGGTGAGCCAACTGCCCTAGCTCCCTGGAACTCCATATCATCCACTTCGGCTTTAGGGAGGGCAATCTTCAGCTTTTCCACTGCTGATTCTTCAGCCAGGCTAGCTCCCTGGAACTCCATATCATCCACTTCGGCTTTAGGGATGGCAATCTTCAGATTTTCCACTGCTGATTCTTCAGCCAGGATTTCAGAGTTGTCAACTGGTATTTCCTGATAGTCCCAGGCAAAGGGAGCCCCACCCTGCTGCTGAGCAGAGTCTAGCAGCTGTTTGTAGGCAATCTCCAGCTCCCATTCCTGAACGGCCAGAAACTCCAAATCTTCCTGTGCCCAGTGCCCTTCCGAGACATTCAGTCTTTGTTTTCTGTGCTCCATTATTTGATCCAAACGCCACTCCCGATCACTCCCAAAGTCAGGGTCCTCAAACAGCCTCCAATACAACAATCCCAGGCCATTATAGTCAAAGCCTTCCGTGGGGCTGTCATCCGCTGACCACTGGCACTCTTGGGCTACATACCACCGGAGGGCTCTGTAGCTCTCGTCCAACCGCATCTCTGCCCGGATCAGCCTGCTTAACTCAGCTGTCCACTCCTGCTTTGGTTGTTCCCCCAATAACGGCATTCGTACATCATACTGCGACCAGTACCTTACATAGATGGAGGGGAGAATCTTTCCCTGGTGTTGCTGCTCGAGGGCTAGCACTTTCTTCCAGAGTTCGCAGCGGATTGAATCCGACCATCCCAGCAGGACCTCCTCTGATACTGGTCCTCTATGCTGTATCTGCATCTCTCGCAACCTCCTTCCGAATTCCTCTTCCATGTCGGCTGGTTCTTTAGGCGTTGTCTCCGATTGCCGTATTTCCGCCATTCTCCGCTCGTGTTGCCGCTCTAGTTCTCTCTTTTGTCGCTCTCGTTCTCTCTCTTGTCGGGCATCCTGCAGCTGGATGTCTTTAATGGCTTCCTGTATGGCGGTCTCTGATGGGTTAGCCCCATATAATGCCAACCGCTGCCGCACTCGTTGCTGAAACAAATCTTCAACTGACCGGGGTCCTGCATCACCCTTCTTCTGGTCCATCTCGGCTCTCAAGTAGGTCTTTCAGCGTGACTTTCCTGCAGGCTGCCTAGCTGGTCCTTCACTGTGGTGGTTTGGAGTGTCCCAGGAACTGGAGAGAAAATCCCACCGCTGCCAACCAATGTAACGAGCCCCTTTGCTCCCACTCTCCCGACACTCCTCTGCTCTATTGGATCATCCGGTGTTCCAGGATTCAAACTACAGCTATGTGCCATTCAAATCCATTTGTGATCGGTCAGAACAAACACCAGGCAGGCTGTATGTAAGTTCCAACAAGAGAGACTTTTTTAGAACCAAAAACCAAGTCTTATATACAGTAACAGAGGGAGTAACCAGAACATAATTAACATGAGCTTATTAACTAAATCCTTTAGACAGCCAAGGTGACTCATAGATATGACCTTTCAGGGTAGACATCCCGGCTCCTACCTGTCTCACCTGCTATACAATACACATTATCCTAAGTGTAAACATCACACATTTTAGCAGGGTCAAATTAACACAGAGGACAGACAGATGGCTGGAGGTGATTGCATTCGCATATCCTTAGAGGGAATGTGTGAACGTCCCAACAGTATGACTGAGTCACTCTAATATGGCATATACAGGGTCCCCAGAGTCTGTGTGTCTTGGGGGGGACATGGATCTGAATCCAAAGTAACACCCCCTCAAGGGTCCCCAGGCATACAGCTCACAAAGAGCAGCGTTCCCCCAAATGCCAGGGCCCATGGTCGCAAGGCAGGAGGCTTGCATTCAGTCCCCTCCAAAAGCCTCTGTCCCGGCTAGGTCTGTCACAGTTATGTCCATAGGATACGACCCTCATATCTGAACAGAAACCCCACCAGGAGCAGAGAGGGGGAGATCGGCACTCACTGCCCAGAGCCAGGACAGAGGTAGCCTTGGGACTTTTTATGGCAGAAAAGGACTTATAAAGGAAGGGAGTTAGGGATGTTCATCATTTTCAGAGCTTCATAAACACAATGAAGACACATCATAAATGTCATAGAAGTGTTACTGAGCATTGCTTCCTTCTTCATAATCATCACACTTGTGAGCGAGCCCTAAGGGTTTCTATTCCATCCTATTTCCTGCTTGTTAGGAATATGGATGGTCATTCCATATGTACATAGCCTGGTCACTGTTTTACTATAAGGGGAACACCAAATCCCATGGATGAGATTACAAAGAGAAAGATTTCCTCAGAGAGAGGAAAAGACATGAGAAGAGGACAGGTGATGGAAGATTCTACATGGGTGAGGATGGAGGACACCCAGAGATAGAAGGAAACACTGAGAGACGGGAACAATCACAAGACGTCACATTTCCCCATCACTGCAGATCACACATTTCTCTTACCCTAATTCCTGAATTTTACTCTCCGGGTTCATCAGAAAGGAAAGAGAATCACACTTCATTTCATCTTCTGAAGAGGAGGAATCTTTTTCTTCATCTTCTGCTTTGTCCTCTCCAGGACAATCTTTACTTGAAATGGCACAATGCAGAAATCTAAAACCCAATAATGAGATAATAATTACCACCAAGAATGTATGACCTCTGACACCAAGAATAACAATGCAACACCCAACATTTACCTTCCATATGGCTGCCTTCCCTCTGGCTCTACAGCCTCATACTGGACCTGATGAGGACTTCTCATTGGTAGCTATGAGTGGTCTTTGAAGTCACACTCCAGACAAAACTTAAAGGAGGCCCCTGATATGTATATGGGGTCTCCGGCCTTCCTACACAGGGGTCTCGATTCATCAACAGTTAATGGAAAATCCTGGAACACCACTTTGGTTCGAGATATAAAATGCAGTCCAGACGGGGGGCGTGGCTTGGTGCGCAACGGGTATGGACGCATACTAGGAGAGCTCCGGCACACACAGCCTACACCTGCCTAATTCCCAACCTATCAACTGCAGATCCTTGGCAAACGACTCTATACCACCCCGCACTCACGCTCGAGATGAGGTTCCGCTGCCTATTCAGCCAGACAAATCACGGACCTGTTTAAAGTTAAAACAGGGACCCGCAGCAGCGTGGGGAAATCCAAGATGACGCTGGAACACCATGAGGAGGAATACAGCGAGGACTCCCAGTCTGCTCCTGAGGACTCAGGTAGGGGGAAAGCTCGCCCCGACCACCTTCGCTGACATGTGGGTGATCGCCGTGGATAATAAATCCACGTTCCCGGCCGCCATCACGGACTTAAAATCCAACCTGCTGGCCCTCAATGAGAAAATGGCGGGGAAACAGAGACAGAGACATTCACAGACTGGAAAAGGTGTCCGTTATTCACAACCACTGAAATGAATAGACACATTGAGGACTTAGACAACAGAGGCAGAAGGAACAATATACGCATCCGGGGAATCCCTGAAACAGTGGAATCAGCCCAGTTCATTCCAGCCCTGCAGCGTGTGTTTAACAGCCTGCTGGAAAGACAGGAAGATATGAAGATTGATTTTGTGAGTGCTCACAGAGCACTCCGACCAAAGGGCCTTTACACTGCACCCCCAAGAGATATAATCTGCTTGAATTTTCTAAACTAGGAACTAGTAATTGGACTTTGAAGGCATACAAAATAAGTAAGGATAAAAAGACTAAAGATTTATTGATATACAAAGGATTTGACATATAAAACAATCATAAAATGTCAATTTAATTGATATAATCTGCTGCCTACAAAATTTCAACTTAAAAGAAGAGATTATGCGTAAGGCCAGAAGAAATGATCAGATTATGATCAGATTATCTTTAATGGGGATAATACTACGCTGTTTCAGGATCTCTCCCAAATTACCCTGAGAAACCACAGAGCACTTCGCCCCTTGCTGGATAAATTGAGGGAGAAAGAGTTCAAATATACGTGGAGGTTTCCATTTGCACTGACTGTGACCTGGAACGGTCACCAACATGCCTTTCTTCCTATTTTCTACTGTTCTTTTCTATACACTCTCTGGTCTAGTGAACTCTATTCTCTCTTTATCAGTGTTTGTGTACTGACATTGATTCGCTATTATCAGTTTTGTTTTCTAGGTCAACTCCAGACCATCTCCGCCTGAGTCCTCCACATGGCTTACTCGGAATTAGGACGTGGTCCCACCGTAATCTCACATAACGTCAGAGGTTTGAATGTACACGAAAGATGTTCTACCTTGTTGAGGGAGGTCAAAAAAGGTAGGCCACACTTTGTGTTTCTACAGGAAACTCATTTTACAACGCACCATCTGCCTAAACTCACTGACACCTTCTTTAGGGAAGCGTGTCATGCCACAAATGACGACTCCAGATCCAAAGGGATCTCGATTCTCCTTAGCAGAGAAGCGCCATTTACCTTACAGGAAAAACTGATAGACCCAAACGGTAGATTTGTTTTTCTAAAGGGGCTATACAATAACACGCCAGTAACGCTGGCCGATGTCTATTTCCCCAATAAAGCTCACGTGACCTTCTGCCAACAGATAGTGAAGGAGCTTTTGGGGTTTATGTTGGGATGTCTTATCTTGGCAGGAGATTTTAACATGCCCCTAAACCCACTAGTAGACACGTCCAATGGGAAGACATGCATTACCTACAAAATCCTTAAAAAAATTAAGACTCTACTCCAATCCCTACAACTAATTGACACATGACGTTTCTCCCACCCTAAGGGACGTGACTTTACTCACTTCTCATTCCCACACAACAGACATGCCCACTTGGATTACTTTTTCATCTCACAACGAGATCTTGCAGCAGTTGCAGGGGCACACATAGGAATTCAATATTTTTCTGACCACGCGCCTATTTCATTATCGCTCAACCTGGTAGCTCCCACTTTTAGACCCCAGACATGGAGACTTAATGCATTTCTGGTGAACTTATCAGAATTGGCTCACAATGCAAACGTCAAAAAAATTAAGGCCCTGACTGAACGTATAAAACAACTGGAAACGCTTCACAATCTCACACCTCCCACACGGAGGTAAGAACTCATATTAGAACTCATAGAAACTAGGAAGGACCTCCAACAACTATTTGATAACAGGTCAAAGAGGTTTTTGTTTTTCAAGAAGCGGATATACTACGAATCGGGTAATAAGACAGGTAATCTGCTTGCCAGATCCCTAAAAGAGCAAGCGGTCAGTAACTTCATACATGGCATTCGGCGTAGTGATAACAAACTAGATGTCACCACAGAGGCTATAGCAAAACATTTTCATGATTTCTACACCAAGCTGTATAATCTGCCCCCCCAACATAGGCAAGAAAGTATGACGGGCAACAGAATGGAAATTATTGGGGAATACCCTGACAGGAGTGGAATGCCTGCACTGACAGATGCAGATGTATCACTTTTGGAGAGTACAATCACGGCGTCAGAAATTAAACTTGCAATTAAGAACCTGAAATCGGACAAGAGCCCGGGCCCGGACGGGTTCACCTCCATCTACTATAAGACCTTTGCCAACATCCTTACAGACCCGCTTAGGACAGCCTTGGACTCCCTGTCCCAGTCTAAGACAGTCACACCAGTCTTCCTTTCAGCCCACATCACTGTACTTCCAAAGACAGGCAAGGACCCAGCGCAATGCGCAAGCTATCGCCCTATTTCTTAGCTAAACCTGGATGTAAAGATATTTGCAAAGATACTGGCCTCAAGGCGGAGCCCCCTGCTGCCGTCTCTGATTGGTTCGGAGCAGGTGGGCTTTCTGCCCGGATGGGAAGCTAAAGACAATGTTATAAAAGCCATGCTTCTAACCCATGCGGCACATTCCAGGGACATCGAAGGCCTCCTCCTGTCCACGGATGCGGAGAAGGCCTTCGATCATGTTGCATGGGATTACATGCTGGCCGTCTGCGAAAGGGTGGGATTGGGTCCTCACATGATGGCCAGGATTGCTGCGCTGTACCAAAATCCGACAGCGAAACTAAAGATCAACGGCACTCTATCAGACAAGGTTTCTATAACCAATGGTACTAGGCAGGGGTGCCCATTATCGCCTCTCTTATTTATACTTTCCCTGGAGCCATTCATCAGGACAGTTAAGGCTAATGCGGAAATCAAGGGCTATAGGGTGCAGGATAGAGAATTCAAAATAGCCGCCTATGCGGATGATTTTCTATTCTTCCTGACGAACCCAATAGCCACCCTACCCAATCTAATGAAATAATTTTCCTTGTGTAGTGCCCCCCCATATTTGGGGGTGCTATGCGGAAATTTAGGGGTAGTCTGAGCCGGTAGTTGGGCTCAGACCAATTAAAGATTCAATATTGCTCTGCTCTGGGTGTGATGCTGCCTGGAAGTAGTGTTCTCCGCTGCCTGTAGGTGGCACTGTCACCGCCAGCATAGGTTAAACTATGAAGAGTATTACAGCACCTTGGGTGTCCTCTCTCGGCAGCCTGCAGTGGGCGTGGTTTACCCACTGTGCATGCTGGGAGAGGGTACATAAGGGGCAGACGCCATTTGGCGTGAGGCGATTCCAGGGGGACCCCAAGGCGCAAGGGGGACCTCTGGTCCAGTGAGTGTGCCTCGTGGCCCGCATGGCACGAGGTGCGTGAGTGTGTTTAGGCCTCGGGCACCTTCAGCCCAAGGCCCTGTTGCTGCATCGTGGGCCCAGCTCCGCTGACAGGGGCCTACGCTTCAGAGAAGGATCCCAGGTTGCCCATTTGTAGGGGGCCCATCTTAAGGAAAGGAGTCCAGGGGAGGATCAGTCCCAAGAGATTAGCGACGGTACTGCTGTCTCGGGGAAGAGGCCTGGAACTCGCCTAAAGAGGGATTCATCATCACTGATATCCGTGTTCTATCCCGGCTGCTAGGACCACTCTCATAGGGACTATCCGGGTGAGCAATACCCACTCAGGCTTGAGTGGCGACGAGTATAGATACTTAACTTTAAGTGTTGCGTGCCTGAACCTTCCCCTACTTCTTTCAACTTTCTGCTCTCTCTCTTCAAGTTGACTCAAAGAAAAGAAAAAGAATAAAGCCTTGCTGATTAGGTTTTACTCATGTGTGGACACTGGCCTTATTCCTGGAGATTTTTGTTTGCCTAGACAACAGAGCTAAAGGATCCAATCCAGAGAGGTAATTGCTGCAGACCCAAAACAAAACCAGCGGGTCCCTTAAATGGGGTAAGTGCTACACCTCCTTTCAGACGGGAAACACAAGCATTAAATTACTTGGGAATTTGGCTTGCACCCAAATTAACTCACACCTACCCCTGAAACTTCCCGCCATTTATCAAAACATCACAACAGACTTAAACCGCTGGCAGTCGGGATATTTCTCCTGGTTCGGCCGTGCGGCCATAATCAAGATGACCATCTTACCTAGACTGCTCTATCTCCTACATGCACTCCCGGTTTAAATTCCCGCCTCCTTTTTTGCCTCCCTAAAAACCATCTTACTAAAGTTTCTCTGGAACTCCCAGAAGCCCAGAGTTAGGTACACATTACTAAATAAACCCAAAGAACCAGGGGGAATTGGAATCCCTGACTTTAAACATTATTATCAAGCGACCCAGATAACCAGAATGATAGACTGGCATTGTCATTGGGCAGCAAAGGACTGGGTTTCGCTGGAAACTGCGTTAAACCCCACTCCCACTAAAATTCTCCCATTGGGTCCCTTAGGGAAGTTTCCCTTTCAGCATAAGAAAATACCCCCTAACGGGAACTACTCTAGAAATTTTTCATGAGCTGGCCACTAACCCAGACATCTCTTCTCGAATTAGCCCCCTTACGCCATTAAAATATAATCCTGACTTTGCTCCGGGTGTGAGTAACCTGGCATTTCAGCCAAAAGAAAAGCCTATCCCCCTCTTAGTCGGAGGTGGCTTCAACAACGGCGTTATAAAAGAATGGTCCACACTCAAGGAGGGAGCTGTCTTACCCCATATGCCTTTCTGGGCGTATTCACAACTTCATAGCTACCTAGGGGGAAAGACAGATAAAAAGAATTTCCATAGACCACCCACGGCTCTGGAGTCGATTTGTCTTAAAGGCACTCAATGCGTTAAGGCCACGTCCATGGCTTACTCTTGGCTACAAAATTCCCAGCGTCTTGACTCAGGGGGTCTCAGGAGGAGATGGTCGGAAGAACTGCAGTCGGAAATCTCTGCCAAACAATGGAGGTACGCTTGCATTCTAGCTCACAAATGTTCAATAAGCACAAAAATGCAGGAGACAGCATACAAACTCTTGACACATTGGTATAACACCCCGGCCAAGATGCATGGTTGGGACTCGCTGATTCCAGAAACCTGCTGGAGATGTCTGAATGGAAGGGGTACTGTGTCTCATATTTGGTGGCACTTCCCGATACTCGCACCATTCTGGGACAGGGTCAAATCTCTGACCAAACAAATAACTAAAACCAAACTTTCCTTGGATGCGGCCTGCTGCTTATTGCACATTACCAATGTCTCGCTAAAGAGATACAAGCACTCCCTGTCGAGACATTTACTGAACGCAGCTAAGTCCCTGATTCTGCTATACTGGAAATCTCAGCGGGTCCCCTCCATCACAGGATGGTTGCATAGGGTCTCTGACATTTATGAAATGGAAGAGACTTTGACCCAGGCAAATGACCAAGTCGATAGATTTCACAAGACATGGCTGATCTTTAAAGGAACACTAAAGATTGTTATTTAAAAAAAATAAAAAATTTAACATGTTATGCTTACCTCCACTGTTGTCAGAAACCATGAATCAGACCGAGACAGAAGTACAGTTAAATCACACTAGTTTAATAATAAATAATAAACAGAGTAAGCGTAGTCAAAACATAGCCAGAGTTCAGTAACCGGATTGGGTAGTTGGCCAAGCCAAAGTCCAAGAGCCAGCGATAAAGGTAATAGAACAGCAAGCAGGATCCGTATCCAGAGGGGACAACAGTCAAGCAGGTCTTCAACTGAAACGCAGGAGAAAGTCTCTTGTGATGTCAACACAGGCGAAGGCGAAGAGCAAATGAACTGGAAGTCTTTAAGTAGGCAGAGCTGACGAGCGGATCATCAACAGGTGGATCACTGTGGAGAGATAGAAGCTGGCAATTAGCTGACAGCTGAGCTGCCAGCACAGAGAGGGAAGGGCTGAACCCAGCCCTGACAGTACCCCCTCCTTCGATGACCCCTCCCCCTCGGAGGACCGCCAGGCTTGAGGGGAAAACGTCTATGGAAATCACAAAAGAGGACAGGGGCATGTACGTCTGAGGATGGGACCCAAGGGCGTTCCTCCAGACCATACCCCTTCCAATGCACCAGGTACTGAATACACCCACGGAACCTACGGGAGTCAACAATGGACTGTACTTCATACTCCTCATGGTTCTCAACCTGTATAGGGTGAGGACGTGGCACCGAGGTGGTAAAACGGTTGCAGACCAAAGGTTTCAATAAGGAGACATGAAACACATTAGAGATATGCATACTGGAAGGAAGGTCTAACGCGTAAGCCACTGGGTTTATCCTGCGAAGGATACAGAAAGGCCCAATAAACCGAGGTGCGAACTTCAGAGAAGGAACACAAAGTCGGAGGTTGCGAGATGACAGCCAGATCCTGTCCCCGACCTGGTAGGAAGGCGCAGGCAGGCGTCTGCGGTCAGCATGGAGTCTGTACCTCTCTTTAGCCTGACGCAAAGCCTCCTAGACTTGTACCCAAGTGGAACGAAGACCACGGAGATGTTCCTATAATGCAGGAATACTCTGAGGAACAAACGAGTCAGGCAACATGGCAGGTTGGAAACCATAATTCGCCATAAACGGGGACAAACAGGAAGCAGAATTCAGAGAGCTATTGTGAGAAAACTCCGCCCATGGTAAGAGGTCTGACCAGTTGTTGTGATGGTCAAAAATATAGCAACGCAGGAATTGCTCCAAGGACTGATTGGCTTGTTCTGCGGCCCCATTAGACTGTGGGTGATACGCAGAGGAGAAAGCAAGCTGAAGTCCCAACTGTGCACAAAAGGCTCGCCAGAACCGGGACACAAACTGACTTCCCCTGTCAGAGACAATGACCTTGGGTAGGCCATGTGAACAAAAGATCTCCCGCACAAAAATGGAAGCCAGTTCCTTAGACGTAGGCAACTTCTTAAGTGGAATACAGTGAGACATTTTCAAGAACCGGTCTACCACCATAAGGATAAATGTGTTGCCCTGGGAGTTGGGTAACTCCACAATGAAATCCATAGACAGGTGGGTCCAGGGCCTCTCTCCATTGGGTATGGGTTGTAGGAGGCCCACTGGAAGGTGTTGTGGAGTCTTACTCTGAGCACACACGGAACAGGCAGCTACGAAGGCGGCTACATCGGCACATAGACTAGGCTACCAAAATTGTTGGGAAATGGCCCAAAAGAGTTCATTCTTCCCAGGGTGGCCAGCAGCCTTGGTAGAATGGTAAGTCTGGAGCACGGCAGTACGGAGACTCTCGGGAACAAAGCAGCGGTCACAAGGTTTCTCAGGGGGGGCATCGACCTGAGCAGCCAGAATGTTGTCACCCAAAGGATAAGTGAGACTGGTGCGAACCGTAGGCAGAATACGATCAGGAGGAATCACAGGAACCGGAACCGACTCCATCTTGGAAGTGGAGGAAAATTGTCGTGACAAGGCGTCAGCCCTTACATTCTTAGTACCGGGTAAGAATGAGACAATGTAATTGAAACTCGACAAGAAAAGAGCCAATCGTGTCCTTCTAGGAGAGAGGAGCTTAGCCTCAGACAAGAATGTGAGATTCTTCTGGTCAGTAAGAATGAGAACCGGCACAGTGGTACCTTCGAGGAGATGTCTCCATTCTTTCAGGGCTAAAATGATTGCCAAAAGCTCTCTGTCACCAATCTCGTAATTGCACTCCGCAGGTGACAATTTCTTGGAAAAGTAGCCACACGGATGCATAGCGCTGTCAGAGCTAGGACGTTGAGACAGAAGGGCGCCAACTCCAGTCTCAGAAGCATTGACTTCAAGGATTAAAGGCAACGTGGGATCAGGATGTGCCAACACAGGAGCAGAAACAAAGGTAGTCTTAAGACTCTCAAAAGCCTTAATGGACTCTGGAGACCAACTCCGTGGGTTACCGTCCTTTCTGGTCATATCAGTCAGGGGCTTGACCAGAGACGAGAAGTTATGAATAAACTTCTGATAATAGTTGGCAAAGCCAAGAAAGCGCTGCAGAGGACGTAAACCCACGGGTCGAGGCCACTGTAGGACTGCAGAAAGTTTCTCTGGGTCCATCGAAAAACCAGCCGTGGAAATTACATAACCCAGGAATTTAACCTGTTCACGATGGAATTCTCACTTCTCCAATTTACAATAGAGATTATTCTCTCTTAGTTTCTGAAGCACTCGACAGACATCTGTGTGGTGGCTCTCCAGGGACTTGGAAAATATGAGGATATCGTCCAGATAAACCACCACACATAACTGCAACAAGTCTCGGAGGACATCGTTAATAAACTCCTGGAAGACTGCCGAAGCGTTAAAGAGGCTAAAAGGCATTACGAGATACTCATAAAAGGTAATTTTAGTAAACCGTTCGTTCATTCGTATGTTTACGAATTAACGAATATAACGAATTTTGACGAATAACGAATTCGTAACTAAACTAATTGCACATGTCTAGTTCTGGTATTAAACGCAGTTTTCCACTCGTCGCCCTCCTTAATCCTGACAAGATTGTATGCCCCTCTCAAATCAAGCTTCGTGAAGACAGTTGCTCCCTTGAGGCGGTCAAATAACTCCGTAATCAACGGATCGGATAGGCATTCTTAATGGTGAAACGATTGAGACTCCTATAATCTATACAAGTTCTCAGTTCACCACCCTTCTTGTTCACAAAAAATAAACCAGCACCAGCAGGAGATGAGGATTTGCGGATGAAACCTCGAGAAAGTGCATCTGCAACATACTCCTCCATGGCCTTATCCTCCAAGACCGACAAAGGGTAAACCCGGCCATGAGGGGGAATGGCACCAGGTTGAAGGTCAATTGCGCAATCTTACGACCGGTATGGAGGCAATGTACCGGCTTGACCTTTGTCAAAGACATCGCTAAAATCACGGTACTCCTCCGGCAAGGAGGAGAGTGAAGAGGTGCACAGGACCTTGGCTACCTTCTGGAAGCTTCTTTCACTGCACTGTGGTGACCAGGACAGAACCTCAGCACGGAGCCAATCAAAAAAACGGGTTGTGCCTCTGTAACCAAGGATAACCAATAACCAGTGGAAACATCTTGGTGAGGAAATAACTTGGAATTGGATTATCTCATGGTGAAAAGCCCCTACGGCCATGGACAATGGAACAGTCTCATCAGTCACATGGGCAGGCTGTAGAGGTCTCCCATCAAGAGCCTCAATAGCAAGTGGAGTGTCACGCAGCTGCAGCGGAATCGAGTGCTTAGACACAAAGGCAGCATCAATGAACAGGCCTGCAGCCCCGGAGTCGATTAGAGCCTGTATCTCGATGGATGACTCAGCCTAAGACAGGGTAACTAAAACCAGGGGCTTATCCTTCTGGGAAACTGGAGACGAAACAACGCCACCTAAGGTCTGTCCGTGACAGGACCTCAAGGTTCGGACGTTCCCTGGACGGGTAGGACAAGACTTCAAAAGGTGAACGGCCTGGCCACAATAAAGGCACAATCTCTCCCCCTCCTAAGGGCTCTCATCCGCAGAGAGATGCGTGAAGCCCAAGTGCATGGGTTCATCTTCACTGACCGATTCGGTACCAGGAGGCATGGGAGGTGAGGGAGGCAAGGGTGGGACTGCAAAGCTTGGAGACAAACGTACAGGAGGCTTCCGCAAGCGCTCCTTAACAGAGGGTCTTTCTCTGAGTCTGGAGTCAATGAGGATGGCAAATGTGATCAACTTCTCCAGCTCAGTGGGTATATCTCGGGCTGCTATCTCATCCTTGATTTTATCCGAGAGACCATGAGAAAAAGCAGCCACGAGGGCCTCATTGTTACAAGCAACCTCTGTTGCCAGAATACGGAATTCAATGGCGTAATCGTCAACAGTTCTCGTACTCTGTTTAATGGACATGAGGCTCAAAGCAGCAGAAGCAGAGCATGCGGGAACGTCAAATACCCTTTTGAAGGAAGCCACAAATTCTGGGTAACTCAGGACTATGGGTTTTTGTGTCTCCCATAGAGGGTTTGCCCAGGCCAAGGCTCTCTCAGAAAGCAAAGATATCACAAAACCTACTTTGCTTCTGTCCGTGGGAAACGCCTGGGGCAGCATCTCAAAATATATCTCAACCTGGTTGAGAAAACCTCTGCATTGGATTGGATCGCCCCAAAATCGCTGAGGAAGCGGGGCGGAACCAGGCATACCTCTTATAGAGGTAATACTCGAGGCGGGTGCCTGTACAGGGACTATCGGAGAGGCCACAGTGGGAGACTCTAGACAAGCCGTGCAACTCAGGAGCGTCTGTATCGCCGTGGCAAACTGATCCATGCGGTGATCCAGGTCATCCAATCTGGAAAAAATTGGCTGCATCTTCTGAATTCATGGTCTTCGCCTACTATCAGAAACCATGAATCAGACCAAGACAGAAGTACAGTTAAATCACACTAGTTTAATAATAAATAATAAACAGAGTAAGCGTAGTCAAAACATAGCCAGAGTTCAGTAACCGGATCGGGTAGTCGGCCAAGCCAAAGTCCAAGAGCCAGCGATAAAGGTAATAGAAGAGCAAGCAGGATCCGTAGCCAGAGGGGACAGCAGTCAAGTAGGTCTTCAACTGGAACGCAGGAGAAAGTCCAGTTCTCAAAAAGGATATTGGAGAACTGGAGAAAGTGCAGAGAAGGGCAACCAAACTGATAAGAGGCATGGAGGAGCTTAGCTATGAGGAAAGATTAGAGGAACTGAATTTATTCACTCTTGAGAAGAGGAGATTAAGGGGGGATATGATCAACATGTACAAATATATAAGGGGTCCATATAGTGAACTTGGTGTTGAGTTATTCACTTTACGGTCAACACAAAGGACAAGGGGGCACTCTTTGCATCTTGAGGAAAAGAGATTTCACCTCCAAATACGGAAAAGTTACTTCACAGTAAGAGCTGTGAAAATGTGGAATAGACTCCCTGCAGATGTGGTTCTGGCCAGCTCAGTAGATTGCTTTAAGAAAGGTCTGGATTCTTTCTTAAATGTACATAATATAACTGGGTACTGACATTTATAGGTAAAGTTGATCCGGGGAATATCCGATTGCCTCTCGGGGGATCAGGAAGGAATTTTTTCCCCTGCTGTAGAAAATTGGATCATGCGCTGCTGGTTTTTTTTGCCTTCCTCTGGATCAACTGTTGGTATAGAATTGGGTATATGGGATTGTACGATATTTTTTTATTTTTATGGTTGAACATGATGGACTTGTGTCTTTTTTCAACCTGACTAACTATGTAACTATGTAACTATGTTAACACAGGCGAAGGCGGAGAGCAAATGAACTGGAAGTCCTTAAGTAGGCAGAGCTGACGAGCGGATCATCAACAGGTGGATCACTGTGGAGAGATGGAAGCTGGCAATTAGCTGACAGCTGAGCTGCCAGCACAGAGAAGGAAGGGCTGAACCCAGCCCTGACAACTGTGCAGCTCGTTTTGCACAGAGTGGCCCCGAACATGGTCTTCTGGGGTCCCTCGGCAGGTGTCTCAGCTCCTCCCCGCAAGAACTCATCACCTTCATGCGAGCGAGCTCGCATGGTGGTGAGTGATTGCGGGCGTGCTCCAGTGATACAGCCGGCGGCCATAGCCACTCACTGTATCACTCGGCCCCGCCCCCGGCACACCGCGTCATTGGATGTGATTGACAGCAGCGCAAGCCAATGGTTTCGCTGCTTTCAATCAACCAATGAATGAGCCGAGAAGCTGGCCGAGATGCCTGCGCGTTCATGGAGCGGGACTTTTGAGGGGTCAGGTAAGTAAACGGGGGGCTCGGGGTCCGCTAATCCAAAGATATTTTTTCACCTTAATGCATAGAATGCATTAAGGTGAAAAAACGTTTGCCTTTACAACCCCTTTAAGTACTCCAGAGCATATGGAGACAGCATTTCAACTCCACGTGTCTAGAGAACTCAAACTCAGTCCCGAGTGAAGTGATAGATACCAGACCTGGTCTCGTAGATCTCAGTTATGCTCGTTATGCTTAGGGAGACATAACTTCTGTCACCTTCTCTTCCCCCATGACCTGTTTTCTCATCTTATCTTTCTCTTCTTCTTTTCTTTTTTCTGTGTTAATAGTTAATAACAGCAAAACAGGCTGATTGTTTGGACCCATTTGGAATACGGCAATTTCATAGTCTTGCCCACACAAGAATGTTGTACCTACTTGACTCAATAATCTTCCAGATTAGCTGACGTCCCAAGGATTATTGATGTTTCACATTGACAGTCTCCGTTGGAGCTGGATCAGCATTATTATAATGTGGTTCTACGATTTATATGCTACATGATGTCAATATAATTGCACTATAAGAATGTTTCACAAGCAGTTGCATCTGCAAATACCTGTTATGTGAATTTGAGTTTAATAAACTTTGAATGATAAAAAAAAAAAATGCAGTCCAGACATTCCCATCTCTGCCCACTTCTGCAGACAATTGGCTCCTCCAATGTTGGGATGATGATGTCACACCCCTGGTATTATTTCCCTACCCCAGATCTATGAACACTAATGCCGCATACACACGGTCGGAATTTCCGCCAGCAAAAGTCCGATGTGAGTTTTTGGTCGGAAATTCCGACCGTGTGTAGGCTCCATCGGAATTTTGCTGTCGGAATTTCTGCCAGCAAAAGATTGAGAGCAGGTTCTCAATTTTTCCATTGGAAAAAATTCCGATCGGAAATTCTGATCGTCTGTAGCAATTCCGACGCCCAAAATTCCGACGCATGCTCGGAAACAATTCAACGCATGCTCGGAAACATTGAACGTAATTTTTTCGGCTCGTCGTAGTGTTGTACGTCACTGCGTTCTTGACTGTCGAAAGTTCAGAGAACTTTTGTGTGACCGTTTGTATGCAAACCAAGCTTGGGCGGAATTCCGTCAGTAAAACCATACAAGGTTTTTCCAACGGAATTTCTCATGTGTACGGGGCATAAGCTTTCCCTCCAAATGTCCTGTGTGATAAATGGTATGATTGGGGGCAGGGAAAGGGTTAATACGATGTAAATGATGTGATTGTTACCAGAAGTTGTGTAGAAGGTGATATGTGGGAACCTCCATTTAGCTCTGGTTCACACAGCACAACATGAAAGTCGCAGCGACTTCCAGCCTGACTTTGCTCTACAACTTCCCGGTGACCAGGTGTGACTTCAAAGTGACTTTACTGAGAAGCATTCCTATGTGACTTTGATGGATCCGTGTTTATTGTGTGTTTTGTCACATGATAAAACATGCATCTGCTAACCGTGATTGGGGCGTCATTAACAATCAGGCTGCATTTACATCTGCATGATTCTGAATGCACATCAAACCGCACAGAAATTGTGTGCTTTGCTGCACGTTTCAGAAATGCGCTGCAATCGTCCATCACGCTTGTACTGCAAAAATGGCGAGCCAAGCACGAGGCGTGTTTCCAAAATGTGTGGCAAAGTATGCGTTTTCCTGCAGGTTTGCATGCATTCAAAAACGTTCAGACGTGAACGAATGGTATCGCAAGTGCAACGCGTGTTGCCGCACATTATCAAAATGCACATCAAAGCATGCGTTTTCTTGTGGGTTGGCGTGCGTTCAAAAACATGAAGATGCAAATAAATAGTAATGCAACCGTGACGCACGTTGCCGCACATTTATGAAACGCACAGCAAAGCATGCATTTTCTTGCGGGTTGTAAATGTGTTACCATTCATTCACATCTGCACAATTCCAACTGCACAGCAACCTGCAAGAAAATGCTTTGCTGTGTGTTTCATAAATGCGCAGCAATGTACGTTGCAATTGCATTATTATTCATTTGCATCTGCACATTTTTGAATGCACGGCAGACCGCAAGAATACATGCGCTTTGCTGTATGTTTCAAAGGCGCATTGCGCTTGTGTTACCATTAATTTACATCTGCACAAGTGTGGCGTGCGTTGCTGTGCATTTTTAAGACGTAAGAAAAAAAGCGCACATTTTCTGTGTGGGTCGCCTCGTATTCAGAAACACGCAGATGTGAAAGCCGGCTAATTGTTAATGACCCCCCAATCACAGTTATCAGACGCATGTTTTGCTGCCAAGATGCATGACACTCCATAACTGAGAATATTCTTGAGCTACAGTGCCTTGCAGAAGTATTCACCCCCTTGGCATTATTCGTGTTTTGTTTCCTCACAACCTGGAATTAACATGGATTGTTTGAGGATTTGCATCATTTAATTTACAGAACATGCCCACAACTTTGAAGATGTTTTTTTTTTTTTTCATTGTGAAGCAAAGAACAAATAGTACAAAATAACAGAAAAAGTCAATGTGCATAACTATTCACCCCCCTAAAGTCAAAACTTTGTAGAGCCCCCTTTTGTGGCTATCACAGCTCCAAGTCGCTTTGGATAAGTCTCTATGATCTTGCCACATCTTACCCCTGGGATTTTTTTCCCATTCCTCCTCCTTGCAAAACTGCTCCAGCTCCTTCAAGTTGGATGGTTTGCGCTTGTGAACAGCAATCCTTAAGTCTGACCACAGATTTTCTATTGGGTTAAGGTCTGGGCTTTGACTAGGCCATTCCAACACATTTATAGGTTTCCCCTTAAACCACTCAAGTGTTGCTTTAGCAGTGTGTTTGGGGTCATTGTCCTGCTAGAAGGTGAACCTCCGTCTTAGCCTCAAATCACAGACAGAGTGGTACAGGTTTTGCTCAAGAATATCCCTGTATTTAGCACCATCCATCTTTCCCTCAACTCTGACCAGTTTCCCAGTCCCGACTGCTGAAAAACATCCCCACAGCACGATGCTGCCACCACCATGTTTCACGGTGGGGATGGTGTTCTTTGGGTGATGTGATGTGTTGGGTTCGCGCCAGACATAGCGTTTTCTTTGATGGCCAAAAAGTTCTATTTTAGTCTCATCAGACCAGAGCACCTTCCTCCATACATGTTGGGAGTCTCCCACATGCCTTTTCGCAAACTAAAAACGTGCCATTTTTTTTTGCTGAAAGTAATGTCTTTCTTCTGGTCACTCTGCCATAAAGCCCAACTCTATGGAGTGTACGGCTTATTGTCGTCCTATGTACAGATACTCCAGTCTCTGCTGTGGAACTCTGCAGCTCCTCCTCCAGGGTTACATTAGGTCTCTGTGCTGCCTCTCTGATTAATGCCCTCCTTGCCCGGTCCGTGAGTTTTGGTGTGCGGCCGTCTCTTGACAGGTTGGCTGTTGTGCCGTGCTCTTTCCATTTGGTTATGATAGATTTGATGGTGCTACTAGGGATCATCAAAGATTCGTATATTTTTTTATAACCTAACCCTGACTTTTACTTCTCAACAACATTGTCCCTTACTTGTTTGGAGAGTTCCTTGGTCTTCATGGCAGTGTTTGGTTAGTGGTGCCTCTTGCTTATGTGTTGCAGCCTCTGGGGCCTTTCAAAAAGGTGTGTATATGTAATGACAGGTCATGTGACACTTAGATTGCACACAGGTGGACATCATTTCACTAATTATGTGACTTGTGAAGGTAATTGGCTGCACCAGAGCTTTTTTATGGGCTTCATAACAAAGGGGGTGAATACATACGCACATGCCAATTATCATTTTTTTATTTCTGAAAAATTGTTTTATGTATATGTTTTTCTAATTTTACTTCACCAACTTAGACTATTGTGTTTTGATCCATCACATATGTAGCACACGGACCTTTTTCTCACCTGGTTTACTTGTAAGACAAGGCACACCGTGCCACATGCCCGTACCCTCCTGTTTGAAGAGGTTAAGCGGTGTTCACAATTGTTGGGTTCCGCAGCAAATTACATCCTCTAGGCTGGTTCCTTTCCCTAGAGTGTAGGGAAAAGTCTGTTGCTTGTGTATCAATGAGGCCAATGTCCAGACAAGGTTAAACCTCAATGGCTGAAGGTTTATTTTCTTTATGCTTGAAACCGGACAGGAAAGGTGAAGGTGAAGAATAGAACAATAGGGAGGTAGGTTCAGGCACTTAATATCACCACTCAATCCCAAGTGGACTCTGCTCACCCGGATAGTCCCCTCTCACGGTCCTAGCAGCCGGAGTGATGCACGAACCTTACTTTACTTTCCTAGGGATACGATTGGAACCCATTTTCCTAGTTCCAAACTTCCCAGCACTTGTAGCATAAGGACCTAGGTGCAAGTTGAAGCACGCTACAATGCCTGTGGCGGACCATTGGGAATCCCTCTGTAGGTGACCAGGCCTCATCCGAGGCAGTGACTTCCTTCACTGGTAACCCTGGCTCCCTCTCCAGAACGGGTCACCCTTGAGTGCCCTGGAATTCCTCTCCAGATGGAAGGCCAGCTAAAGGTGCTGGGCCTACATGAAAAGTTGCAGCCCCAGGCCAAAAGGTGCCTGAGACTGATCTTCCCCTGCGCACTCCCATGGCCTGGAGGGCCACGAGACGCAGGCAGTACTGCTCCTCAGTACCCCTCCTTCTCCCTTTAAGATGGCGCCTGCCCCTTATGTATCCTCTCCCAGCATGCACAGCGGGCCGACCATGCCCCCGTACAGCTGCCTGGAGAGGACACCCAAAGGTACAGTAATGTCACTAGCGGTTCAACCCTGACCTGTTATGGCAATGCCACCCACAGGCCACAGGAAACTGTACACCAGCAACACCACTTGGTAAAAGCAGAAGAACAAAACCTAATAATTGAAGCAATCTGGGTCTGGCTACCAACCCAGATCAACCTCTAAATTTAGGTACCTAGCTCCCCTGCAAGTAAAGGGGCGCTACACATATGTAGCGGGTATGTGCTTTTCTGTTTGAATCTGGTGGGGAAACTGATGTATGGTTCCCTGGGGCCCACCAGGTGGCGCTGTCACCTTGGGCCCGGGGTTGAGCCATCGTTGCAGTGTTGTACCTCTTTTGGCCTCTCTCGGTGGTTGTATAGTTGGGCGGGGAACCCGCCGTGCTTGCCGGGAGAGGGTATAAAGGGGGCAGCCATTTTTGGTGGCGGGAGTCGAGCCCCAGGCACCTTCAGCCTGAGGGCGGTGGTTCGTGTCGGGGCCCTAGGCGGCCTAGGCCTAGGGGGCGCCTGGAGGTCGTGTTCCATCCCAGGCACCTTTAGTCTGGGGTGAGGTACTCGGATGGAAGTCTGGAGCCTGGTGTCGTTTGCTAGGTTCCGCGAGGGAAGGATTTCCTAGGGGACCCTGAGAGGGTACCCGAATCCAGTGGCGTAAGGGACCGGAGGGGGTACTCGCCTGAAGACCTGGTGCAGCATATTGCCAGTGACGGGTGAGCCTCCGGAGACCGCCCGGAGGGATATTCCCCTCGCCAAGGGACCGTAATACACTTTTTAGGAAGGAAAGTGAGGAGCTCATTGTGTCTGGGCCTACTCGCATCCACACCCCCCCCGTCTGTTCTGTTCGTTGAGGGAGTCCAACTGATTGTATTTTGCTCTGACCTAAGAAGAATAAAGGAGTGTTGGACTTTTATGGGTGTGGGGCTCATTTTCTGGCAGACACTGATCCAAAGCAGCTGGATGCTCCAAGCGCAGAACACCGACCTGAAGGTAGAGAAACTTTGCTTACACCTCACAACCACAAAGTAGGTGAAGGCTTGGCGTGGTGACCCTGCACTCTCCCCTCCCAGTTACCCCTAGACAGAAGCCAGAGAAGAGAGGGAGAGTGGAGGCCGCTACACGTGGGGGCTCGGGTCCGGGATGGTGTTCGTGCAACTACGGAGTTTTAACGTGTCTGCCCGGAGGAGTTCCGAGTAGGTCGCCCATAGTATTGGCCAAAAGTGCATCCCTGCTCGAAGTCGTGAACATGACCCAGTCAAGGGAAATGCCCGTGCAGAAAGAGCGAGAAGAGGGGGGACCCCAGCCGTGTGAAGGACTACACATGGGGGCTTCTATTTGCACTGTGCCACGAGACACACCCTCCCTGCTCAGTTCGTGGGCATGACCCAGGAAAGGAGAAAGCCCGCGAACTAGAGTGCAAGAGGGGAGGAGTCCAATACGTGTGAAGGACTACACGTGGGACTTTGGCGCAAAACTTGCAGTGCGCAATGGATCAGCAGCAAGTCACCATGTTCGGACTTACATTGTGGATTCCAGTTCATCCTTCTATCACGACTTTGACTGCTGCTGCTCTGGTGACCGATACGGGGATTCGGCTAAAGCCCCGGGGACAATTCGCCTTGTATTCATGCATGGACGTTGAGGCCCTGGGTTTGATTTGTCCCGGCTGTTCGGGACTGGTGTGCCAACTGAAGCCGTTCGGGCGATGCGAGGCCTGTGGGGAGTTCTTGTTCGAAGTGGATCCAGTCATCGAGAAGCCAAGAACCATTTACCCTGGCCGTGCTGCGGGCAACACCACTCATAAAGGAGGAATCACTGCTTTGCCAGCCATCCCTGTGCGCACTGCAGCGACCACGGAGGAGGTCGCGAGTATTTTATGGGAAAAATCCGAGGATGCTGACTCGGTCACCACGGTCTCACAGCGTCCACCGCCGAAGAGAAAGACCGGCTTGGTAGCCCCGTCCATCGGTCGGGGTGGATCATCCTGCCCTCCTACGCCCGGCCCGGATGTATCCAGTAGGAAGAGTCCCGGACTTCCCGTCTCAAGTAAAGGCCGAGGTAAGCCGGGTGGAGAGACTTGGTGTGTGGGCGGAGGTGTCGGGGATTCACGGCCCTGTGTGTCCGCGGGAGGTGGCAGTTCAGTTTCCACTACAGGCTATCTGCCCGCGGAGGAGTGTTACACCTCTGACCTGGAGTCGCTCTCCGATCTGGAAAACAATGTCGCCATAGATGAGCTGTTTGCCCAAAAGGGTTGGGACAAGATGCCTCTTGCCTCGTCCGGCAGAACCAGGGACCCACCCATGTCTACAGGGGATAGTACACCCCGGGTGGAGGCACCAGCGCCTGAGGAGGGATCCCATTCCCAGCCTGCCCTTACATCCCCGGTGCTACCTGCAGTCAGTGCTGGGGAAAAGAGACTGATGTTGCGGGCACCCATGCCCAGAACAGAGGTGACCAGAGCGCCTCGTCACCCGGATGCCATAGTCTTGCCAGGTGAAGGGGACAAAGCCACCATGCCCCCGCTGGCGAGACTACTATGCCTATTTTGCCAGAAGGTTGCTGCTGAGTATGGGTGGGAATATCCATACTTGACCAAAGAACTACTATACGAAGTGGAAGTTTGCCGGGAGCGCTGATACGGTGACTTCGTGTGGACCCACCTTCGGGTCCCACACGCCCGCAGGTACCTTGCGTGCTTCCCCAAGGCATCTCAGCGCTTAAAAGACTGCAAGGCAGAGTGGATGTTGGGGCGGCATATCCAGGCGGACAAGGTGCTGATTTGACGCAAGGAAGGGGAGGATGTCGAATACCATCTAGAGACTATGGACCAGCACTTGAAGCCACTTCTCCTGCCGCACCCTCGTTTCTTTTTTTTTTTTTTTTCCAAATATTTTTATTAAAGTTTTTGCAGTAACAAGGTAACAGACAAGTGGTAAGAGAGGTATAGTAGGAATACAGCATATAATGAACAGGTATTGAGCGGAAGGTAATGATAAAACCATACATTAATCGACATGTGACGCTGAGCAGCACACGGAGTTGTATAAATGAACCATAAATTTGAAATACAGTGCTACAAACATTATAGCCTCTTAACAGCTGTTGGGGAGTCATATTGTATTCTAGTCTACAATACAAGTCTGGGGTGCTACGCCACTAAAGTGGGCATATTATGTTAGCGTATTGGGGAAGTAGGGAGTAGAGATAGGAGAGGGTGAACCTGCACCATCCCGCTCACCCCTAAAAGGGATCATGCTGTGAACGGGATGGGACCCTTTAAAATAAAAGTAGTTAGTTGACAAAGGGGGTTTAACCATTGAGAACAAGCTAGGATATCCTAACAACACCATTGGTCCTGTGCCTTCAATCGTAGAAGGAGTGGACATCACATCTAGTTGGGTTGAAATGAGATCGAGAGTTGGTATGGGGAATGGAGTGATGTATAAATGTATACAGGCAAAGATGTAATGTTGCATTGGAGCTACTATCGAACAGTTAAGTGGACAGGGGTCAGGGAGGGGGAAGGGGCTTAAGGGAGTGGGGGATGACGGGGTGTTCATGTGTCTGGGGTGGAAACGTTTAGGTTAACACCTAGTGAGGGTGTCAAAGCCTGATGTGGGGATACAGTTGTCGCGTTACTTCTATAATGGGTCCAGCAAGACCATATAAGCCTGAATTTAGTGGGATTGTCTTTAGCCTGAAAGATGAGTTCTTCCATTTCTGCTATCTTGTCCACTCTGTGAAGCCATTCAGCAATAGTAGGGGGGTCAGAGCTTTTCCAATGTACCGGTATGCATTGTGTTGCCGCATTGATAAGATGTAGGACAAGGGACTTACGGTATGTCGACCATGACAATGATGTGTGATGGAGCAGATATTGTGCTGGAGTAAAGTCCGGGGTAAAGCTAGTAATTTTACAAATTAAGTTATGAACCTCTTCCCAGAATGGCTGTAGTATGGGGCATTCCCGCCAGATATGGATAAGGGAGCCTAGGGCAGAGTTACATCGCCAGCATGTTGGTGGGACGGTTGGGGAATATCTGTGGATTTTGTCAGGTGTTCTGTACCACCTGGAGTATAATTTATACCTATTCTCTTGTGCTGAGATGTTAATGGAACCTTTATGCGTGTGTTCGCAAATGCGTTCCCAGTCCTCTGTGGATAATGCAGTTGATAAATCCGTTTCCCATAGTCTATGTGTTCTATAGTTGGAGGGGGCTTCTGCGCAGTGGAGAGCATATATAGTGGAGATTAGATGAGTTTGAGGTTCAGTCTCGGTGCAAATACGTTCAAAGGGAGTGAGGGTCCTGCACCATGCTGTGGGGGGTTGCGAAGATGAAAGGAAGTAACGGATTTGGAGGTATTTGAAGAATGGAATGTGGAAGTTTTGGAATTTGGAGGACAGAGCTCGATGAGAAAGAAGTATACCATCTGTAAAGCATTGGTGCGCTTTTATAGGCGTGACTTTGGGGTCGATATGAGGGTCAGCAATCCGGATGTCTGGAGGGAAGTCTGGATTTTGTGTAAGAGGAGTCAGAGGGCCAGGGAAATGTTTCAGTCGGAGGGTTTTACATGATGTTCGAAAGTTAGAAAGTGTGGGACCAATCAGTGGATGAGAAGTGCATTGTTTGGGAATGGATTGTGGCTTGATCCAGGGTAAGTGTGAGATTGGCGTTGGTGTGAACGCGCTTTCCACTTGGATCCAATCTTTATTTTTGGAGTGTAAGTGCCAATCTACCACTCTAGTGAGCTGGCAAGCCTTATAATAAGTGTACAAATCGGGTAATCCGATACCTCCTTTACTTTTAGGAAGTATCAATTTGTCCCAGCTTAATCGAGGAGTGTGTGAGGCCCATAAAAGGTTTCTACACATTCTCTTGAAGGTAGTGAAAAAAGAGGTTGGGAGTGCAATCGGGATGGCTTGTAAGAGATATAGTAGGCGAGGTAGAACATTCATTTTCAAGATAGCAGCTCTGCCAAACCACGAAATAGGGCCTCTGGTCCATTTGAGTAAGTCTCCCTGAATCTTTTGTAATGCGGGGAGGAAGTTTTTGGTGTATAGGTCAGACAATTTGTTGGGAATTTTGATGCCTAAGTATGTCAGTTCGGTGGGTTCCCATCCAAAAGGGAAGTTGTTTTGGCACAAAGGAACTACCTCCTGGGGTAGGGATATGTTGAGAGCTTTGGACTTATCAAAATGTATTTGTAGGTTGGACAGTCGTTTAAATAGGGCAAAGTCTGTAAGGAGGTTGGGGATGGTAGTTATGGGGTTAGATAAGAACAGTAGAATATCATCCGCGTAAGCTGCTAATTTGTAATGTTTGTTTCCAACAGTAATCCCCTGGATATTGGGGTTGTCTCTAATTTTGCGGAGAAACGGTTCTATAGTGAGGATGAAGATAAGCAGAGATAGGGGGCATCCTTGACGTGTGCCATTTGTAATGGAGAAGGCGTCTGACAATCGGCCGTTGACTTTTATTCTTGCTGTAGGGGACGTATATAGGGCCATAATCATTTGGATAAACAGCAGCGGGAGACCCACATTTTGTAGAACTGCCGCCATGTAGTCCCAAGCTATCCTGTCAAACGCCTTCTCGGCGTCAAGGGAGAGGAAAAATCCTTTGGTTGTAGTGGAGGTCAGCCACTGGTGTATATTAATGGCCTTCGTGGTGTTATCCCTGGCCTCTCGACCAGGGACAAAACCAACCTTATCAACGGAGATTAGTCCAGGGAGCAGGGGTAGAAGGTGATTAGCCAAGATCTTCGCATAGAGTTTAATATCAACGTTTAGGAGTGAGATGGGTCGATAGTTAGATACAATTGTGGCGTCTTTACCTGGTTTTGGGATGAGAGTTATGTGGGCTTCTAGGATATGTTTACTGTGTGAAGGGGAAGAGGTGGGGAAGTCATTAAAGGCTGTAACGAATTGAGGGATCAGGATGTCAGAGAAGGATTTGTAGTAACTGGTTGTCAGTCTATCTGGGCCCGGACTTTTACCAGGTTTCAACTGTTTCAGGGCTTTGAGGGCTTCCTCAGTCGAGATCGGGAGGTCTAGGGTTGTCAAGTCGTTCGGATCTAGTGGGGATGGGCCGTGTTGTGAAAGAAAGTCGTTTATGAGTTTGGTTCGATCAGAGGGGAGGTCAGACAGGTATGTGTTGGGCAAGTTGTACAGTTTGGAGAAGTAAGATAGAAATTGGCTTGTTATGTCTTCTGTACATGCAACTGGTTTCCCAGAGGGGGTCTTAATAATTTGTATGGTATGCGCTGTTTTTTTCTGTTGTAGGGCTGTCGCTAAAAGTTTACCGGCCTTGTTGCCAAATTCATAAAATAGTTTGTGTGGCAACGTGTATTTGCGTTTTAGTGTTTTTTGTAGTTCCTCTAAAAGATCCTTTCTAGCTTCGAGGAGGTCCGTAAGATGGGTTGTAGCTAAGGAGCGTTTATGCGCTTGTTCGAGTGATTTGACTTGTTTTGACAATTCTTCAATGCGGGCTTTCCGGAATCTATTCCGTAGTGCCGCCAGGGACATGATCTCTCCTCTGACGACACATTTGTGTGCGGCCCACGTCATCGTGGGGGATGAGTCATCTTTATTGTTTTCTCTGAAATAATGTGTCAGACACTCAGTCAGTTTTCTGGTATTGTTCACATCTAAGAGAAGTGAGTCGTCGAGACGCCATATCAATGATTTATTGCGCCATAATGGAAGCGTAAGGGTCATTGTTATGGGGTGGTGGTCAGAAAGCAGCATAGGCTCAATGGTGGCATCAGTGAGAGAGGTAAGGTCGTTTTGAGTAACAAAGAAATGGTCGATCCTGGAGTATTTGTTGTGAGGGGCGGAGAAGAATGTGAAGTCTTTAACCGCCGGGTGGAGAGTGCACCAAGTGTCATGGAGGGTTAGCATACTTAACCGTGATTTTATAGCGCGTAGAGCTCTATAGGTCATGCTGGAGGCTCCATTGGAAGTGTCAATGGAGGGAACCAATGGGACATTAAAATCTCCCCCGACTATCAGGGTGCCAGCTTGGAACGCAGTGAGGTGGTCCAGGGCATTGCGAAAGAAAGTCACTTGTTGTGCGTTTGGTGCATAGATGTTTGCAATTGTGACTGTTCTATCATACAATGTGCCTTTAATGAAGACATATCTCCCCTGGGTGTCTCGTTCGATATCCGAGAGTTGAAAGGGGCAGTTTTTTGAAATTAGGATAGCGACACCTTTCGTTTTAGCGTCATCATTGGTTGCGTGGAAGACCGTGGGAAAATGGGGACTAGTAAGCTTGGGGATATTATTGGAACGGAAATGGGTTTCCTGGACTAAAGCGATGTGTGTCTTAGCTTTGTGTAAAGTGTGCAACAGTTGTGAACGTTTCTCAGGCGTGTTTAGATCCCGTATATTGAGAGAGTAGAGTTTAATTTGCATTGGGAGGTGTAGGACCGATGGGTCAGAGGTAGGGGAGGTGCTGTCCCCCGTCATTCCTGGAGGGGGAGGTGAAAGAACAATAGGGGAAGAACTAAACTAACACAAAGGGGAGGAGAAGGGATGTATTTACAGAGAGTATACCGATGAAGGGGACGGAGACCGTCCAATAACTGTAGTAGGGGGATCAAAATCGGTGTTGTACAGCCCGTCTAGGGAGTCAGCACACCTATCAGGCGCACTGGCACCGCTATACGCAGCTGTGTGGGGGTTGGTCGTTACCAGAGCCAGTGAATATATCACGACGTAGGTAAAGTGTCTACGTGTATGGGAGGATGCCCACCACCTCAGGAAGGACTGTGGGACGAATGAGGAGGAGCAGAAATCTAAAATGTGTTAGTAGGGGGAGGGTGGACAACGCTAATCAGGTGTAGGTTGGGTTCAGCCTATAGACGGGGAGTTGGGAAAGGTTTAGAGTAAGTGTTAATGGATGGTGTTGTTTGATACCTACTGTTTGCTGCAATGTTATAGTGAGCTCCGATCCATTGATTGGAGCTCATGTACGGTACAGCATGGGTGTATTCGTATGTATGTACCGTGGTCAAGAAATACTTAACGAATATGATGGGACGGCTAGTGAATGGAAAGCCGGAGCATTGATTATATCCGGGGTAACTTACCGTATATACTCGAGTATAAGCCGAGATTTTCAGCCCTTTTTTTTGGGCTGAAAGTCCCCCCTTCGGCTTATACTCGAGTCAGCGAAATTGAACATTGTAAATTGTACCTGAAAAAAAATTGAGAGGCTGCGGCGTCCATCGTTTAAATCTCGCGGTCTCTTCCTGGTCCCTTCCGTGATAGGCGATTTTCAGCAGACACAGTTCCGCCTATCACGATCGTTCTCTCATCCTCAGTTTCCCAGCAGACGTCCGTGATTGGCTGGGAAACTGAGGATGAGAGAACGATCGTGATAGGCGGAACTGTGTCTGCTTAGAAATGCCTATCACGGAAGGGAAGAGGAAGAGACCGCAAGTTTTAAACGATGGACGCCGCAGCCTCTCAATTTTCTTTCAGGTACAATTTACAATGTTCAATTTAAACAGTGAGCTAGGGAACAGTGAGCTAGGGAACAGTGAGGATGGGCATTGTTGACCCTCGGCTTATACTCGAGTCAGTAAGTTTTCCCAGTTTTTTGTGGTAACATTAGGTACAGTACCTCGGCTTATACTCGGGTCGGCTTATACTCGAGTATATACGGTAATCAAAATAAGAGCAACGAGCTAAATCCTGTATAACGGTAAAAGAAATCTGGGTAGTAAAGTATATGTAACATATACCATAAAATAACCGTTTATAACAGTCTAAAACATAGTTGCCGTAAGGCAGTGTACCCGCGATGAAAGTTCAACAACTAATCCGAATCCCCGACCCCCATCCCCTGCCTAATCCTGAGTAGTTCAGGAGTACTGCACAACACGAGTCCGAGGATTATAGCCATAAGGGTTAGAAGGGGTCCATGAGACAACAGGTTGAGACTGCAGAAGATTACTGATGGGGGAGGGGGGTAGGGGGGAAAGGAAGATGGGAGATGTTATATCCAGGCCAGGTAGAATGTGAGGGAGCGTGAAAAAGGTTATGGGATCCTATGTCAAAAGCTAAATGGAATCCTTGACATTGCAGTACGAAGTGCTATATCCTGGCTGGTGGAGGATGGAGGGGAGAAACCCATAAGGGGATGTATTATCAGGGCAAGATCTGTTTGCCAGTGAAATCGTATAGAAGCTATTCAGCAACACTAGCAAAAGTTTGTAGTTATTCAGGGTTAAAGAGTGACGTAAGGGTGCGAACAGATGCTCGTTAAGGCATAGTAAGTCACCAACCTTTTAGCCATGTAAGGGTTCGTGCCGTAGAGCATGTTGAAATGATCATATTCGGGGGGAATGTGAATGGACTTACACTGTCGGTGAGCGGAGTGATGAGCTTTATTGTGGGTATCAACTGCGCTCAAGACATACAGTCTGTGCACTGTCTGCCTTAGCCATAATTACTGGAGGGATTGAATGCTTCGGAAAGTCCTATGGCCGTCCGTGGGAGCAGGTAAGAGCGCCTGGAGTTTCCGTAGCGATCGGGATAGACGATCGGTTTCCGCGGTCCATCAGTTGAATGTGTGGAAGCGGGTCTTGCTGTGCGTCATCACTGCGCGTCTGTTGTTATTGTGGGTTGAATTTCCGACGCGGCCGGAAGTGGGATGGGTGGAGTGTTGAGATCCATGGTGGTTTCCTGTCAAACAAGCCGCGAGGAAGTGTGGGAAATGTAGTCGCCCTGGTCAGACGTAGGCGTGTAAGATGGGAGGCGGTCTCTTCGTCTCGCGAGGATGGGCGGGGAAGATGTTGAAGAGGTTGACGTGCAGTTGGGAGTTATCGTTCTTGAAGCAGAGCATAGAGTCAGTAGCCGCGTAACAGAGTCAAAAACAACTGCTGTAAACCAGAGTACTAATAAAAGTTCCTCACTAAAAATCGTCAAGTGAAAAATAAAAAATAGATGTCTAAATAGGGTGGTGAACAAGACTGTGAAACGAATGATGGGGCGCTGGAGGTTTAGCGATCCCGGCGGGCTCTTCTAGAGCTTAGAGAATCCAAAGGGCTTTGTTCCTGCCTAAGGTGGAGTGACGCGCCGTGCAGCCTGGATCCTGAAGGGGATCGTCTCCGGCGGTAGCCTGGATCTCCATGGGGTCTTCAGGTAGTGCAGTCGGTCTACTCACTGCTCGACGGAAATTGGCATACCATTCAGGGACCGCCACAAGAGGAATGTCCAGGGTGTCACAGAATGAGGGCAGATCTTCAGGCACTTTAAGCATGCGCTGTGCGGCCATGAGCCGTGGCAGACAAGCAGAAGGGGAATTTCCATTAGTATCTGATTTCCCTATCTCGCAGAGAGTCTAGCAATGGTTTCAGCGCTCTGCGGTGTTGAAGGGGGATACCAGATAGGTCCTGAAACAGTTGGATTGGTGTCTCCCCGTGAGTAAGCCGTTGGTCCCTTGCTTGTTTCAAGATGTCTTCCTTCAGCTTGTAATCTACTAGACAGCAGACTATGTCAGTAGATCTTCCTTTGGGACGAAGAGCGCGGTGAATTCTTTCCATGAGAATCGGAGTCTGTGGGGGCCTGTTTAGAACTCTATTAAACAGGCCAGTCACCTCCTCGGGTATTTGGTCACCCTCTATAGTTTCAGGAAGCCCCCTCACTCTCAGGTTATGGCGACTTCCCCTGTTGTCCAGGTCTTCCAAATGGCGCTGCATGTCACGGAGCTGGAGTGTATGGGTGTCTATCTGTCTCGCTGACTTGCGGATGTCTGCTTCGTGGTGTTCCGAGATCTTCTCCACGGTGTGCACTCTGTCTGTAAGAGCATGGATATCCAGGCAAAGCTCTGCAATGGCCGCCGACAGGGTGTCCTTAATGTTAGCGGCAATGGTACGGAGGTCTTGGATATTCAGGTGCGGTAGTGGGGGGGCATCCATCCTTTCGTTCCCGGTGTTGTTTGGGTGGGAAGGAGCTTCAGGTGTCACAGAGAGGGGTATTCCCGTGAGAGGAAGCGAGTGAGTCTGAGATTGAGAGCGTCCCTGTGAGCGGCCTTGGCGAGAGGACGCCATGTTCCCTCCGTGTCCTCGGAACATCTCGGGGATATTTTGACTTATACCTCCCGGTTGTTCACGCGGAGATCGGGATCTTGAGGTAGAAGATTGTCGGGAGGCTGTCCCCATGTTTTGAGTTAAGTTTGGGGTGTCTGAGCCTCGGTAATCAGATGAAAAGGTCCTGAGGTGGCGGGAGCTATCTGATCAAGCGTCCATTCACTAGCAAGGTCCGGCCACGCCCCCACCCTCGTTTCTACCTGTAGGAGAAAGAGAGACTCCGTTCTTGTTGTCTTTTACACCGCTGAACTTTCCGGGGTTGTTGTTCTTGTTACCCGGAGGGATTGAAGGACTGTTCCTGTTTTGTTCTTCAATTTTCCAGCGAGCATCATGGACTCTGGGGTAGATAGGGCCCAAAGAAGAATAGAAGTTCCACAAGTGCAGTTACCGCAACGCTGTCACCAGGTGGCAGTGTCGTGCATCGGCATTCACTGTACACACACACACACACAAACTCTCTGAAGGAAAGGATTTCTCTGCGGAGGAGTTTTTTCGTTCTCACATGAACATATGTGTCAGGTATTTGTGTGTTTAACTTCTTTTCCCCTCTGCAGGGGAGCATCCCATCAAGATCACTGAGAATGGGGTGGGTCTTAGCTAGGATGGGTGGGGAGAAGTGTTATGTGAAAATGTGATTTTCAGTGTTATGGTTAAGTGTTGTTGTTTCCCTTCCCTTCCCTCCCTTTTCATGTAAGGCTCAGACACAACTGCTCTAGTTAGTTAGTTTCCAAAAGTTTTATTTTTGTACGATTTGTAGTCGGTTTCTCGATTGGACTATGTCAGCCAATGAGGGCATGGTTTGTTCCAGACACTGGGGACCAGTGTCAAACCACCAGGGGGAGAGTGTAGCGGGTATGTGCTTTTCTGTTTGAATCTGGTGGGGAAACTGTGATGTATGGTTCCCTGGGGCCCACCAGGTGGCGCTGTCACTTTGGTCCCGGGGTTGAGCCATCGTTGCAGTGTCATACCTCTTTTGGCCTCTTTCGGCGGTTGTATGGTGGGGCGGGGAACCCGCCGTGCTTGCCGGGAGAGGGTATAAAGGGGGCGGCCATTTTTGGTGGTGGGAGTCGAGCCCCAGGCACCTTCAGCCTGAGAGCGGTGGTTCGTGTCGGGGCCCTAGGCGCCCGGAGGTCGTGTTCCATCCCAGGCACCTTTAGCCTGGGATGAGGTACTCGGATGGAAGTCTGGAGCCTGGTGTCATTTGCTGGGTTCCACGAGGGGAGGATTTCCTAGGGGACCCTGAGAGAGGGTACCCAAATCCAGTGGCATAAGGGACCGGAGGGGGTACTCGCCTGAAGACCTGGTGCAGCATATTGCCAGTGACGGGTGAGCCTCCGGAGACCGCCCGGAGGGATATTCCCCTCGCCAAGGGACCGTAATACACTTTCAGGAAGGAAAGTGAGGAGCTCATTGTGTCTGGGCCTACTCGCATCCACACCCCCCCTGTCTGTTCTGTTCGTTGAGGGAGTCCAACTGATTGTATTTTGCTCTGACCTAAGAAGAATAAAGGAGTGTTGGACTTTTATGGGTGTGGGGCTCATTTTCTGGCAGACACTGATCCAAAGCAGCTGGATGCTCCAAGTGCAGAACACCGACCTGAAGGTAGAGAAACTTTCTTACACCTCACAACCACAAAGTAGGTGAAGGCTTGGCGTGGTGACCCCGCACTCTCCCCTCCCAGTTACCCCTAGACAGAAGCCAGAGAACAGAGGGAGAGTGGAGGCCGCTACACATATAATTCAGATTAAAATAAAACATTGAACTAAAGGTTGTAATGTAACAAAATTGGTAAAAAGCCAAGGGGGTGAATACTTTTGCAAGGCACTGTACTTTGGGGTGTTTGTTGCATGTAGGGCAGAACATTCCAGTGAATGGGCTCCCTATACACAATGTGTGTGCTTACACATGACAAATACACAAATAATGGAAGTGGGAATGTGCATTTCCGCTACACTCAGGTGTGACTGGGATGTGATGGGAGGAAGATTTTAGGCAGCAAGGCTGACCAGGGAGGAGAGGTGAGGGAAGTCACAGCAAAGTCTTAAAGATTCAGACAAATGTACGACTTTCTGGTGATTTTACATTGAAGTCTATGGGAGTCGTGCAGCACAAGAATCGGCCAAAAGTAGTGCAGGAATTATTTTCTTTTGTTGCAGTGACTCAAAATGCAGCAATTAAGACAACACCCAATAAAATCTGTGTGTTTTCACCTGACCTGCGACTTTACATGTCATCAGAATGTCTCAGGAAAATCGCTGTAGTGTGAACCAGGGCTTAGGGCTGAGGAAAGCGTGAGATCCCAGGACTTCTAACAAGTGTGATAGATGGAGAACATGTCTGATAATCACCATTATACTGTATGCAGGTTCCTGCCCATTCTCTGAATTCACTTATGCCGCGTACACACGGCCGTTTTTAATGTCATTTAAAAAAACTACGTATTTCTCGACGTGATTTTTCGTGTTTCCTCTCAAGCCTGCCTTGCATACACAGGTTCATGAAAAAAAACGTTCAAGCAAAGCGCGGTGACGTACAACACGTACGACGGCACTATAAAGGGGAAGTTCTATTCGGATGGCGCAACCCTTTGTGCTGCTTTTGCTGATCCTCGTATTAGTAACGTTTGGTGAGAGACGATTCACGCTTTTCAGCCTCGTGCTCTTCAGTCCGCTACAGTGTGACGAATGTGCTATCTCCATTACGAATGCTAGTTTTACCAGAAGGTGCGCTCCCGTCTCATACTTGATTCTGAGCATGCACATTTTTTTTCCCCTCGTAAAAGCATACACACGACCGTTTTTCATGACGTTAAGAAGAACGATTTTTATTTATTTTTTTCCAATTGATTTACTGATTTGATCTATTTATTTAACTTGTTTGATTTATTTATTTACTTAACCAACAAGTGGTTACATGCCATCTTCTTTACAGCTTTTTTATTTTAGTTTATTACTAATTGTTAAAGTAGAGGCACAACATTTCAGGTGCCCTAAGTGTACAGATAAAATGTATTACTATTTATGTATATCTTTCAGTATGGGAGCTTACTGATTACTAAAAAAAAAATAAAAAAAAGGAAAAAAAACTTTTCTCTGGTCAAACTATCCGTTCAATAATGCTTTATCGGACGTGGAAGTTAAGTATCAGATATCTTTTAATAGATGGCTCCGTAGTAGGTAATTGAGGCATGTATTCTATGTGATGCAGCTTGTTTTGAATTTTGACTACGCTGTCCTTTCAAAAAGGGGTTTTTTTTTTTTTTTTTTATAAGAAGTTCCTTTGAATATAAAAGGCTCCTGGGACAAATTGAAAAAGAGATTCTGTATGTAAAAGTGAAATTAGAATTTTCTGCTGGTGAGAGGGGAGGGAGACCCGAAGATCCTCAGTCTTCTTGGACCTAGCCCCCAATTAGGTTTACACCCACTGAGCCTTTTTTTTTTTTTTAAGGTTCAGTAAAGGGTGTGTCCCCGGTGGGGCTTAAAGGGTATAGTGGGAGGGAAATAGGCAGGGGGTTGCTGGGGGTTTACAGGGGGTTTTTTTTGTTTGTTTTTTTTGGAAGAGAAGATGGAGAGAGTTAAGATTACTTCCATGAATGTTAAAGGACTTAACGTCCCGGAAAAAAGAAAGATGCTTTTGAATGATCTGAAGCGGTCGGAAACAGACGTAGCATATATTCAAGAGACACACTTCAGGGAAGGAGGGCTCCCACCTCTCCAAAATAGATTTTTTCCATGTGTTTATCATGCAACAAATCAACAAGCAAAATCAAAGGGGGTCTCTATTCTCATTTCTAACTGGATCCCTTGGACACTCGTAGATAAACGGGCTGACCCCAATGGGAGGTTTCTCTTCCTTAAAGGTTGTATTGGAAGTATGAAAGTGACGCTTGCCACACTTTATGTACCGAATACACAGCAAGATACTTTTGTTAAAAAAACTCTTTCGGATTTAGAGAAATTTGTAGAGGGTAAACTGATCCTTGGAGGTGATTTTAATATTGCTCTAGACTCTAGAATAGATACCTCCTTAGGGACCTCGTCAATTCCAGGAGGTATCAGAAGAAATATCCTACGAAAAATGCATGAACTACAATTAGTAGATGCTTGGAGAATTTTTCATTCAGAAGAAAGAGATTATACTTTTTTTTCTAACCCTCACCATATAGATATGTTTTGGATGCCACACTATTTATTACCATCTATTTTAGAAACTACTATCGGAAATATAACTTGGTCTGACCATGCCCCGATCTCCTTGTGTCTCTCCCTTTCCAATACGGCTAACCCCCGAGAAAGAAATTGGCGATTAAATGAAAGTTTACTTCAGAATTCGGAAGTAAGAGAAGACGTAATTAAAGAAATTATATCATACTTTCAAATAAATGATATCCCAGAGAGTGACCCGTGTATGGTATGGGAGGCACATAAGAGTGTGATCAGGGGGATCTTGATCAAACATGGATCAATTTTGAAAAATAAATGAGAGAATCAGATCAGGACCATACTTGAGCAAATCCAAGTATTGGAAATGCAACATAAAAACAATCAAACCCCCTTAGTGGGAAGGGAATTAGGTCACCTGAGAAGACGTTTAACTGAAATCTTACGATCTAAAGCTAAACCCTTAATTCAAAGAGGTAAGAAAATAAATTATGAACTGGGAGACAAATGCGGAAGGTTACTAGCAGGGAAACTCAAAGAGAAAAGTAGATCGACGTAGATACCACAAATAAAAGGAAGAGAGGGACAATTATTACAAACCCCAGAAGATATTGCTCAGACCTTTGGAGAATATTATTCTACTCTTTATAATCTGGCTCAAACCCCTACCCCAATTCCTTTAATAGAAGAATATCTCTCATCAACAGGCCTTACCAGGTTACCTTCCCCAACTCGTCGAAATCTAGAAAAACCTATCTCTGTTGAAGAATTGAACGAGACATTAAAAAGAGTTAAACATGGGAAATCTCCTGGTCCTGATGGCCTTAGCATAAACTATTATAAAGAATTCTCTGAGATACTGAGTAATCAGATGTTAAAGGTCTTTAATGTGGTAGGCCTGACTTCCGCTTTCCCCCGTGATACTCTTAGTGCACATATAACTGTAGTCCCCAAAGAAGGGAAAGACCCGGCGGAGTGCGGGAGTTACAGACCCATCTCATTACTTAATGTGGACTTAAAACTTTTTACTAAAATATTGGCAACCAGACTTCAACCATGGCTCTCCTATATTATAGATTTGGATCAAGTAGGTTTTGTCCCTAAAAGGGAGGGGAGGGACAATACAACAAAGGTACTTAATTTGGTCCATTGTGCCAATAAGACAAATACACCTTGTGTGTTTTTAAACACCGATGCTGAGAAAGCATTTGATAGGGTTAGCTGGCGGTTCCTTTTTGAGGTATTAAAACAAGTAGGTTTGGGGGAGCGTATGATCAGCTGGATTACAGGTGTTTATACTATCCCCCAGGCCACAGTAAGGGTTAATGGGATCTTTTCAAAGCCTTTCAGAGTTACAAATGGCACCCGTCAGGGATGCCCCCTATCTCCCTTACTCTTTGCTTTGTCTTTAGAACCCCTATTAAATAAAATCCGTCAAAACCCAGATATAAGGGGACTACAGATAGAAAAGGGCCAGTATAAGATTTCTGCTAACGCAGATGACTTATTGTTCTCTATGTCACATCCACATACCTCTTTACCTAACTTAGTACAAGAAATTGAGAGATATGGCGTACTATCAAACTTAAAAATAAACCATAGTAAATCAGAAGTGTGGCTATGCTGCCTCAGTTACGAAATACTATTCAGTTAAATTTTGGTTTCAAATGGGGTAAGTCACTTATGTATCTGGGTATAAATATACCTGCAAAGGAAGAAGATATTTTTAAGGCAAACTTTCCTCCTGTATAGGGATGAGCTCGGTGTTCGAGTCGAACGTACGTTCGACTCGAACACCGGCTGTTCGATCGTTCGGCGAACAACGAACGATTTGGGCCGTTCACGCCAAATTCGAGTGACGCGAACGGCCCACAATGCACTACGCCATCGCAGTGTCATCCAGGCGCTGTGATTTGCCAAGCATGCACTGTGACCCCGCATGCTTGGCCAATCACAGCGCCGGCAGCAAGGAGAGCAATGATTGGCCACAGGCAGGATGCCTGTGGCCAATTATTGCTGAGGGTGTTTAGTACACGCCCCACACTATAAAAGGCCGCCAGCGCGGCGGCCTTGTGTAGTGTGTTCCGGAGCAGGGAAAGAGAAGCATAGGGAGGGACAGTGTCATTTTTTTTCTTTACTAATCCTGGATTCCTTGTGTTTAGGGACAGAGAAGGATAGGTAGGGAGAGTGTCAGTGTGTTATTCTGTGCTAAACCTTGTTTGTAGGGACAGAGAAGGACAGTGAGGGAAAGTGTCAGTGTGCTATTCTGTGCTAAACCAATCTTGCTGAACCATATTGCAAATCCTTGAGTTTAGGGACAGAGAAGGATAGGTAGGGAGAGTGTCAGTGTGTTATTCTGTGCTAAACCTTGTTTGTAGGGACAGAGAAGGACAGTAAGGGAAAGTGTCAGTGTGCTATTCTGTGCTAAACCAATCTTGCTGAACCATATTTCAAATCCTTGAGTTTAGGGACAGAGAAGGACACTCAGGGAAAGTGTCAGTGTGCTATTCTGTGCTAAACCAATCTTGCTGAAGCATATTTCAAATCCTTGAGTTTAGGGACAGAGAAGGACACTCAGTGAGGGAAAGTGTCAGTGTGCTATTCTGTGCTAAACCAATCTTGCTGAACCATATTTCAAATCCTTGAGTTTAGGGGCAGAGAAGGACACTCAGGGAAAGTGTCAGTGTGCTATTCTGTGCTAAACCAATCTTGCTGAACCATATTTCAAATCCTTGAGTTTAGGGACAGAGAAGGACACTCAGGGAAAGTGTCAGTGTGCTATTCTGTGCTAAACCAATCTTGCTGAACCATATTTCAAATCCTTGAGTTTAGGGACAGAGAAGGACACTCAGGGAAAGTGTCAGTGTGCTATTCTGTGCTAAACCAATCTTGCTAAAGCATATTTCAAATCCTTGAGTTTAGGGACAGAGAAGGACACTCAGTGAGGGAAAGTGTCAGTGTGCTATTCTGTGCTAAACCAATCTTGCTGAACCATATTTCAAATCCTTGAGTTTAGGGACAGAGAAGGACACTCAGGGAAAGTGTCAGTGTGCTATTCTGTGCTAAACCAATCTTGCTGAACCATATTTCAAATCCTTGAGTTTAGGGACAGAGAAGGACACTCAGGGAAAGTGTCAGTGTGCTATTCTGTGCTAAACCAATCTTGCTGAAGCATATTTCAAATCCTTGAGTTTAGGGACAGAGAAGGATAGGTAGGGAGAGTGTCAGTGTGTTATTCTGTGCTAAACCTTGTTTGTAGGGACAGAGAAGGACAGTGAGGGAAAGTGTCAGTGTGCTATTCTGTGCTAAACCAATCTTGCTGAACCATATTTCAAATCCTTGAGTTTAGGGACAGAGAAGGACACTCAGGGAAAGTGTCAGTGTGCTATTCTGTGCTAAACCAATCTTGCTGAACCATATTTCAAATCCTTGAGTTTAGGGACAGAGAAGGACACTCAGGGAAAGTGTCAGTGTGCTATTCTGTGCTAAACCAATCTTGCTGAACCATATTTCAAATCCTTGAGTTTAGGGACAGAGAAGGACACTCAGGGAAAGTGTCAGTGTGCTATTCTGTGCTAAACCAATCTTGCTGAACCATATTTCAAATCCTTGAGTTTAGGGACAGAGAAGGACACTCAGGGAAAGTGTCAGTGTGCTATTCTGTGCTAAACCAATCTTGCTGAACCATATTTCAAATCCTTGAGTTTAGGGACAGAGAAGGACACTCAGGGAAAGTGTCAGTGTGCTATTCTGTGCTAAACCAATCTTGCTGAAGCATATTTCAAATCCTTGAGTTTAGGGACAGAGAAGGACACTCAGGGAAAGTGTCAGTGTGCTATTCTGTGCTAAACCAATCTTGCTAAAGCATATTTCAAATCCTTGAGTTTAGGGACAGAGAAGGACACTCAGTGAGGGAAAGTGTCAGTGTGCTATTCTGTGCTAAACCAATCTTGCTGAAGCATATTTCAAATCCTTGAGTTTAGGGACAGAGAAGGACACTCAGGGAAAGTGTCAGTGTGCTATTCTGTGCTAAACCAATCTTGCTGAACCATATTTCAAATCCTTGAGTTTAGGGACAGAGAAGGACACTCAGGGAAAGTGTCAGTGTGCTATTCTGTGCTAAACCAATCTTGCTGAACCATATTTCAAATCCTTGAGTTTAGGGACAGAGAAGGACACTCAGGGAAAGTGTCAGTGTGCTATTCTGTGCTAAACCAATCTTGCTGAACCATATGTCAAATCCTTGAGTTTAGGGACAGAGAAGGACACTCAGGGAAAGTGTCAGTGTGCTATTCTGTGCTAAACCAATCTTGCTGAACCATATTTCAAATCCTTGAGTTTAGGGACAGAGAAGGACACTCAGGGAAAGTGTCAGTGTGCTATTCTGTGCTAAACCAATCTTGCTGAACCATATTTCAAATCCTTGAGTTTAGGGACAGAGAAGGACACTCAGGGAAAGTGTCAGTGTGCTATTCTGTGCTAAACCAATCTTGCTGAAGCATATTTCAAATCCTTGAGTTTAGGGACAGAGAAGGACACTCAGGGAAAGTGTCAGTGTGCTATTCTGTGCTAAACCAATCTTGCTAAAGCATATTTCAAATCTTTGAGTTTAGGGACAGAGAAGGACACTCAGTGAGGGAAAGTGTCAGTGTGCTATTCTGTGCTAAACCAATCTTGCTGAAGCATATTTCAAATCCTTGAGTTTAGGGACAGAGAAGGACACTCAGGGAAAGTGTCAGTGTGCTATTCTGTGCTAAACCAATCTTGCTGAACCATATTTCAAATCCTTGAGTTTAGGGACAGAGAAGGACACTCAGGGAAAGTGTCAGTGTGCTATTCTGTGCTAAACCAATCTTGCTGAACCATATTTCAAATCCTTGAGTTTAGGGACAGAGAAGGACACTCAGGGAAAGTGTCAGTGTGCTATTCTGTGCTAAACCAATCTTGCTGAACCATATTTCAAATCCTTGAGTTTAGGGACAGAGAAGGACACTCAGGGAAAGTGTCAGTGTGCTATTCTGTGCTAAACCAATCTTGCTGAACCATATTTCAAATCCTTGAGTTTAGGGACAGAGAAGGACACTCAGAGAAAGTGTCAGTGTGCTATTCTGTGCTAAACCAATCTTGCTGAAGCATATTTCAAATCCTTGAGTTTAGGGACAGAGAAGGACACTCAGGGAAAGTGTCAGTGTGCTATTCTGTGCTAAACCAATCTTGCTGAAGCATATTTCAAATCCTTGAGTTTAGGGACAGAGAAGGACACTCAGTGAGGGAAAGTGTCAGTGTGCTATTCTGTGCTAAACCAATCTTGCTGAACCATATTTCAAATCCTTGAGTTTAGGGACAGAGAAGGACACTCAGGGAAAGTGTCAGTGTGCTATTCTGTGCTAAACCAATCTTGCTGAACCATATTTCAAATCCTTGAGTTTAGGGACAGAGAAGGACACTCAGGGAAAGTGTCAGTGTGCTATTCTGTGCTAAACCAATCTTGCTGAACCATATTTCAAATCCTTGAGTTTAGGGACAGAGAAGGACACTCAGGGAAAGTGTCAGTGTGCTATTCTGTGCTAAACCAATCTTGCTGAAGCATATTTCAAATCCTTGAGTTTAGGGACAGAGAAGGACACTCAGGGAAAGTGTCAGTGTGCTATTCTGTGCTAAACCAATCTTGCTGAAGCATATTTCAAATCCTTGAGTTTAGGGACAGAGAAGGACACTCAGTGAGGGAAAGTGTCAGTGTGCTATTCTGTGCTAAACCAATCTTGCTGAAGCATATTTCAAATCCTTGAGTTTAGGGACAGAGAAGGACACTCAGGGAAAGTGTCAGTGTGCTATTCTGTGCTAAACCAATCTTGCTGAACCATATTTCAAATCCTTGAGTTTAGGGACAGAGAAGGACACTCAGGGAAAGTGTCAGTGTGCTATTCAGTGCTAAACCAATCTTGCTGAAGCATATTGCAAATCCTTGTGTTTAGGGACAGAGAAGGACACTCAGTGAGGGAAAGTGTCAGTGTACTATTCTGTGCTAAACCAATCTTGCTGAACCATATTTCAAATCCTTGAGTTTAGGGACAGAGAAGGACACTCAGGGAAAGTGTCAGTGTGCTATTCTGTGCTAAACCAATCTTGCTGAACCATATTTCAAATCCTTGAGTTTAGGGACAGAGAAGGACACTCAGGGAAAGTGTCAGTGTGCTATTCAGTGCTAAACCAATCTTGCTGAAGCATATTGCAAATCCTTGTGTTTAGGGACAGAGAAGGATAGGCAGGGGACAGTGTCAGTGTCATTGTTGCTAAGCCTCCTGCACAGTATACACCTGAAGGTAGCCCTTATTGCTGTTTTTCCCATCTCCCTGCAGGCCATCCATTAGAATGTCTGGAAGGCAAACAAGGAGAGGCAGACAGTCAGGAGGCAATAAAAGAGGGCAAGCAGGCTCTGTGTCTGGGGGCAACAGTGCTGGTCGTGGACGCGGTGCATTGTCATCAGCACATGGCCATGGGACACGCTTGTCCTTCTTTTCGGCAGCTGGACATGTTGAGCCACATCATGCCGAAGACTTGGTAGAGTGGATGACCAAGCCCTCCTCATCCTCCTCATCCTCTCTCACCCAGGCTCAGGGTACTGGCAAAGCAGCTGCCAAAGCGTCCTCTTCCCTGGTATCAATGTCATCATCAGTCACTCCTTCCCTAGACCCACCATGTCCTCCTCCTGAGGAGTCCCCTGAACTGTTTGAGCACAGTGTTGGGTACATGCTCCAGGAGGATGCCCAGCGTTTCGAAGGATCTGATGATGATACCCAGCTAGAGGAAGGCAGTAGCGTGAGAGCAGAGAGAGGTGATGCTCAAGAAGGACACCAATGTGGCAGTCATGTTCCAGCAGCTGCAGCATACTGCCAGATTGGCTCCAGTGATCAGGAGGGAGGGGATGATGAGGTCACTGACTCCACGTGGGTGCCTAATAGGAGAGAGGAGGAGGAGGAGGAGGATGAGGAGGAGGCACATCTCCAATGAGGCAGGATGCCCTTGGGTGGCCAGCGTAAGGGCAGCACACAGACGGAATCACACCGCAGAGCTCCGCCTGTGCAGGGCGCTGCCTCTGCCCGTCATTAAAAAAGTTCTTTGGTGTGGGCCTTTTTTGAGGCGAGTGCATCAGATCGCACAGCTGCTGTTTGCAACATATGTCTCAAGCGTATATCGCGTGGCCAAAACATCAGCCGCTTGGGCACCACATGCTTGACCAGACATATGTTGACCTGCCATGCAGCTCGTTGGCAAGCCTACCTCAAAGACCCACACCAAAGAACAAAGCGGACCTCTCCTTGCACCGCATCAGCTGGGATCTCCAACCCCACTATAACTTCAGTCCTCTCTGAAACATGCACTGAGAGGAATGAAGGTGTAGAATTAGGTGTGTCACAGCCAAGTACTTGCGGCCACTCTGCTAGCAGTACACCGAGGTCCGATTCTAGCAGGCAAATTTCCCTGCCCCAGCTGCTGGACCGTCGAAAGAAGTTCACTCCCAGCCATCCACATGCCCAGCGGTTGAATGCTAGCTTGGCTAAATTGCTAGCGCTTCAACTGCTGCCTTTTCAGTTGGTAGACTCGGCCCCCTTCTGTGAGTTTGTGCAATGTGCGGTTCCTCAGTGGCAGGTTCCCAAACGCCACTTTTTCTCACGGAAGGCTATTCCGGCTCTCTACCGGCATGTGGAAGGCAATGTCTTGGCCTCGCTGGACAGGGCGGTCAGCGGTAAGGTGCATATTACCGCTGACTCATGGTCCAGCAGGCATGGACAGGGACGTTACCTTTCTTTCACGGCCCATTGGGTCACTCTTTTGGCAGCTGGGAAGGATGCAGGACAAGGTGCAGTAGTGTTGGAGGTTGTTCCACCGCCACGCCTCCAAAATGCTACTACTGGTTGTGACACACCTCTCTCCTCCACCCCCTCCTCTTCTTCTTCCTCCATGGCCTCTTCCTGTGGTTTGTCCTATGAACCAGCGGTGCTCCGTAGCCGTTCACGGGGCTACGCAAGTACGCAGGCAAAAAGATGCCATGCCGTGCTTGCGCTGGTGTGTTTGGGGGACAGAAGCCACACTGGGGCAGAGGTCCTGTCTGCTCTGCAGGGCCAGGCCGAGAGGTGGTTGACGCCACGCCAGCTTAAGCCAGGAATGGTGGTTTGCGACAATGGCACCAACCTCCTCTCCGCCCTCCGACAGGGACAACTGACCCATGTGCCCTGTGTGGCTCACGTCCTTAACCTGGTGGTGCAGCGGTTCTTGGGCAGGTACCCGGGCTTACAGGATGTCCTGAGGCAGGCCAGGAAAGTCTGTGTGCATTTCCGCAGATCTTATAATGCCAGTGCTCGCCTGGCTGAGCTGCAAAAGGAGTTGAACCTGCCCAAGAACCGCCTTATATGTGACATGCCCACCAGGTGGAACTCAATGTTGGCCATGCTGCAGCGGCTGCACACGCAGCAGAGGGCCATCAATGAGTACCTGTGCGACTACGGCACCAGGACAGGGGAGCTTGTTTTTTTTTCACCATGCCAGTGGGGCATGATCAGGGATGCATGCACTGTCCTGGCACCATTTGAGGAGGCCACGAGGATGGTGAGCAGTGACAGTGCATGCATCAGTGACACTGTACCTCTTGTCCACCTGTTGGAGCACACGCTGTGTGGAATAATGGACAGGGCACTTGAGGCAGAACAGAGGCAGGAAGAGGAGGACTTCCTTGCCTCTCAAGGCCCCCTTTACCCAGACAGTGTTCCTTCTGTCCCACCCATCGCACAGGAAGAGGAGGAGGAGGAGGAGGAGGATTGTGTCAGCATGGAGGTGGAGCCTGGCACTCAGCATCATCAGCAGCAGTCTTTTAGGGATGATTTACAGTCCCAAGAAACACGTGGACTTGTACGTGGCTGGGAGGAGGTAGCTGCGGATCATGTCGTCCTTAGTGACCCAGAGGACTCCGGACTGAATGCCTCAGCTAACCTACGCTGCATGGCCTCCCTAATCCTGCAAAGTCTGCGGAAGGATCCTCGTATTCTTCGGATCAAGGAGAGGGACCATTACTGGCTGGCCACTCTCCTTGATCCACGGTACAAGGGTAAGGTTGCGGACCTTATGTTACCGTTGCAGAGGGAGCAGAGGATGAGACAACTCCGGGAGGCCTTGCAGAAAGGTCTGTGCAACGCGTTCCCAGAGACTGGGAGGTTACAAACTCCTGGTCCTGGACAACGAGTTGCTGAGGCTTCGGTCAGTCAAAGAAGGAGCGGTGGGGAAGGTGGCCGTCTGACGATGCGTTCAGACAATTCTTTAGTCCGCAGCCCCAAAGTATGATCGGTTCCAGCAACCATCGCCAGCGTCTGATATACATGGTGCAGGAATATCTAGGGGCAAGGTCAGACTTGGACACCTTCCCCACCGAAAATCCTCTGGCTTACTGGGTCTTGAGGATGGATCACTGGCCAGAGCTTGCACAGTATGCAATTGAGCTACTGGCCTGTCCTGCATCCAGCGTTCTTTCAGAACGCACATTCAGTGCTGCTGGAGGATTTGTCACGGATCACAGGGTGCGCCTGTCCACCGACTCGGTTGATCGACTGACTTTCATCAAGATGAACCAGTCTTGGATCACCACCAGCTACCACACACCTGATGCTGATATAACAGACTAATTGATTTTAAAATGTCACATCCCTTCAAGACTGATGCTGATGCTGAGTGCCTGTGCTGTTATGTTGACTGGCTATCCTCCTCCTCCTCAATGATCCGATTGATGATGATAGCTTGGAAGATCATTTTTGTTTATGGGTGCCGCCACCAGTGCCTAAGGCCCAATTTTTCAGGCCCTGTTTAACAGGGGCGTGTAATTACAATTTTTGATGCAATACTTTGCAACAGGACTCATTGCTGTGCTCCAAGTACAGTATCTGTGAGGGGTTGCAGTGTTGTGCCACCAGTGCCTAAGGCCCAATTTTTGAGCCCCTGTTTAACAGGGGCGTGTAATTACAATTTTTGATGCAATACTTTGCAACAGGGCTCATTGCTGTGCTCCAAGTACAGTATCTGTGAGGGGTTGCAGTGTTGTGGCACCAGTGCCTAAGGCCCAATTTTTCAGCCCCTGTTCAACAGGGGCATGCAATTATAATTATTGATCTAATAATTCACAGCAGGGCCCATTGCTGCGCCCACCAAGAGTAACTGTCAGGCCTTACAGTGTTGTGTCAACACCACCACCACCACCACCACCAAAGGCCCAATTTTTCAGCCCCTGTTCAACAGGGGCATGCAATTATAATTATTGATCTAATAATTCACAGCAGGGCCCATTGCTGCGCCCACCAAGAGTAACTGTCAGGCCTTACAGTGTTGTGTCAACACCACCACCACCACCACCAAAGGCCCAATTTTTCAGCCCCTGTTCAACAGGGGCATGCAATTATAATTATTGATCTAATAATTCACAGCAGGGCCCATTGCTGCGCCCACCAAGAGTAACTGTCAGGCCTTACAGTGTTGTGGCACCAGCACCACCATCAAAGGCCCAATTTTTACTACCACTGTTCAACAATTATATGTAATTACAATTCCTGATATAATAGTTGACAGCAGGGCGTTCCAGCACCCACCAAGAGTAACTGTGAGTGCTTACAGTGTTGTGCCAACACCAACACCTAAGGGGCCAATTTCTGCAGAGTATATACGGCAGGTCCCTACTTTCAAACATCCAACTTACAAACGACTCCTACTTGCAAACGGAAGAAGACAACAGGAAGTGAGAGGAAATCTACCCCTTGGAAGGAAAATTCTCTCCTGTAAGAATTAATATGGGAGAAAGGTATCTCCTCTCTACTGATGCTTTATCACCAATCCTTGTTTCAATAAAAACACCACATTTCAAAAACAGTTGTCATTGGGACGGAAAGTGAGGTGAAATGTTCTGAACAGCGGCACAGACAGCAAAACAAATGTTACAGGGGTGATAACCCTTCCCTATGTTTTCCAAAAAGCTTAAAAATAGATTTTTTGGCTGGAGCTACACTTAAACAATGTACGTGTTCAAAATTACAAACAGATTTTACTTAAGAACAAACCTACAGTCCCTGTCTTGTTTACACCGGTCTTGTTTACACCGCCTGTATACTGCTGTTCAGAGTATATAGGGCCTTTTTTATTTTGTGTGCGGGGTTCCCCTTAATATCCAAACAAGACCCAAAGGGGCTGGTAATGGGCTGGGGTAGGGGGGGGGGGGGGTGATGGGGTAGCTATGCCATTTTTCTTAAAGATTTTCATCCATATTACCGGGACCAGACATTACATTAAAGCCGCAAGCAGTTTTAAATGGCTTTTTTTTCCTTTAGAAATGTCATTTTGTGCAGGGACAGTTCTAAACACGGGAAACACGTGGCACTTCGCAGGCATACTTTAGACACCCCCCAGGTACGATATTTAAAGGAATATTTGACTTTTTTTTTTTCACTTTATGCATCATTAAAATGACTGCTCCCGAAAAACGGCCGTTTTTAAAACTTCTTTTTGCATTGATACATGTCCCCTGGTGCAGAACCCGGGTTCCCAAACCCTTTTTAGGACAATAACATGCATAATAGTCGTTATAATTAGCACTTTAGAATTTGAACGTTCGCATCCATTGTATTTAATAGGGTTCTAATGTTCGTGCGAACTTTCGGTCCGTTCGCGGGTTCTGGTGCGAACCGAACCCGGGGGTGTTCGGCTCATCACTACTCCTGTATATAATTTAATTAGATCACTTCTGGATAAATGGCAGCATGGTCTACACTCATGGTTTGGCCGTATTAATATTATAAAAATGTCTATTCTCCCAAAAATTTTATATCTACTTCAGGCACTGCCAATCACGATTCCTAAGGCTTTTTTACACCAGGTACGGGCACTTTTTATGAAATTTATTTGGGCAGGGAAACGGCCTAGGATTAAGCGTGACCTTTTGACCTTGCCTAAGAGTTTTGGGGGGATTGCCGTACCTGATGTAACAAAATATTATCGTGCTGTTCACTTACTGAGATTAGTAGATTGGTGCAGACATACTGACCTTAAGAGATGGGTAGACCTGGAACAGCAGATGAGTCCTATCCCTCTAAGTAGAGCCCCATGGTGTTTTAGACACCTGCCAATATCCCTTAAAAAACACACCCTAATTGGAACGACATTACGGATTACCGCAAAGATCTGCCAAGTATCTAAGTTTTCATCAAGACAAACCCCTTTATACTCTATCTTGGGAAACCGAAGTTTTCCCCCAGGTATGGAAGCTGGAGCATTTCAAAATCTTAAAAATAAGGGTATATACCAAGTCTCACATTTTCTTAAATCTGAATCGTGGCCAACTATAAAAACACTGACTCAAATAGGTGGTTTATTTGAAATTAACTTTTGGCAAGCCCTCCAAATTAGCCACTTTATGAGAACCTTAGGTCCCTCTATAAATTTTCGACGTCCATTAACAACTTTCGAATTATATTGTAATGAGAAAGAACCATTATCACATGGGATCTCTAAAAAGTATAAATTGTTAAATAACCCTATCGAGGACTATTCGATGCCGTGCTTTAGTAAGTGGGAGAGAGATCTAAAGAGAACCTTCTCCCCGATGCAACGTAAACAAATTATTTATCTGACTTTCTATTCTTCAGTAAGTAGCAAGACTCAGGAGTCTAATTACAAACTTTTGACACGGTGGTATTACACCCCTGCACGATTGAATACGTTTTCAAATGAAAATTTAGATATGTGTTGGAGATGTGGAGAAGAAAGTGGAACGCTAGTACATATATTTTGGTCTTGTAGGAAAATAAGGCAATATTGGCTTGATATTCAAAAAATTATACAAGACATAACGGACATATCAATACCAGATGACCCCGCATTTCTCCTCCTTCATTGTTCACAAATCCCCGCTCAAACTTACAGAAGATCAGTAATATGTCATATGATTAATGCAGCTAAAGCAGGGATCCCATTACACTGGAGGGAATCTCAACCCCCCCTCAATTTTGGAGTGGTTAAATAGGGTTCTCGAAATAGAAGCTATGGAGGACCTTGTCCTCTCAGCTAAGAATAGAGAAAATCAATACAAAACAGACCTGGCTGAGTTGGATCAGATTTAAGAATTCTGAAACTGGGAAGAGACTACTGACAGCATGAGTAGTAGTTCAAAAAGACATTGATAATGAGAGCTATATAATTATATAATTATATAGTTTAATTTAAAAGGGAAATTTATATTTCAATAACTTATATATCAATGGCTCTCTCCTTTTTTTTTTCTCTTTTTTTTTTCTTCCCTCTCCCCCACTTCTCTCGCTCTCCTGCTCTCTCTGACACCCATAGTTGGAGGGCGAGGTTATGGGGAGAGGACTGGGGTTGAGGGAAATCGATTAATATAGGGTAGGGTTAAGTTGGGTTTAGGTAGAAAGAAGAATGGAAATAAACTTTTTGTCAAATATTTTCCTATTGCATAGGAAAGAATGTTGTAAAATATATTTTTTTCTTGCGTTTGTAAATGGCAAAATTGAATAAAAAGATAAAATACGAAAATGAACGACGTGAAAAACGACGTGAAAAAATAGAGCAGGTTCTAATTTTTTTTAGGCCATTTCTCACGTCATTAAAAATGCTCTGGAGCCTACACACGATCGTTTTTAATGACCAATTTAAAAAATTGCATTTTTAACGTCATGAAAAACGGTCGTGTGTATGTGGCATTAGGATATCCTCACACTCACTTACCCGACTTTCTGACTCCTGTGTAGGAATGGAGAGAGAAGTTTCTGGCACTCTGGACCCACAGTGAGATCTACAAAATATAAAGACTGAAAACTTTCTCTCTTCAAAGACTCCAAGCAATAGTTCAGCTGCTTGGAATAATTGCTGTCCATCCACAAGTGACCAGTATCTGAGCCGTACAGCTCCAAACTTGTACAACCAGACATGACACTCCTAATGAAGTCCTCATCCTGAGTCTCATACAGACAGAAGATGGTCTGAGTACAGAAAGTCGGATCAATGTCCTTCTTGGCCCATTCCATCATTGCAGGTTTGGCTCGGAGTGAGATGGGGATTCCTGTAATCTCTGAGAATGTCTTCACCTGATTTTCATTTAAGAGACCAAACAGGAATTGTAAAGATAATGCCAAATGTGAGGAACCTGAACTGAGGTCACGGAGTGATTTTTCTTTACAGATCTCCGGGAGGAAAGTTCCTTCCATAGACCCAGACCCATCATCCATCCCATAATAGAGAGCAGCAAGGAACTCCTGTACACTCAGGTGGATGAAGCTGTAGCAGGTCTGGGTGCGGACCTCCCAATAAAAGATGTTCTCATTCAGAAATACAGACTCCACCTCATCCAGAGAAAGTCCATGTCTTTCTAGATCTTTCTTCTCAAATAGGATTTGTTGGTTCAGAACTCCCTGATTGGCCAGAGCACACAGCTTCTTCAGACAGGTTTGTTTCCTGGGTACAGACGGCTCCTTCTTGCTGTGATGGGTTAGTAAAACCTCCAAGAAGAAAAGGTAGATTGAAGTCATCGTATGACACCGAATTAAAGCCAATTCTTTTCTTATTTCTTGTTTCATTACAGTGCAGACAATCCAGCATGTGATGGGGACGGCACACATGGTGTACACAACGTCATTGTCTTTTATTGTACTGAGAACCTTGTCTGCATATTCTTTATTTCCATAGAATTTATGGACATATTCCTCTCGATCGTCCCTTGTAAATCCCTGGATTTTCACATTGCGAGAATCCTCGATGAATGTGTTAAGTTTCTCCATGGCCAGTGACCTTGTGGTGATGATCAGAGAAGATTGTGGGAGAACCTGTCTCCTGAGCAAGCTTCGGAGAATTATTTCTTTGTGGGTTTCCATAGAAATGTCAGGACAACCCTCAGATTTCTCCTCCAGAGTCCACCTCAGTTCATCAAACCCATCAACTATGATGAGAAGTTTTCTCTGACTTCCAGGATCCTCCAGAATAGACACCAGGTCATCTGAACTCAGTCTGCAGGTTCTGGATAAAAGCCCCACAAGACTTATGTTTCCAGGGATGGTGATGATTTCTCTACAGCTCAGATAAAACGCAAAGTCAAACTTGTCTTGGTAGAGATCCCCAGAGGCCCAGTCCAGCATGATTTTCTTGGAGGTCATTGTTTTTCCAATCCCAGCAGCTCCTTCTAACACAACAATCTTAGGGATGAAACCATCTTCATCAGGGTCAAAGAGGGCCTGGATTGTGGTTGGGGATCTTTTCTCCGTGATCTGTAGATGTCTTCTCCCCGAACTCCTTATTTCTTCTTCTTTTCCCTCTTTATTCTGGGGTCCTTTTATCATCAATAACTTGGTGAATCTTTTCTGTAGATGAACAGCCTCCCCCATAATGAAATTATATTCTTTAATCCTCTGGAACTTCTCTTTCTCAGACTCTTTGTGTTCCTTACTGATGTCTTTATGAGAAAAAGGAGAATATTTTATTCCTCATACACACATGAAATAGTATTTATAAGACAGAGTTGGAAATATTGTATTCTAATCATAAAACCGAAGAATGGAACCCTAAAAGAAGATATCCCATGAAATACAGGAGGATGGTGGAAGCATCCAAACTACGGACACATCATTCAGATCAGAGGAGTAACTAGAACATTCAGGGCTCCAGTGCAAGAAACCACAAAGGGTCCCCCTGACTACTGGTGCCCTTTCCATCAGTCCCATCTCCTTTTCTCTGGTCCCAAGGCCCTTCCTTCCAAGACTGGGGCTCTTCCCTTTAAATGCCCTGCTGTGACTTATCACGTGACTTGCAACACAAATTCGCATGACAAGTCAAAACACATTAATTTCAATGGATGCTGTCCTAATCCATGTGGCTCAAGTCGCAGCAACAAAGACAAAAGTTCCTGCAATACTTTTCTGTGACTTTGGTGTGATTTGAGTGCCATAGACTACAATGTTAAATACAAAAAATCGCAAGCAAGTCACAAGGAAATTGCAAGCAAGTTGCACAACTTTGGGATCACAGCAGTGTGAAGTGAGCCCATGTTCTGCAGTGCCCCCCCTTCCTGCCATCTTGGGCCCCCCTACAGTGGCGGAATGTCGGGGCAACCTTTGCGACCCTGGTAGTTCCACCACTGATCCAGACTACAATAAAACAAAATATTCATCTAGAACATATTTTATATCAGACGTGGATGTCCTACTAACCTGATAATGTTTTGTCATGTGTCGTCTTCTTCAGTTTGGCTGGAAATAAGATTAGGGAAGTGATTAGTCCTGAAAAACCTCTGAAATGTATAAAATTATAACTAAGAGAATTATTAGTGTAGCAGATCCTCCCAGACACCATCATCCCACCAACCCTCTGTAGATTGGAGTCTCTCCTCCTCCAGGTGATAGGGAGTGTCTTTGTCTGCCTGGTAACATCTCAGCACATTGCAGTGACATGTGACCATGGTGGGGGGACCAGAAAAGCCCCCAATTCTCTATGCAGGGATTACAGGCACACACCTAGAATCTGGAGCCTTGACTCCTATTTCTGATGGAGGTTCAGGTGGATGCATGGGGCACAAGGCTCAGAACCCCGAGCAACAGTCATGAGGGTCTCCCAGAAATACATCTATAAATATGGAGGTTCTGTATAATAGGGAAGTGGCTGTGATTGTATTGCTCTGCTCGGCATGCTGAGTGACGTCATTGTGTTATGGTGACTGACTGCCAGCATCCTGGAGAAGTGTTACTCTGCTTCCCTTTTATATTGTTCCTGAACTCTGTAGCCTTTTCCTTCATCCACAATTTTATACCCAAATGTATTTTATTCTGTAAACTCCCTCAGTAAAGATTGTTTACCCCTTAGTGACTGAGGGGAAAACAAATGTTAATGCCTGAACACAATTTTGCAACTTTGACCCGTGTTCTTAAATCTGTACATATCATCCCAACTACATTGTGTATCCAGGTGGATTATACCGCATTTATTTCAGGACAAATTGGGCTTAATTTGGTAACACTGGCATAAAATAGTAAAACAAATGTTAGTTGTTGTTTGTACCCATAGTACAGCTTAAAAACATAGCACATTTTTTTTTTTTTTTATCCTACCTAAAAAACTGACACTGATACCAATTTAGAAAATGTTTTTTAAAAAGAAACCTACCAAATATACACTAACCCTGACATGACCTCTGACCTTTGACCCTAAAACTAAATCTGGCACTTACCTGGACCAAACCTTCATCTAACTATTTTTTCTTTATTAAAAATAACACAATGTATTATATAATGTATCCTGTATGTATACAATGTATTATATAATGTATCCTGTATGTATACAATGTATTATATAATATATCCTGTATGTATACAATGTATTATATAATATATCCTGTATGTATACAATGTATTATATAATGGATCCTGTATGTATACAATGTATTATATAATATATCCTGTATGTATACAATGTATTATATAATGGATCCTGTATGTATACAATGTATTATATAATGGATCCTGTGTGTATACAATGTATTATATAATATATCCTGTATGTATACAATGTATTATATAATAGATCCTGTATGTATACAATGTATTATATAATAGATCCTGTATGTATACAATGTATTATATAATGGATCCTGTATGTATACAATGTATTAGATAATATATCCTGTATGTATACAATGTATTATATAATATATCCTGTATGTATACAATATATATATAATATATCCTGTATGTATACAATGTATTATATAATGGATCCTGTATGTATACAATGTATTATATAATGTATCCTGTATGTATACAATGTATTATATAATATATCCTGTATGTATACAATGTATTATATAATATATCCTGTATGTATACAATGTATTATATAATGGATCCTGTATGTATACAATGTATTATATAATATATCCTGTATGTATACAATGTATTATATAATATATCCTGTATGTATACAATATATATATAATATATCCTGTATGTATACAATGTATTATATAATATATCCTGTATGTATACAATGTATTATATAATATATCCTGTATGTATACAATATATATATAATATATCCTGTATGTATACAATGTATTATATAATATATCCTGTATGTATACAATGTATTATATAATGGATCCTGTATGTATACAATGTATTATATAATATATCCTGTATGTATACAATGTATTATATAATATATCCTGTATGTATACAATGTATTTTTCTCTCCATTTAGAAAATAAAGAAAACACAGGAGGGGGGGGGGGGTGCTGCACAGAGACTCATTACTATGACTGGCAATCAGAGGATATCACAGTGATCATGTGACAGGGAACTGGGAGTCCCGGATTCTGATCATTAGTAGGATCCCCGGGGCTCTTGGTGAGATCCTAGTCTCTGTGCAGTGTGCTTCCAGCACAAAGAGACGTATGCAGATATGTGGCCCTCAGAATAAAGACCCCCTTCCATGAGGCCCCATATGTGTGTACTGTCAGTGGGAAGTGGTTCATTCAGTTGGAAGCTCCTGATTGGTCACTGGCTTTCCCTGGATGACATTCCAAGTTCTTCCTCACACAGATATTGATCAGGAATTGGTAGGAAATGGACATTACAGATGGGAACTCACCATTTTGTTCTCTCCTCTCCTGGAGGTCATTTGCGGGTCCCATCAGACTGATGTGTTTAAAAACATGAATGGTGACATCCAGAGCCCCTTCTTCTCCATATGTGACTATCAGGAGGTCCTTGGTGTTGATCCAGTCTGCATTTTCTAGTTTTCCTCGGGGTATGGGAAGTTTATCTCTATAGGAGAAATCAGACAATTTGTTCCTAAATCTCTTGAATTCACTTCCTTTCAGATCCTCTAGAGAATATAAGATAAGATCCCCGGGGGTTTGTGGGAGCTTCCCAAGGACATCAGGAGCCGACCCTGCAGAGAGAACAATTAGCAACCATAAACATTCATCCTGATTGGATGATTTCTAACACATGACAGCAGATAAGTCTTTACTGGCAGCCAGAAATTCATATACAACATATAGAAGGTAAAGGAAAATATCCCCCAATATGTCTATATGTACATTATCCTATGGAGGGATTGGATTCCCTGTGATAATCTCATATGACTGTCTCCATAGTGGTAAAGTACCTCTCAGATGGATGAAAATTGGGTGCAAACACCTAGGGGGTCTATTTATAAGAAAAATCACCTTTGTGAATCATCCCTATAATGTCTAATAGGTTTATTTCCTATAATCATCACCTCTATCTAGTGGTCATAATGCCATGTCTTACTGGTTGAGGTATTTCAGGAAAATAATGTATTATGAGCTGATGATCATAGGAAGTGAACCTATTAGATAAATTACGGGGATTATTAGTGATGATTGTGCAAATGACACAAACTCATAGTAATTATTTTATATACAGACCTCCTAATGTATATGTATAGAGATGATCATTTTAAACACATTTATTGATTGTTTTATAGTAAACTAAAAGAAAATAATAAAACCTTTAAGAAACCTTCCCCCTGAATAATGATGAGTGTGAACTAAGAACTCCGATTAACCCCAAATCTCCCAGCAGTATGTGTCATGTGACACAGGGCTGTTTTCTCCTTAGGATTATAGACAAAGGGGGTTATTTACGAAAGGCAAATCCACTTTGCACTACAAGTGCAAACTACAAGTGCAAAGTGTACTTGAAATTGCACTGAAAGTGCACTTGGAAGTTCAGTCGCTGTAGATCTGAGGGGTAGATCTGAAATGAGGGGAAGCTCTGCTGATTTTATCATCCACTCATGTGCAAGCTAAAATGCTATTTTTTTCTTTTCCTTGCATGTCTCCCTCGGATCTACAGTGACTGCACTTCCAAGTGCACTTTCAGTGCAATTTCAAGAACACTTTTGCACTTGTAGTTTGCACTTGTAGTGCAACCTGGATTTGCATTTAGTAAATAACCCCCAAAGGATTTCCCAAATTGCTAAACAAATCACCATCAAATTTGGGGTCCTCCGGTCATTATGGGTCACTGGACCATCAGAAGATCATTTCCATCAATGATAAATAAAATCTGAAGAGACGGAAATGTGATGGTGGAATTGATGAAAGCTCCTGAACTCTTCTAATGGGTGGACTGACCAGATGTCTACAGGAAATGTCCAGACTACGGAGACATAAGACACCACCTCCTTGGAAGAAGGAGGGGGAAATAAAAGTGTCGGTAGTGAGACTGACACAAAGGTTTAATAAGGCAATTTCTACCGGGACCCACAAACGTTTGCTAATCTTGCTTCTTCTTTTCTGTCGCATTGTGCGTAGGAGTATTAAGACAATTTGTGTGTTCAAGAAAAGGGACAAATTAAATTAGAGTAAAGTAAAATTTTCTTGTTTATGTCCAGGTGAGTATTTATGCATATTCATTATAAGTTTGCTAAGGTTTCTTTGAAGAGACAATGGTATAGTATGTGAGATGTCTCCCCTTTGCCAGTATTTTGTTTATAGAGCTTTAGAATTATAAGTGTTTGATTCTGCTTGGAAGATGTGTAATTTGTTTGGAATACATGTTTTGCTAACATGTTCTGGTAACTCTGTGGAGAAAGAAAAAAAAAAGAGTGGTATTTTGAAGTTTGTAAAGGAATGTATTTTAGATGGAAGGGGGTTGTTATGTAAGGTAATGAAGTGTTCGGAGAACACCCTATTTTTGTGATGAGAGTAGTAAGTAAATGTAAGGGTGCTTTTAATTAAAATATCCTACCTGTAGAGGGGTAAGCAAGTTATGTTTAGAAGGTGATGAGAGATTTGAGTTATTTGGTAATGAAGGTTTCCATCGTACAAGCCGATTTCAGAGCAGTTTTACAGAAATGACACACAGAGGAAGAAGGAAGTCAGCAGCAGATCAGTAAGAGCTGTTTGAGATTTAAAGGGGACGTTTGTACCGGCATGGCTTTCCGAGCCTGAAAAGTCTTTCTTTTTTGTTTACAAAAGTTTTATTTGGAAGATTCAAAAATAATTTACAAAACTGTAAGGAAGTATTACAGTAGAAGATATAATGCAATATGATATATACCATGAGAATAGAGTAGAGTTTTTATTAAGAGCAGAAAATCATATGACAATATAGGGATAGGGTACCTAGTGAGTTTGGTGCAAATCAGAGGAAGGGGTAACAAGGGGATGTATAGGGACAGAAAAAAAAGAGTCAAAATAGAAAAAAAGAAGTTCCTGAGATTCGGAAGGCATATGATTCAATCATTAGACCAGTACATCCATTTTGAATTAAAGGTGTGAATGCTATCAGTTAGGGTATGATGGATTCTTTCGGATAACTGTAGATTTTTCATTCTGGATAAAACCTGGGGTCAGGGTAGGTTATTGGATTTCCAATTGAGAGCAATCATCCATTGAATTGAGCTTACTAGTGAATGGATCAGTCTAACACAGGGTGGGGGGATATCTGGGATATTAGCATAACCTGAAAAGTCTTTCATGCTTGTTGTAGCAAAATGCACAGATATTCATTGTCATTTTTTTGAGTTATGAAGTATCTTTGAGGAAACGATTTTAGAGGAATAGCCAAGATAGGAGGTTTTAAGCAGTTAGGGAAATTAACGCAGAAAGTTTTGTTTAAAATTAGGAAGTTAAAGTGTCGGGCCAGGTTTAAAATTTGAATTATTAGTTAAAAGGTGTTTGTTAAAATAAGGATTTTTGTGTAAACGTACCCTGTTTGTTTGTTTGTTGATGGTGTTGAAGTTATAATGGGTCGGTACAGGTGGGTCGGTGAAATGCGCAGATCAGTGAGGGTTCTCGGTGTGTGGAGATCATCGGTGGTGGGAGAACATGTTCAAACACTTCTCCCCCGATTGTCTCTGTTTCATACACTGTGATCAGTGGTGATCCTTGGAATCGCTGCTGTGTCGCAGTTTCATAAAACGGACACCTAAGTAAGGGAAAGTTGTTGTTAATAGAGAGTTTAATTTTATGTGTATGTGATGTATATGTATTTAGAGTATAAGTTGTTTTTTCTTCTGAATACAGGTGGATTGTTGGTTGGTTGATATGTGTCCTATGATTCTGCCAAGGAGGGTGGGCAGGTGAGAGGGACAGAGTAGGGTACTCATCTGTGTGTGGTGCTTTAGGAGGATGGAATCGCAGATTTTGACAAGGACAAGTTACTCCTATCCAAAGTATTGTTTAGCACAATACACAGAGGTAAATGTCCGCTTGCTATTTTGCTCCAGGTGTAAGAGGGGAATAAAACCACCGACCAGGTTTTCACCACCATTTTTGTGGAGAGCATACTGCTATATTTGCATTCAATATTCGGCAAGTCAGAGAAACTTGCTGGACTGGAGAGTGAATGTTAAAAGGAGGATTTATTTCGAAGTATTATCTATATAGATTTAAAATATGTTATACATGTTGTTGGTAAAATGTTGCAACTATTGTCAGTCTATTCATGAAATGTATTGGGCATATATTAAGCCCATGCCCAATGCATAGTTAATTGGGAACATTAAAGTGGTTGTAAACCCACTTTTTCAACTTGCACCTACAGGTAAGCCTAGATTAAGGCTTACCTGTAGGTGCAAGAAATATCTCCTAAACCTCTACGGTTTAGGAGATATTTAGTAAAATGACAGGCGCCGCTGTCTACGGCGCATGCGCGCTGTAGACAACGGTGCATTCATGGGGTTAATCCCATTCACAAATTCGGCTACTTCCCAGCAATCGGAGCGGCGCTGTGATTGGCTGGTGCGGCGATACCCGGAAGTAACATTCCGGCTATCGCCGCAGCGATGGCTGCGGCTGGAGAGAGGGACACGGATGGCTTCGGGGGCCCCAATCTAAGGTAAGTGGTACATAATGAGCTAGTATGCTAGTCATACTAGCTCATTATGCCTTTCTCTTGCAGGTTGTCTAAAAAGAAAAAACTTTTTAGTGGGTTTACAACCACTTTAAAAGGGGAATGTGACACATCACTGATAAAATTACATGTATGCGCTGGTACCAAATGTTTTTATTTTTTGTGGAAATCTGATCAGATACAAGTTCTTAAGAGTAGCATTTCAATTTATACATGGGGTGTTTTGATTGATTCAGTTGGGCTCTGTTTTCCACTGTTGCAGCCCCAGGGTCGCGCGATTTGCAATGCAACTTTGCAGTGCGATTTCGTGCGACCAGTGAAAACCGTGTGGGAACGGGTCGTACCGAGGTCGGAACAGGGTGGCGCAAGAGCCTTTTTCCGGAATCACTGCGATTTGGGTCACACCGGTTGGAACGGGGAGCCTTGAAGTCTGACTTTAAGGACTGTTTAGTTGCTTACTCTAAGTTGTTTGTCTTTGCGTTGTTGAAATTAAAGGGTGGTTTTTCGGTATCGGCAAGTGTGCTATAGATCGGATTGATATATTTGCCCTGGGTTGCAAGGTTTTCAGTAAATGACATTATACTGTTATAATGGAACATAATCTAGAGTGGTGTTTTATGTAGGGAAAAAATATGTTATGAAAGGAATAGATCGTACGTGTGAGGGGAAATTTGCAGACGAGCACATTTGTTGATGTCGAAAAAGAGGAAAGATGGGAGTTTTACATTGTATGGGGACACTGCCTGTTATAAAGCAAGGGAATGATCATTTGTGGAAATGGGGTTAATTGTGTTTAAGATGCTTTAACACTGATTGAGAATTTTAAAATGTTTGATTTTGTTTTTTTGGTAAATACAGGTTTAAGAATATTTCTAATTAAGAGTTTAGAATTACAAGTAAATAAGGGGAAAGTTATGTATTCCAGGCGCTATGCCAGATGAATTGTGGTTGGTACAGAAAGAGGAAGTGATTTTAGGATTGTGTAATCCTGTGCACTAGAGAAAAATAAAAGGTGTTTAGAAGGTTTTAAAGGTATTCAAAATGAAAGTATGGAAAAATGATGGATGAATGGAATGGCCAAATGAATGTGGAATGAGAAAGTGGTTGTATCATGTTTAATGAACGCACAGGGTATCATTTTGATTAGTAAAGTATTTTAAGTGTGTGTTTAGAATGTACACAATGAGTTGTCTCATATTGTGTTTTCGTGATTATTAGGCCTCATGTTCCTGATAATATATATTTCCCTAAAAGTTTGGGGTTGAATTTAAATTAATAAAGGGATTTTGGTAACAGAAGGGTGAAATTTGGGAAAAATGTTTGAAGAGTTACTAAAATTAAGTAACCAGGATCGAAATACATTGCTGCATATATTGAGTCCATGAGGTACTAAAATGTGATGGGAAAGTTTGTTTGAATAGCAGTCAAAATGACTATTATGGATATTTACCTTTTGAATTTCCAGGGTGTCAGTTGTGAAGTGTTAATGATGTAATGTTGTTTATCCATAAATGTTTTGTTGCTGATGATCAAATATATTTGCAAAGGTGGGAGGTTTTTGGGTTTGGGTAAAATGTTCTGTTCTGAGTCCCATGGGTCCATTTAAGTCCCGGGGTTGGAAGAAACTAAAGGTGTTTACGTTTGGTTGAAATTCTGCTATAATACTGGAGTTGGCAAGAAAAAATGTTCAGTTAAATATATTGAATCTATATAATGAAAACCCTTTCTTAGAGACATTTTTATTCCTGCATGCTTTACTTATGTTTGAAATCAAAGAAGAATATTATTCTTAATACCCCAATGGTTAAGGCCTGAATTGATCAGGTAGATTCTGTGGTTACTCATGTCGGATGGGGAGTATCTGCCCCAGTCAGCCAGCATTCACCCACAGCCCCATGCACATGAAGAAATGCCCACCCCAGTCATACCCTACACCCCATTCATACCCTGCCCCATACCCTACCCGGATAAAGAGATGACTACAGATTTTACATGGAAATCTTCTGTGTTCATCCTTGATCGTTCAAACACCATGGGAGGTGCTCAGATTACTACAGGCGGACTCCTGTTGAAAAGTGTTCCTGGTAAAGACACCTTGAGGGCTAGCCAGATGACGCACGCCCAAGGTCTACAAAATTCCAGTGAGCATCACGAGAGAGATCCAGATGTGCCAGCCCGAAGACCAAAGTCTAGCCCAATGCATCAGTTCCAGTTTGTCTGTGGATGTCAAGTTCTGTCCTTACAAAGAGGCAGTGTCTGAGGTAGAGAATTCATGTCTGTACATATGGGTGATCACAGAGTCAAGCCAAAGGTTTTGGGAAAAGTTGAGGAGAATGAGAATTATAATGTGGACATTTCCTTTCCATTTCCTTTTTCCTTCCTTTTTAAGAATTTAATGGACATTCGGAAGCCATACAAGAGACATTTTTGTGTGTATTTATTTGGGACTATTTTTATTTGGCCTAAAGGTTTACATGCCCCTCCCACTTGCTTTTATGGACTGTCACGCCCCTGTCACGCCCTTTCCCCCTTTGTATTTCATGGACAATTGCTATGCAGCTGAGATTATGTGTTTATTGTTTTCTATTTTTGCATGTCTAGATAGGTGGTCCGGGTGAAGGTCGGGGGCATATTGGTATTGTTGTTGTAGTGTGCCCAGGACGTGCTCGACCACTTCAGTGTGTGGGATGTCTTGAAACTGCAGCTGTTAGATAATGTTTGGAGGGATGCCGGCATAAGCACTGTACCAAATGTATTGGTTCACATGTCATCCGCCAGCCTCTGTGTCTTGGGGGGAGCCCTTAAGGGTATAAGTGGCCCTCCCGATAACATCACTAATAACACACTCAGTAGACATAGAGGGAAAGTGTATTCAGAGTCTGAGGGAACTTCACAGTGTTTGACACCTTGGATCGTGCCCTAAATCACACTATATATTCCTTCATGCATACCTCTGACCCCTGTTGAGATGGCAAGGCTACTCTCACAGCTTGCCCTTGCAGGATTCTCTGAAGGTGCCCAACGGGTCCTTGGCAGACAGCCACTAGCCTTGGGCAACAGCACCTACATTTGTTGTGGAGGGACATGCCATCCATGGATTCCGAGTGATCCTAAGGCCCCTTTCACACTGAGGCGTTTTACCGCGTTTTCGCGGTAAAAACAGCGCTGTAAAAATGCCTGAAATAATCCTGCCCTATCATTCTCAATGTGAAAGCCATGAGGGCTTTCACACTGAGGCGTTTTGCTGGCTGTGCGTTGGAAAAAATCCTGCAAACTGTTTTTTTGGAGCATCTTTGGGGCGCATAAAATAGCACGGTAAAAACACATATCCCCATTGAAATGAATGAGTACCGTGGTAAAAACGTGGTAAAAATGCATAGGCATAAGCGTTATGTTAAAAAATAGCGCTAATGCGTATGCGTTTTTACCACGTTTTTACTGCGTTCGTGCTATTTTTAGCGCGAACACGGTAAAAACGCATAGGCCATAGCACTATTTTTACCGCGAGCGTGGTAAAAACGCAGTAAAATCGCGGTAAAATCACGGTACAAAATCTCATAATTTTTTTGCGTTTTTTTCAACGCCTCAGTGTGAAAGGGGCCTAAGGGATGGTGTTACTTGGCCTCATTGGTTCCAATAATGGGAATTCTCGGGGACAGTGAGGGATGTCACTTGCTAAAGGCTGGTGTTCATCCTAAATGCCCCCTCAAACACTGTTATGCCAGGTCATTGTTTTTGGAAAAGTACATGGCCTGGGCATGGTTCCCCTTGGGAACCGGAGGGGGTATTGACATGATGAAAAGGCTAAATAATTACTTGGGGACCCCCTGGGTAATGTAGGAGGGTTTGGATTCAGATGGAGTATTTTCCTGGATCAAGGATATTGCTGTGTGTATTATAGTGACTTTGCTTCTGGTATTATTCCTGTGTGCCTGCTTTGGGTTTGTTATGTGTGTGTCACAATGAGGAGAAGTCAGCCACCTTTGTCACCTTCGTGACCTTCGTGTCTGAAAGAGGGGATTGTGGTAATATGCACAGAATAGAGACCCCGTTATGATGACATGGGGTCATATATTTTAGCTTAGACTCGTTAGTTAAAAGATTAACAATTGTCTCTAGCTAGTTTACGTTTTATGTATTTTGCATACTATAGCAAGTTTTGCAAAAGCATTTTATGATGCATAATATCCAGCTTATAAAAGCATATTATTGCACCACGCTTGCATCACTTTCCTATGTAACAGACATAGAACAGGGAAGTAAACCTCATGATTATAAGTCATAACTGTCAGGTGATGTGATTACTAATAACAAAACTATGTCAGCCATCTTTTGGAGGTCGAACTCATGATGGCCATCTTGAGAAGCGCAAATCATCTACAGTATGTATATAATGTAATGAAATGTACACCCATGTATTAACCACGCCCCTTCTGTCTCCTCTGATTGGATGATGGTAAGACTATAAAAGTTCTGTTCCCGCCTTTTATTAAACAGATAACATTTGGAAGCAACCACTTTCTCGTCTTTTTCCTGTGTCCAATAAGAAGTTATCTCTTCAGTACTGAACGAGTCTTGTGAGTGTGGTAATTGCTGTGATTATACCTAGGTGGTCTTTGTCAGGTATACGGAAATACCTTTTTATTCCTACAGTCCTATCATCTAATTCCAATCTCTGGAGATGTGAGATGGAGGAAAACATTGGAAAGGATTGTCAGGATCGGCAGTCGTACCTTGTGAGGAGGAGGAGGATGAGGAGGAAGAGGTCGCCATGACATCAGGAGATGACCGGGTATGACATCACCTGGAAGGAGCACAAACAATAATAAACTCATTTGTAGTGCAATGAATGGAACCAATGAGAAGGATTGTGTTCCCTTCTTTGGATAACAATTGGCTGACTGGTTGTCCAATCGGAATAGATTAGAATTGGATGGATTTCTGTAATTTACAACCCATAACTATGAAGGTTAATCAGAACCTTCATCCCAGCATTTATCGGATTGTTATATTGGGGGTCACAAAGGAATCTTACCCCGTTAGGACCACAATTTATACAGACTCGTATTTCTAGGTGTCACCTCCACAAATCTGTGCCATTCATTTTATCATCCAATCATGTGCAAGCTAAAATGCTGTTTTTTATTTTCCTTGCATGTCCCCCTCGGATCTACAGCGACTGCACTTTTAAGTGCACTTTCAGTGCAATTTCAAGTGCACTTTGCATTTGTAGTTTGCACTTGTAGTGCAAAGTGGATTTGCCTTTTGTAAATAACTCCCTTCAGTCCCTAAAGACCTGCTATCATGCCCAAAACAACAAATCGGGGAAACTCCTGGCCATAAAGCACAAGACACAGAGCACAATTCACTAAGCGATATGTTACCACATCCGAGTATGCAGTAATATATCTCACGACATAAAACAAAAGTGCAATTCATGAAGAAACTCTCATTATAAACTCTCATGCCACCATGCGGTAAGTTAACGCAAGTATCTCGCAAGTGTTGGGCGAACGTATGGGAAGCCGGCCACAGCGTCCTTAACAACTGATGAGTCAGCTCTCTATGGGTTTCCCTGCTGACAGCTGAATATATATTAAAAAAACGACCATCAATAGAAAAAAGTGAAAAAAAAGGTGTGGGATTCCTCAATCCATGCCAGGCCCTTATCTGAGCATGCAGCCTGGCAGGTCAGGAAAGGAGGGGAGGAGCAATCAGCCTCATGCCCTTAACATGGGGGGGTGGGGGACTTGGGGCAGGGGGGGCTCTGCCCCCCACCCCGAAGCACCTTGTCCCCATGTTGATGGGGACAAGGGTCTCAACTACAGCCCACGGTTGTGGGAGTCTGCAGGTTTTGGGGGTCTCTCAATGTAAATCCATCATCAATCATGCCGCCCACCGGACCCGACAGATTTGAAAAAGAACGCTCCGCCTTCTGGGACGGTAGCCCACTGAATGCCTCCTCTGCACTTTGACAATTCTTATATAGGTAAGGGCGGGGCCACCTGGCAATATCACCTGGTGGCCCTGCCCCCTTGTGACATCACCAGCCCAGCATACACCAGTCCATGATGTCAGAAGGGGGTGGTGCCACCAGGTGATATAGCCAGGTGGCTCCACCCCTTACCTTTATAAGAAATGTCATAGTAATAGTGTTATTGTTCTGCGCTGATGGCCAACGTATTATATGAAGAGCTGCTGCCTCCACCATGACACCTACCTAGGTAGAGTCTGAATAATGGAAAGTGAAGGGGTTAATAGTGGGTTATAGCTGCTCAAGGATCCTGCTGAAGTATTAGACTTTATTAGACTGTGCATACACCGATTGTTGCCAATAAAGTGCAAACATATATCAGTTCAATAAAGTGCAAATATGTGTGTAAAAAGATCAATCAATGTGTAAACAGTAACCAATAAAGTGCAAATATGTATCCAGTAATTGATACTCCATAAATAACCAGTGATCCTTAATAAAATTATACATAAACCGATAATAATATAATGTAGTGGTAAATACTGATCAAACCCAAATCATGATATATGAATCCTGTGCAAAGAATGTGTATTCAGTCCCAATAAAGTGTAATTGATCCAAAATTCAGTCCATCAATCAGTAAATGTATATATCCAAAAGCAGCAAACCAGATGAATAAAGTGACTTGTGCTTCTTTTTCTTCAAGCCTTCTAAAGACACCAAAAGTTCAGGTGCTCCACTCTGTGCTCTCCTATATATATTGCACTCACCAGAGGGTCGTCCCCTCTAGGGGGCATCTCTCTTTCACAGCTATATAAACCTTCTCTGTGTTGCTCCTTATCATCCCCGTTGTCACATTCACATGAGGGAGAAGGTGCAGTCTGTCATCTGTCTCAGATCTTCCCTCGGGGAGATCTTTGCAGTGTGCTGGGCAGGAATCAGTGATCGGGGCTCCTGTGTAATCGTCTCTTCTAGCTGCACCCACCTGTAATGGAGCTCTTACTGTGAAAACCCAGACTCAGCCAGACACACTACCAGGAACCCAGGGAGAGAGCCTGTTCCCAGAGAGGGGACAACCCTCTGGTGAGTGCAATATACATGTTTGCACTTTGTGCATACAACGATTGTTGCCAATAATCTAATACCTCAGCAGGAACCTAGAGCAGTGCCACACCCACTATTAACCCCTTCACTTTCCAAAGTGCAGAGCAGGCATTCGGTGGGAGGCCATCCTAGGAGGCGGAGCGGTTTTGATTTTTCGGGTCGGCAGGCGGCGTGATTGACGATGGATTTAAATCGAGGGACACTGTTTTTTTTTTAGCTTTTATTTTTTAATAAAGGAATTGTCAAAAACTTGTCTCTTGTGTTTATTACTTTTTGACACTTTTTTGGTGAATGGGTAGGGGTTTGATATACCCGATACTCATTCACATAGGGGGGGCCCGTATATGGGGAGCCCCTTGTTGAAGGGGGCTTCCAGATTCCGATAAGCCCCTCCATCCACAGCCCACAGTTGTGGGGAAGAGACCCTTGTCCCCATCAAGGAAGCCGGTTGTGGGGTATCTAGTGAAGCCATGTGGGTTGTGGGTTATCTAGGGAAGCCATGTGGGGTATCTAGGGAAGCAGGGTGTGGAGGGGTGAAGCTCAGCTACTACAGAAGACTTTCTTAGCAAGTTATGGGCGGAGTTTTCCTTTAGATAATAAATACGTCTCCTCTGATGTATTTTATGCCCCACCCATCCCAATGTTCCCGCCTCTCACTTCCCTTCTCTATGGAAATGTTGGAGCCTGTAGATCTCTTCTCCACATCTCAGGAAATGTCTCTAAGACCCGACTTCCTGGAACATCGTATTTTATCTTCCACCATCATAGAACTTCTCATCATTTCTTTTTTTGTTCATTATCTTTTTTATTAATTTTCCAAAAACATATATAACACACATTACAATACATGAAACACATTTACAGTCTCAATATTTCCCATTACAAATAATAAAAAAAAAAAAAAAGGGAGGAAAAGAGGGAGAGATGGGGAAAAGGAGAGAGAGAGAGAAAAAAAAGGGGGGGGGGAGTGGGGATGATTTTAGAAGGGGGGGATGGGGGAATACAGTCCCTCATACTCTCCCCCAAATATATTATGTGCTATCACTCTAGTGTTGATGTCTTCTAAAGTGGAATTAAATAATAAAGAGAGACAAAAAGTGGTTTCAAAAACTACTACAAACTGAAAAACAAGTGTTAAAGTCTAAAGTAGACAGTATAGAGGACTGGGGGATGAATTTACGAGTGACTGTACTGATGGAGTGACAAAACATGTATATAGAGAGAAAAGTGAGAGGTAAAGTTATCGTCACCTGTGCCAAAAGAAAAAAAAAAGGGAGGAAAAGAAAGAGAGATGGGGAAAAGGAGAGGGGGAGAATGAGAGAGAGAGAAAAAAAGGGGGGGGGAGTGGGGATGATTTTAGAAAGGGGGGGGATGGGGGAATACAATCCCCCATACTCTCCCCCAGATATATTATGTGCTATCACTCTAGTGTTGATATCTTCTAACGTGAAATTAATTAATAAAGAGTGAAAAAAAGTGATTTCAAAAACTACTACAAACTGAAAAACAAGTGTTAAAATCTAAAAGTGGACTGTATAGAGGACTAAGGGATGAATTTACAAGTGACTACACTGATGGAGTGACAAAACATATATGTAGAGAGAAAAATAACAGGTAAAATTATCGTCACCTGTGCCCAAAAAAAAAAAAAAAAGGGGGAGGGGGGGGAGTAGGGGAAGCCTCAGGGAAGAACAAGTCTAATCCCCCTCTCTCACTCTCTCCGAGAAAAGGAAGAGAACAAAAATAGGGGTGTAAAGAAGGAAAGAAAAGGGAGGAAAGGGGAGGCTGGCATGCATGGTATCCAATAAAATGTTTGTCACAGTACATTTTAGTCTCTTAAGGGATAAGCCAAAGAATAACCACAGGGAATCCACCTTAAGATATAGATAGCTTATTCAATAGATGTAAACGGGTAGGGATGAGCTTCGTGTTCGAGTCGAACATACGTTCGACTCGAACATTGGCTGTTCGATCGTTCGACGAAGATCGAACGATTTGGGCCGTTCGCGCCAAATTCGAGTGACGCGAACGGCCCACAATGCACTACGCCATCGCAGTGTCATCCAGGCGCTGTGATTGGCCAAGCATGCACTGTGACCCCGCATGCTTGGCCAATCACAGCGCCGGCAGCGAGGAGAGCAATGATTGGCCACAGGCAGGATGCCTGTGGCCAATTATTGCTGAGGGTGTTTAGTACACGCCCCACACTATAAAAGGCCGCCAGCACGGCGGCCTAGTGTAGTGTGTTCCGGAGCAGGGATAGAGTAGCATAGGCAGGGACAGTGACTGTTATTTCTTTCTTGCTTAACCTGGATTCCTTTAGTTTAGGGAAAGAGAAGGATAGGTAGGGAGAGTGTCAGTGTGTTTTGTGCTTCTGCTATAGTGTGCTTAAAAAAAACATTTATTCTAGGGACAGAAAACTCTAGGTAGGGACAGTGTCAGTTTCTTTCACTCTGCAAGTCCTTGTTTCCAGGGACCTGTAAGGACAGTGAGTTAATTGTCCTTGTGCTATATTGTGCTTAAAAAAAACATTTATTCTAGGGACAGAAAACTCTAGGTAGGGACAGTGTCAGTTTCTTTCACTCTGCAAGTCCTTGTTTCCAGGGACCTGTAAGGACAGTGAGTTAATTGTCCTTGTGCTATATTGTGATTAAAAAAAACATTTATTCTAGGGACAGAAAACTCTAGGTAGGGACAGTGTCAGTTTCTTTCACTCTGCAAGTCCTTGTTTCCAGGGACCTGTAAGGACAGTGAGTTAATTTTCCTTGTGCTATATTGTGATTAAAAAAAACATTTATTCTAGGGACAGAAAACTCTAGGTAGGGACAGTGTCAGTTTCTTTCACTCTGCAAGTCCTTGTTTCCAGGGACCTGTAAGGACAGTGAGTTAATTGTCCTTGTGCTATATTGTGCTTAAAAAAAACATTTATTCTAGGGACAGAAAACTCTAGGTAGGGACAGTGTCAGTTTCTTTCACTCTGCAAGTCCTTGTTTCCAGGGACCTGTAAGGACAGTGAGTTAATTGTCCTTGTGCTATATTGTGATTAAAAAAAACATTTATTCTAGGGACAGAAAACTCTAGGTAGGGACAGTGTCAGTTTCTTTCACTCTGCAAGTCCTTGTTTCCAGGGACCTGTAAGGACAGTGAGTTAATTTTCCTTGTGCTATATTGTGATTAAAAAAAACATTTATTCTAGGGACAGAAAACTCTAGGTAGGGACAGTGTCAGTTTCTTTCACTCTGCAAGTCCTTGTTTCCAGGGACCTGTAAGGACAGTGAGTTAATTGTCCTTGTGCTATATTGTGCTTAAAAAAAACATTTATTCTAGGGACAGAAAACTCTAGGTAGGGACAGTGTCAGTTTCTTTCACTCTGCAAGTCCTTGTTTCCAGGGACCTGTAAGGACAGTGAGTTAATTTTCCTTGTGCTATATTGTGATTAAAAAAAACATTTATTCTAGGGACAGAAAACTCTAGGTAGGGACAGTGTCAGTTTCTTTCACTCTGCAAGTCCTTGTTTCCAGGGACCTGTAAGGACAGTGAGTTAATTTTCCTTGTGCTATATTGTGATTAAAAAAAACATTTTTTCTAGGGACAGAAAACTGTAGGTAGGGAGAGTGTTTTTTTTCTTTCACTCTGCAAGTCCTTGTTTCCAGGGACCTGTAAGGACAGTGAGTTAATTGTCCTTGTGCTATATTGTGCTTAAAAAAAACATTTATTCTAGGGACAGAAAACTCTAGGTAGGGACAGTGTCAGTTTCTTTCACTCTGCAAGTCCTTGTTTCCAGGGACCTGTAAGGACAGTGAGTTAATTTTCCTTGTGCTATATTGTGATTAAAAAAAACATTTATTCTAGGGACAGAAAACTCTAGGTAGGGACAGTGTCAGTTTCTTTCACTCTGCAAGTCCTTGTTTCCAGGGACCTGTAAGGACAGTGAGTTAATTTTCCTTGTGCTATATTGTGATTAAAAAAAACATTTTTTCTAGGGACAGAAAACTGTAGGTAGGGAGAGTGTTTTTTTTCTTTCACTCTGCAAGTCCTTGTTTCCAGGGACCTGTAAGGACAGTGAGTTAATTTTCCTTGTGCTATATTGTGATTAAAAAAAACATTTTTTCTAGGGACAGAAAACTGTAGGTAGGGAGAGTGTTTTTTTTCTTTCACTCTGCAAGTCCTTGTTTCCAGGGACCTGTAAGGACAGTGAGTTAATTGTCCTTGTGCTATATTGTGCTTAAAAAAAACATTTATTCTAGGGACAGAAAACTCTAGGTAGGGACAGTGTCAGTTTCTTTCACTCTGCAAGTCCTTGTTTCCAGGGACCTGGAGAGACATTGAGTGAATTGTCCTTGTGCTATATTGTGATTAAAAAAAACATTTATTCTAGGGACAGAAAACTCTAGGTAGGGACAGTGTCAGTTTCTTTCACTCTGCAAGTCCTTGTTTCCAGGGACCTGTAAGGACAGTGAGTTAATTTTCCTTGTGCTATATTGTGATTAAAAAAAACATTTTTTCTAGGGACAGAAAACTGTAGGTAGGGAGAGTGTTTTTTTTCTTTCACTCTGCAAGTCCTTGTTTCCAGGGACCTGTAAGGACAGTGAGTTAATTTTCCTTGTGCTATATTGTGATTAAAAAAAACATTTATTCTAGGGACAGAAAACTCTAGGTAGGGACAGTGTCAGTTTCTTTCACTCTGCAAGTCCTTGTTTCCAGGGACCTGTAAGGACAGTGAGTTAATTTTCCTTGTGCTATATTGTGATTAAAAAAAACATTTTTTCTAGGGACAGAAAACTGTAGGTAGGGAGAGTGTTTTTTTTCTTTCACTCTGCAAGTCCTTGTTTCCAGGGACCTGTAAGGACAGTGAGTTAATTGTCCTTGTGCTATATTGTGCTTAAAAAAAAACATTTATTCTAGGGACAGAAAACTCTAGGTAGGGACAGTGTCAGTTTCTTTCACTCTGCAAGTCCTTGTTTCCAGGGACCTGTAAGGACAGTGAGTTAATTTTCCTTGTGCTATATTGTGATTAAAAAAAACATTTATTCTAGGGACAGAAAACTCTAGGTAGGGACAGTGTCAGTTTCTTTCACTCTGCAAGTCCTTGTTTCCAGGGACCTGTAAGGACAGTGAGTTAATTTTCCTTGTGCTATATTGTGATTAAAAAAAACATTTTTTCTAGGGACAGAAAACTGTAGGTAGGGAGAGTGTTTTTTTTCTTTCACTCTGCAAGTCCTTGTTTCCAGGGACCTGTAAGGACAGTGAGTTAATTTTCCTTGTGCTATATTGTGATTAAAAAAAACATTTTTTCTAGGGACAGAAAACTGTAGGTAGGGAGAGTGTTTTTTTTCTTTCACTCTGCAAGTCCTTGTTTCCAGGGACCTGTAAGGACAGTGAGTTAATTGTCCTTGTGCTATATTGTGCTTAAAAAAAACATTTATTCTAGGGACAGAAAACTCTAGGTAGGGACAGTGTCAGTTTCTTTCACTCTGCAAGTCCTTGTTTCCAGGGACCTGGAGAGACATTGAGTGAATTGTCCTTGTGCTATATTGTGATTAAAAAAAACATTTATTCTAGGGACAGAAAACTCTAGGTAGGGACAGTGTCAGTTTCTTTCACTCTGCAAGTCCTTGTTTCCAGGGACCTGTAAGGACAGTGAGTTAATTTTCCTTGTGCTATATTGTGATTAAAAAAAACATTTTTTCTAGGGACAGAAAACTGTAGGTAGGGAGAGTGTTTTTTTTCTTTCACTCTGCAAGTCCTTGTTTCCAGGGACCTGTAAGGACAGTGAGTTAATTTTCCTTGTGCTATATTGTGATTAAAAAAAACATTTTTTCTAGGGACAGAAAACTGTAGGTAGGGAGAGTGTTTTTTTTCTTTCACTCTGCAAGTCCTTGTTTCCAGGGACCTGTAAGGACAGTGAGTTAATTGTCCTTGTGCTATATTGTGCTTAAAAAAAAACATTTATTCTAGGGACAGAAAACTCTAGGTAGGGACAGTGTCAGTTTCTTTCACTCTGCAAGTCCTTGTTTCCAGGGACCTGGAGAGACATTGAGTGAATTGTCCTTGTGCTATATTGTGATTAAAAAAAACATTTATTCTAGGGACAGAAAACTCTAGGTAGGGACAGTGTCAGTTTCTTTCACTGTGAAAGTCCTTGTTTCAAGGGACAGAGAAGGACACCTGAAGGTAGCCCTTATTGCTTTTTTCCCATCTCCCTGCAGGCCATCTATTAGAATGTCTGGAAGGCAAACAAGGAGAGGCAGACAGTCAGGAGGCAATAAAAGAGGGCAAGCAGGCTCTGTGTCTGGGGGCAACAGTGCTGGTCGTGGACGCGGTGCATTGTCATCAGCACATGGCCATGGGACACGCTTGTCCTTCTTTTCCGCAGCTGGACATGTTGAGCCACATCATGCCGAAGACTTGGTAGAGTGGATGACCAAGCCCTCCTCCTCCTCCTCATCCTCTCTCACCCAGGCTCAGGGTACTGGAAAAGCAGCTGCCAAAGCGTCGTCTTCCCTGGTATCAATGTCAGACAAATCATCAGTCACTCCTTCCCTAGACCCACCATGTCCTCCTCCTGAGGAGTCCCCCGAACTGTTTCAGCACAGTGTTGGGTACATGCTCCAGGAGGATGCCCAGCGTTTCGAAGGGTCTGATGATGAAACCCAGCTAGAGGAAGGCAGTAGCGTGAGAGCAGACAGAGGGGATGCTCAAGAAGGACACCAATCTGGCAGTCATGTTCCAGCAGCTGCAGCATACTGCCAGATTGGCTCCAGTGATGAGGAGGGAGGGGATGATGAGGTCAATGACTCCACGTGGGTGCCTAATAGGAGAGAGGAGGAGGAGGAGGATGAGGAGGAGGCACATCTCCAACGAGGCAGGATGCCCTTTGGTGGCCAGCGTAAGGGCAGTACACCGACGGAATCACACCGCAGAGCTCCGCCTGTGCAGGGCGCTGCCTCTGCCCGTCATTCAAAAAGTTCTTTGGTGTGGGCCTTTTTTGAGGCTAGTGCATCAGATCGCACAGCTGCTGTTTGCAACATATGTCTCAAGCGTATATCGCGTGGCCAAAACATCAGCCGCTTGGGTACCACATGCCTGACCAGACATATGTTGACCTGCCATGCAGCTCGTTGGCAAGCCTACCTCAAAGACCCACACCAAAGAACAAAGCGGACCTCTCCTTGCACCGCATCAGCTGGGATCTCCAACCCCACTATAACTTCAGTCCTCTCTGAAACATGCACTGAGAGGAATGAAGGTGTAGAATTAGGTGTGTCACAGCCAAGTACTTGCGCCCACTCTGCTAGCAGTACACCGACGTCCGATTCTAGCAGGCAAATTTCCCTGCCCCAGCTGCTGGACCGTCGAAAGAAGTTCACTCCCAGCCATCCACATGCCCAGCGGTTGAATGCTAGCTTGGCTAAATTGCTAGCGCTTCAACTGCTGCCTTTTCAGTTGGTAGACTCGGCCCCCTTCCGTGAGTTTGTGCAATGTGCGGTTCCTCAGTGGCAGGTTCCCAAACGCCACTTTTTCTCACGGAAGGCTATTCCGGCTCTCTACCGGCATGTGGAAGGCAATGTCTTGGCCTCGCTGGACAGGGCGGTCAGCGGTAAGGTGCATATTACCGCTGACTCATGGTCCAGCAGGCATGGACAGGGACGTTACCTTTCTTTCACGGCCCATTGGGTCACTCTTTTGGCAGCTGGGAAGGATTCAGGACAAGGTGCAGTAGTGTTGGAGGTTGTCCCACCGCCACGCCTCCAAAATGCTACTACTGGTTGTGACACACCTCTCTCCTCCACCCCCTCCTCTTCTTCTTCCTCCATGGCCTCTTCCTGTGGTTTGTCCTATGAACCAGCGGTGCTCCGTAGCCGTTCACGGGGCTACGCAAGTACGCAGGCAAAAAGATGCCATGCCGTGCTTGCGCTGGTGTGTTTGGGGGACAGAAGCCACACTGGGGCAGAGGTCCTGTCTGCTCTGCAGGGCCAGGCCGAGAGGTGGTTGACGCCACGCCAGCTTAAGCCAGGAATGGTGGTTTGCGACAATGGCACCAACCTCCTCTCCGCCCTCCGACAGGGACAACTGACCCATGTGCCCTGTGTGGCTCACCTCCTTAACCTGGTGGTGCAGCGGTTCTTGGGCAGGTACCCGGGCTTACAGGATGTCCTGAGGCAGGCCAGGAAAGTCTGTGTGCATTTCCGCAGATCTTATAATGCCAGTGCTCGCCTGGCTGAGCTGCAAAAGGAGTTGAACCTGCCCAAGAACCGCCTTATATGTGACATGCCCACCAGGTGGAACTCAACGTTGGCCATGCTGCAGCGGCTGCACACGCAGCAGAGGGCCATCAATGAGTACCTGTGCGACTACGGCACCAGGACAGGGTCAGGGGAGCTTGGTTTTTTTTCTCCACGCCAGTGGGGCATGATCAGGGATGCATGCACTGTCCTGGCACCATTTGAGGAGGCCACGAGGATGGTGAGCAGTGACAGTGCATGCATCAGTGACACTGTACCTCTTGTCCACCTGTTGGAGCACACGCTGCGTGGAATAATGGACAGGGCACTTGAGGCAGAACAGAGGCAGGAAGAGGAGGACTTCCTTGCCTCTCAAGGCCCCCTTTACCCAGACAGTGTTCCTTCTGTCCCACCCATCGCACAGGAAGAGGAGGAGGAGGAGGAGGAGGAGGAGGAGGAGGAGGATTGTGTCAGCATGGAGGTGGAGGCTGGCACTCAGCATCATCAGCAGCAGTCTTTTAGGGATGATTTACAGTCCCAAGAAACCAGTGGACTTGTACGTGGCTGGGAGGAGGTGGCTGCGGATCATGTCGTCCTTAGTGACCCAGAGGACTCCGGAGCGAATGCCTCAGCAAACCTACGCTGCATGGCCTCCCTGATCCTGCAAAGTCTGCGGAAGGATCCTCGTATTCTTCGGATCAAGGAGAGGGACCATTACTGGCTGGCCACTCTCCTTGATCCACGGTACAAGGGTAAGGTTGCGGACCTTATGTTACCGTCGCAGAGGGAGCAGAGGATGAGACAACTCCGGGAGGCCTTGCAGAAAGGTCTGTGCAACGCGTTCCCAGAGACTGGGAGGTTGCAAACTCCTGGTCCTGGACAACGAGTTGCTGAGGCTTCGGCCAGTCAAAGAAGGAGCGGTGGGGAAGGTGGCCGTCTGACCGATGCGTTCAGACAATTCTTTAGTCCGCAGCCCCAAAGTATGATCGGTTCCAGCAACCATCGCCAGCGTCTGATAAACATGGTGCAGGAATATCTAGGGGCAAGGTCAGACTTGGACACCTTCCCCACCGAAAATCCTCTGGCTTACTGGGTCTTGAGGATGGATCACTGGCCAGAGCTTGCACAGTATGCAATTGAGCTACTGGCCTGTCCTGCATCCAGCGTTCTTTCGGAACGCACATTCAGTGCTGCTGGAGGATTTGTCACGGATCACAGGGTGCGCCTGTCCACCGACTCGGTTGATCGACTGACTTTCATCAAGATGAACCAGTCTTGGATCACCACCAGCTACCACACACCTGATGCTGATATAACAGACTAATTGATTTTAAAATGTCACATCCCTTCAAGACTGATGCTGATGCTGAGTGCCTGTGCTGTTATGTTGACTGGCTATCCTCCTCCTCCGAGTCCTCAATGATACGATTGATGATGATAGCTTGGAAGATCATTTTTGTTTATGGGTGCCGCCACCAGTGCCTAACGCCCAATTTTTCAGCCCCTGTTTAACAGTGGCGTGTAATTACAATTTTTGAAGCAATACTTTGCAACAGGGCTCATTGCTGTGCTCCAAGTACAGTATCTGTGAGGAGTTGCAGTGTTGTGCCACCAGTGCCTAAGGCCCAATTTTTCAGCCCCTGTTTAACAGGGGCGTGTCATTACAATTTTTGAAGCAATACTTTGCAACAGGGCTCATTGCTGTGCTCCAAGTACAGTATCTGTGAAGGGTTGCAGTGTTGTGCCACCAGTGCCTAAGGCCCAATTTTTCAGCCCCTGTTCAACAGGGGCATGTAATTACAATTCTTGATCTAATAATTCACAGCAGGGCCCATTGCTGCACCCACCAAGAGTAACTGTCAGGGCTTACAGTGTTGTGGCACCAGCACCACCATCAAAGGCCCAATTTTTACTACCACTGTTCAACAATTATATGTAATTAAAATTCCTGATATAATAGTTGACAGCAGGGCGTTCCAGCACCAACCAAGAGTAACTGTGAGTGCTTACAGTGTTGTGCCAACACCAACAACTAAGGGGCCTATTTCTGCAGAGTATATACGGCAGGTCCCTACTTTCAAACATCCAACTTACAAACGACTCCTACTTGCAAACGCAAGAAGACAACAGGAAGTGAGAGGAAATCTACCACTAGGAAGGAAAATTCTCTCCTGTAAGAATAAATATGGGAGAAAGGTGTCTCCTCTGTACTGATGCTTTATCAGCAATCCTTGTTTCAAGAAAAACACCACATTTCAAAAACAGTTGTCATTAGGACGGAAAGTGAGGTGAAATGTTCTGAACAGGGGCACAGACAGCAAAACAAATGTTACAGGGGTGATAACCCTTACCTATGTTTTCCAAAAAGTTTAAAAATAGATTTTTGGTCTGGAGCTACACTTCAACAATGTACCTGTTCAAAATTACAAACAGATTCTACATAAGAACAAACCTACAGTCCCTGTCTTGTATGCACCGCCTGTATACGGCTGTTCAGAGTATATAGGGCCTTTTTTATTTTATGTGCGGGGTTCCCCTTAATATCCATACAAGACCCAAAGGGGCTGGTAATGGGCTGGGGTAGGGGGGGGGGTCATGGGGTAGCTATGCCATTTTTCTTAAAGATTTTCATCCATATTACCGGGACCAGACATTACATTAAAGCCGCAAGCAGTTTTAAATGGCTTTTTTTTCCTTTAGAAGTGTCATTTTGTGCAGGGACAGTTCTAAACACGGGAAACACGTGGCACTTCACAGGCATACTTTAGACACCCCCCAGGTACGATATTTAAAGGAATATTTGACTTTTTTTTTTTCACTTTATGCATCATTAAAATGACTGCTCCCGGAAAACGACCGTTTTTAAAACTTATTTTTGCATTGATACATGTCCCCTGGTGCAGAACCCGGGTTCCCAAACCCTTTTTAGGACAATAACATGCATAATAGTTGTTATAATTAGCACTTTAGAATTCGAACGTTCGCATCCATTGTATTTAATAGGGTTCTAATGTTCGTTCGAACTTTCGGTCCGTTCGCGGGTTCTGGTGCGAACCGAACCCGGGGGTGTTCGGCTCATCACTATAAACGGGTCTCAGTGGGATTGTGCAAGTATCTCTCTATAGGTTGTGGTGTCCTTGAACTCCACCCACGGAGTCCAAGTTAAAGTGTGTCGTTGAAAAGTGTCCTTGTTACAATGAGTGAGATCTTCCATGAGATGGACCTCTGAAATTTTTTGAAACCACTTTTTCACAGATGGAGTCTCAGGCTGACCCCAAAGGGTAGGTATAAGTGCTTTAGCCGTATTAAGCAGATGTGGAACTAAAGAACATTTGTATTTTCTGACAGGTTCCTTGGTAGCATGGAAAAGAATGGTCCATGCATCAGCAGGGAGATTAATATTGGATATTTGTTGGATAATTCGAATAATGCTAGACCAGAAGGGGCGGATGAGTGGGCACGACCACCATATATGAGCGTGGGTTGCTCTGTTCCCACAATTCCTCCAACACAACGGGGAGTTGTCGGGGAGCATCTGATGAAGCTTTGATGGGGTATAGTGCCATCTGGTTAGTAGTTTGTAATTGACTTCAGCCATCCTTGATGCAATTGAAGAGATATGAGTCAGCTGTTTCTCATCATTTCTATATCACTTCTCTTTATTTCCACCCACTTTCCTACTTCCTCATTTATGAGAGGGGCGTGGCTGCGGAGTGGAGCTCCACGTTTGACAGGAAGCATGTGCCCTCCACTCCACTTTTTTTTATTTTATCGTGATTAAACTTTATTGTAACAAACAATGAATGGCTATAGCTTGGAGAAGGGTGTGGCTGCAGAGTGGAGCTCCACTGTCACAGGAAAAATGTGGCCTCCACATCCTATGGAGCTCCAGGGACTGCAGTCTGCAGCACATTCTGACCCATTCTGTTGGGACTTGCAGAAATACAAGAAGAGATTTTGGGAGGTTTTGTACTTTCTGGTAAAGTGTCTCCTTAAGATAACTTTGTAATCTGGATTTGTTTGTAAAAGTGATTGTTTATTATTTATCAATTTATATTTCTGGTGATGATGGAAGTTCATGTTTATGTTGGAAGAAGAATACAATCCACGTCTCTAATCAGAATCTCATTGTCCTTGTTTGTCCACCTTCATCCCAACTAACAGGACCAAGATTGAGACACACACTGATCTCCACACAAACAATGTTTTACGGTTCAATGGAATGTCGTCACTAAAACCTCCATCTTCCTGAAAATCATATATCTGTTCTGGTGCAAATATTATCAACTTACCGGCCGCATTGTACTGAGGATGGGGGGGCGCTGTACTGAGGATGGGGGGGAGCTGTACTGAGGATGGGGGTGCTGTACTGAGGATGGGGGCGCTGTACTGAGGACGGGGGGCGCTGTACTGAGGATGGGGGGCGCTGTACTGAGGACGGGGGGCGCTGTACTGAGGACGGGGGCATTGTACTGAGAACGGGGGGCATTGTACTGAGGACGGGGGGCGCTGTACTGAGGATGAGGGGGTGGCACTGTACAGAGGACGGGAGGCGCTGTAAAGAGGACGGGGGGCATTGTACAGAGGACGGGGTCGCTGTACAGAGGACGGGGGCACTGTACAGAGGACGGGGTGCTGTACAGAGGACGGGAGCACTGTACGGAGGACGGGGGCACCGCACTGAGGACGGGGGTGCCGTACTGAGGACGGGGGGCGCATTGTACTGAGGACGGGGGGCGCATTGTACTGAGGACTGGGGGCGCATTGTACTGAGAACTGGGGGCGCTGTACTGGGGATGGGGGGTGCTGAGGACAGGGGGCACTGTACTGAGGACGGGGGCGATGTACTGAGGACAGGAGCACTTTACTAAGGACAGGGGGCGCTGTACTGAGGATGGGGGCTGTACTGAAGATGGGGGGCACTGTGCTGAGGATGGGGGGGCGCTGTACTGAGGAGGGGGCGCTGTGCTGAGGATAGGGGGGCTGTACTGAGGAAGGGGTGCGCTGTACTGAGGACGGGGGGGGGCGCTGTACTGAGGACGGGGGGCGCTGTACTGAGGAGGGGGGGCGCATTGTACTGAGGACTGGGGGCACTGTACTGTGGATGGGGGGCTTTACTGAAGATGGGGGCGCTGTACTGAGGACAGGGGCACTGTACTGAGGAAGGAGTGCGCTGTACTGAAGACGGAGCGCTGTACTGAGGATGGGGGCGCTGTTCTGAGGACGGGGAAGCACTGTACTGTTTTCATTAACTTTTGTCACCTTAATTGGATATTATATTTTATTGCACAGGGTGTTTTTCACTTTTCACCTTTGTTCAGCGCTGCATTTTTGTTTTTGCACTGTACTAAGGATAGGGGGCGCTGTACTGAGGACGGGGGGCGCTGTACTGAGGACGGGGGGCGCATTGTACTGAGGACGAGGGGGCGCATTGTACTGAGGATGAGGGGGCGCATTGTACTGAGGATGGGGGCTGTACTGAAGATGGGGGGGGATGTGCTGAGGACGGGGGGGCGCTGTGCTGAGGATAGGGGGGCTGTACTGAGGAAGGAGTGCGCTGTACTGAGGACAGAGCGCTGTACTGAGGATGGGGGCGCTGTTCTGAGGACGGGGAAGCACTGTACTGAGGACGGGGGCTGTACTGGGGACACTGTGCTGAGGATAGGGGGCGCATTGTACTGAGGACGGGGGGGCGCTGTGCTGAGGATAGGGGGTGCATTTTACTGAGGACGGGGGGTGCTGTGCTGAGGATAGGGGGCGCATTGTACTGAGGACGGGGGGCGCTGTGCTGAGGATAGGGGGCACATTGTACTGAGGACGGGGGGCGCTGTGCTGAGGATAGGGGGCGCATTGTACTGAGGACGGGGGGTGCTGTGCTGAGGATAGGGGGCGCATTGTACTGAGGACGGGGGGCGCAGTGCTGAGGATGAGGGGCCCATTGTACTGAGGACGGGGGGCGCTGTGCTGAGGATGGGGGGCACATTGTACTGAGGACGGGGGACTGTACTGAGGAAGGGGTGCACTGTACTGAGGAAGGGGGCCGCTGTAGGCAAAGCAATGTGCTGGTATGTCTCTGCCAACTCCCAGGTTTAGGGCGCGCATGTTCACCCCCAACTCCCGCTGTGATTGGACACAGCGTTCCAGCCAATGATTCACTCCCGGGACCAGCTGATCGGTTGTGTCCAATCACAGCTCAGAGCTCTGTGTTGGGTTGTGTACAGAGGGAGTGATCTGTCAGAGATCATTAGTATAAAGCAGCACACTGCGCACACATTACACCGAGTTATGGAACAAATTTAACCCCTTCATCACCCCGAGATGTTACCCCCTTCCAAGCCAGTGTCTTATTTCTAGCACTGATCACTGTATTAGTGTCACTGGTGATGTCACTTCCCCCCCAGTGACAGTTAGTGACAGATTGCACTATCACAGTCCCACTAGAAGTCCTTTATCTCCGCCATTTGTAGTATAAAAAAATAAAAATTCCACTACATATCCCATAGTATGTAGATGATAGAACTTTCACACACCAATCAATATACACTTATTGGGAATTTCTTTGTATCAAAAACATGGAGCAGAATACATTTAGGACAAAATTTATTAATCACATTTTTTTGGGTTATGGTTTTTAGCAGAAAGTATTTTTTTATTTTTTTGCAGGGGATAGTGAGGGAGATTATAAAGTTGAAGTTTACAAATGTGCTCACTGAGAAAGTTGTATGAATTTCTTATATTTTATTTACATACCACCCAACTCCATACACCCCACACCCCTCTCCTACACATACCACCCCCCACCATACACCCCACACCCCTCTCCTACACATACCACCCCCCACCATACACCCACACCCTTCTCCTACACATACCACCCCCCACCATACACCCCACACCCCTCTCCTACACATACCACCCCCCACCATACACCCCACACCCCTCTCCTACACATACCACCCCCCACCATACACCCACACCCTTCTCCTACACATACCACCCCCCACCATACACCCCACACCCCTCTCCTACACATACCACCCACCACCATACACCCCACACCCCTCTCTTACACATACCACCCACCACCATACACCCCACACCCCTCTCTTACACATACCACCCACCACCATACATCCTCCACCCCTCTCCTACACATACCACCCACCACCAAACACTCCCCACCCCTCTCCTACACATACCACCCCCCACCATACACCCCACACCCCTCTCCTACACATACCACCCCCACCATACACCCACACCCTTCTCCTACACATACCACCCCCCACCATACACCCCACACCCCTCTCCTACACATACCACCCACCACCATACACCCCACACCCCTCTCTTACACATACCACCCACCACCATACATCCTCCACCCCTCTCCTACACATACCACCCACCACCAAACACTCCCCACCCCTCTCCTACACATACCACCCACCACCATACACCTCACACCCCTCTCCTACACATACCACCCCCCACCATACACCCACACCCTTCTCCTACACATACCACCCACCACTCTCCTACACATACCACCCCCCACCATACACCCCACACCCCTCTCCTACACATACCACCCCCCACCATACACCCACACCCTTCTCCTACACATACCACCCCCCACCATACACCCCACACCCCTCTCCTACACATACCACCCACCACCATACACCCCACACCCCTCTCTTACACATACCACCCACCACCATACACCCCACACCCCTCTCTTACACATACCACCCACCACCATACATCCTCCACCCCTCTCCTACACATACCACCCACCACCAAACACTCCCCACCCCTCTCCTACACATACCACCCCCCACCATACACCCCACACCCCTCTCCTACACATACCACCCCCACCATACACCCACACCCTTCTCCTACACATACCACCCCCCACCATACACCCCACACCCCTCTCCTACACATACCACCCACCACCATACACCCCACACCCCTCTCTTACACATACCACCCACCACCATACATCCTCCACCCCTCTCCTACACATACCACCCACCACCAAACACTCCCCACCCCTCTCCTACACATACCACCCACCACCATACACCTCACACCCCTCTCCTACACATACCACCCCCCACCATACACCCACACCCTTCTCCTACACATACCACCCACCACTCTCCTACACATACCACCCCCCACCATACACCCCACACCCCTCTCCTACACATACCACCCCCCACCATACACCCACACCCTTCTCCTACACATACCACCCACCCTTCTCCTACACATACCACCCCCCACCATACACCCCACACCCCTCTCCTACACATACCACCCCCCACCATACACCCCACACCCCTCTCCTACACATACCACCCCCCACCATACACCCACACCCTTCTCCTACACATACCACCCACCCTTCTCCTACACATACCACCCCCCACCATACACCCCACACCCCTCTCCTACACATACCACCCACCACCAAACACTCCCCACCCCTCTCCTACACATACCACCCCCCACCATACACCCCACACCCCTCTCCTACACATACCACCCCCCACCATACACCCACACCCTTCTCCTACACATACCACCCCCCACCATACACCCCACACCCCTCTCCTACACATACCACCCACCACCATACACCCCACACCCCTCTCTTACACATACCACCCACCACCATACATCCTCCACCCCTCTCCTACACATACCACCCACCACCAAACACTCCCCACCCCTCTCCTACACATACCACCCACCACCATACACCCCACACCCCTCTCCTACACATACCACCCCCCACCATACACCCACACCCCTCTCCTACACATACCACCCCCCACCATACACCCCACACCCCTCTCCTACACATACCACCCACCACCATACACCCCACACCCCTCTCTTACACATACCACCCACCACCATACATCCTCCACCCCTCTCCTACACATACCACCCACCACCAAACACTCCCCACCCCTCTCCTACACATACCACCCACCACCATACACCCACACCCCTCTCCTACACATACCACCCCCCACCATACACCCACACCCTTCTCCTACACATACCACCCACCACTCTCCTACACATACCACCCCCCACCATACACCCCACACCCCTCTCCTACACATACCACCCCCCACCATACACCCACACCCTTCTCCTACACATACCACCCACCCTTCTCCTACACATACCACCCCCCACCATACACCCCACACCCCTCTCCTACACATACCACCCACCACCATACACCCCACACCCCTCTCCTACACATACCACCCCCCACCATACACCCACACCCTTCTCCTACACATACCACCCACCACTCTCCTACACATACCACCCCCCACCATACACCCCACACCCCTCTCCTACACATACCACCCCCCACCATACACCCACACCCTTCTCCTACACATACCACCCACCCTTCTCCTACACATACCACCCCCCACCATACACCCCACACCCCTCTCCTACATATACCACCCACCACCATACACCCCACACCCCTCTCTTACACATACCACCCACCACCATACATCCTCCACCCCTCTCCTACACATACCACCCACCACCAAACACTCCCCACCCCTCTCCTACACATACCACCCACCACCATACACCCCACACCCCTCTCCTACACATACCACCCCCCACCATACACCCACACCCTTCTACTACACATACCACCCACCCCTCTCCTACACATACCACCCCCCACCATACACCCCACACCCCTCTCCTACACATACCACCCCCCACCATACACCCACACCCTTCTCCTACACATACCACCCACCCTTCTCCTACACATACCACCCCCCACCATACACCCCACACCCCTCTCCTACACATACCACCCACCACCATACACCCCACACCCCTCTCTTACACATACCACCCACCACCATACACCCCACACCCCTCTCTTACACATACCACCCACCACCATACATCCTCCACCCCTCTCCTACACATACCACCCACCACCATACACCCCACACCCCTCTCCTACACATACCACCCACCACCATACACCCCACATCCCTCTCCTACACATACCACCCCCCACCATACACCCACACCCTTCTCCTACACATACCACCCACCACCAAACACTCCCCACCCCTCTCCTACACATACCACCCACCACCATACACCCCACACCCCTCTCCTACACATACCACCCCCCACCATACACCCACACCCTTCTCCTACACATACCACCCACCACTCTCCTACACATACCACCCCCCACCATACACCCCACACCCCTCTCCTACACATACCACCCCCCACCATACACACACACCCTTCTCCTACACATACCACCCACCCTTCTCCTACACATACCACCCCCCACCATACACCCCACACCCCTCTCCTACACATACCACCCACCACCATACACCCCACACCCCTCTCTTACACATACCACCCACCACCATACATCCTCCACCCCTCTCCTACACATACCACCCACCACCAAACACTCCCCACCCCTCTCCTACACATACCACCCACCACCATACACCCCACACCCCTCTCCTACACATACCACCCCCCACCATACACCCACACCCTTCTCCTACACATACCACCCACCCCTCTCCTACACATACCACCCCCCACCATACACCCCACACCCCTCTCCTACACATACCACCCCCCACCATACACCCACACCCTTCTCCTACACATACCACCCACCCTTCTCCTACACATACCACCCCCCACCATACACCCCACACCCCTCTCCTACACATACCACCCACCACCATACACCCCACACCCCTCTCTTACACATACCACCCACCACCATACATCCTCCACCCCTCTCCTACACATACCACCCACCACCAAACACTCCCCACCCCTCTCCTACACATACCACCCACCACCATACACCCCACACCCCTCTCCTACACATACCACCCCCCACCATACACCCACACCCTTCTCCTACACATACCACCCACCCCTCTCCTACACATACCACCCCCCACCATACACCCCACACCCCTCTCCTACACATACCACCCACCACCATACACCCCACACCCCTCTCTTACACATACCACCCACCACCATACACCCCCTACCCCTCTCCTACACATACCACCCCCCACCGTACACCCCACACCCCTCTCCTTCACATACCACCCCCCACCATACACCGCACACCCCTCTCCTACACATACCACCCACCACCAAACACTCGCCACCCCTCTCCTACACATACCACCCACCACCATACACCCCACACCCCTCTCCTACACATACCACCCACCTCTCTCCTACACATACCACCCACCACCATACACCCCACACCCCTCTCCTACACATACCACCCCCCACCATACACCCCACACCCCTCTCCTACACATACCACCCCCCACCATACACCCACACCCCTCTCCTACACATACCACCCCCCACCATACACCCACACCCTTCTCCTACACATACCACCCACCCCTCTCCTACACATACCACCCCCCACCATACACCCCACACCCCTCTCCTACACATACCACCCACCACCATACACCCCACACCCCTCTCCTACACATACCACCCACCACCATAACCCCGTACCCCTCTCCTACACATACCACCCCCCCCGTACACCCCACACCCCTCTCCTACACATACCACCCCCCACCATACACCGCACACCCCTCTCCTACACATACCACCCACCACCAAACACTCGCCACCCCTCTCCTACACATAACACCCACCACCATACACCCCACACCCCTCTCCTACACATACCACCCACCTCTCTCCTACACATACCACCCACCACCATACACCCCACACCCTTCTCCTACACATACCCCCACCACTATACACTCCCCACCCCTCTCCTACACATACCACCCACCTCCATACACTCCACACCCCTCTCCTACACATACCATCCACCACCATACACCCAACACCCCTCTCCTACACATACCACCCACCACCATACACCCCACACCCCTCTTCTACACATACCACCCACCTCTCTCCTACACATACCACCCACCACCATACACTCCACACCCCTCTCCTACACATACCACCCACCACCATACACCCCACACCCCTCTCCTACACATACCACCCACCACCATACACTCCACATCCCTCTCCTACACATACTACCCACCACCATACACTCCTCACCCCTCTCCTACACATACCACCCACCACCATACACCCCACACTCCTCTCCTACACATACCACCCACCTCTCTCCTACACGTACCACCCACCACCATACACTCCACACCCCTCTCCTACACATACCACCCACCACCATACACTCCACACCCCTCTCCTACACATACCACCCACCACCATACATCCCCCACCCCTCTTCTACACATACCACCCACCACCATACACCCCACACCCCTCTCCTACACATACCACCCACCACCATACACTCCACATCCCTCTCCTACACATACCACCCACCACCATACACTCCCCACCCCTCTCCTACACATACCACCCACCTCCATACACTCCACACCCCTCTCCTACACATACCATCCACCACCATACACCCCACACCCCTCTCCTACACATACCACCCACCACCATACACCCCACACCCCTCTTCTACACATACCACCCACCTCTCTCCTACACATACCACCCACCACCATACACTCCACACCCCTCTCCTACACATACCACCCACCACCATACACCCCACACCCCTCTCCTACACATACCACCCACCACCATACACTCCACATCCCTCTCCTACACATACTACCCACCACCATACACTCCCCACCCCTCTCCTACACATACCACCCCCCACCATACACCCCACACTCCTCTCCTACACATACCACCCACCTCTCTCCTACACATACCACCCACCACCATACACTCCACACCCCTCTCCTACACATACCACCCACCATCATACACTCCACACCCCTCTCCTACACATACCACCCACCACCATACATCCCCCACCCCTCTTCTACACATACCACCCACCACCATACACTCCCCACCCCTCTCCTACACATACCACCCACCACCATACACTCCACACCTTTCTCCTTCTCTGGAGTCGCTTTATGGTTGCTGGGGGCCAGGAACTCCAACTTATGAGTGGGGTAGTTCTTTTCAGAGGGGGTCAAACTCCTGCTCACATATGCAATGGGTCGCAGCTGCCCTCCATGCTCCTGATAGAGCACTCCTCCCAGACCATCATGACTGGCATCCACATGGAGCTCATAGGGTTTCTTTGGGTCTACATAGGCCAAAACAGGGGCAGTGGTTAAGCTCTTCTTCAGCATTTGGAAGGCCTCTTCACACTTCCCATTCCACTGATCTTCGACTGACTCCCCCGGCTTCCTGGGACCCGAGTCATCCTCTTCTCCCTCTGTCTTTAACAGTTCATTCAGGGGTCTGGCAATCCGTGCGAACCCCTCTACGAACCTCCTATAGTAGGAGCAGAACCCCAAAAAGGACCTGAGTTCTGTCACAGTGGTGGGCCGTGGCCAGGAGGTAACTGTCTCCAGCTTCCCGGGGTCTGTGGCTACCCCTTCTTCGGATACTATGTGCCCCAGATAATTGACTGATGACTGGTAGAACTGGCATTTCTCTGGTGAAAGCTTGAGTCCCTCTTCACTGAGCCTTCTCAAGACTTTTTCCAGTCTCTCTTCATGTTCCTCTAGAGTCTTCCCAAAGACGATGATGTCATCTAGGTACACTAGAACTTCGATGAGGTTCATGTCTCCCACGGTTTTCTCCATGAGGCGTTGAAAGGTGGCAGGGGCTCCAGACAGACCTTGGGGCATCCGGTCAAATTCGAAGAATCCCACAGGGGTTATGAAGGCTGTCTTCTCCTTATCTTCCGGATGCATGGGGATCTGGTAGTATCCGCTCTTAAGGTCCATGACACTGAACCACCTGGCTCCAGACAGACTCTGTAGGGCATCCTCTATCCTCGGGGTGGTATACTGGTCGGGTATCGTTCTCCTGTTGAGAGTCCAGAAGTCTATACACAACCTCAACGACCCATTCTTCTTCCTGACCACCACTATCGGAGAGGCATAGGGGCTTCTAGATTCCCGGATAACACCGGTTCGCTTGAGCTCAGCTGTTTTCTCAGGTCTTCAAGGTCGGCTAGAGGAACTCGCCTGACTCTCTCCCTGAAAGGCTTGTCTTCCTGGAGGTGGATTCGATGGGTGGAACTCTTCGCACACCCTACATCGAACTCATCTTTAGAGAAAATCTTCCTCCATCTGGTCAACTGGGCCTTTGCCCTCTCTTTCCAGGCCCCTGGCAGGTTCGGGTTCTCCATGCAGAGCTTCTCCCAGATAGTCCTTTCTCCCTCTGTCTTCTCCACATATGATAAGACAATTGGGGCAGCAGGGCTCACCTTGCCCAGCAACATCCTGGCGGGGATCTCCATGGGGCACCCGTGGTTTTCCTGACGCTCACCGGCACCTTACAGTGTGCCTTCTTCAAAGCTCTTACCGGAACCATTTCTGGGATCACTTCTAAGCCTGAGTATTCTTCCCTGGGGTCTGGTTCCAATATGACAAAGGGGCCCGGTTGCTCCCAAGTAAGCTTCACAGTGGCTCTGAGACAGGTTACCTCACCGGGCTGCAACAATATTCCTTTCTTCCCCAGTCTCCAGACTTTTCCCACCCCCTCTTCTGGGGCCTTCTGTTCTAAGACTAGTCGCTGGTAGGCTGTCTTTAACATTGGGTGGATTCTGGTGACTGCAGGATTCTTGCCTCGTGCTAGAGGGGTCAGGAGCCTCCGGACCAAGTCCGTGTTAGTCCCTATTATTAGGGAGCTCTTGTTGGCTCCAGGTGGTCGGGGGCACAGCACTGTCAGGGTATCGAACACTTCAGCCTTCCCGCCTACTGAGGGGTCGAAGGTCAGTTTTATGGGCAAGTAACCATCGTAAGGGAAACTCTGTGTTCCGATTCCCCATATCTCCAAATCTTCAATTCTCTGGATGGGTAGATGGTTCAGGTGTTTATCATAGAAGTCCCGGTATAACAAGGTCACTTGCGCCCCAGTATCCAAGATGGCTCTTGTGTAGACTCCCTCCACCTGAATAGGTACTACGGGGGAGGGACCTACTAGTTTTTCTGAATACGACTTCAGAGGGGTCTCTTTCTGTTGACCCCTACACTTTCCCTTGGAATTTTCCTTCTTGTATTTGGCTGTTGACTTTAGTCCCTCTTGGGCTCGGTATGCATTGATATCCCCCCTCCTTTTAGGTGTATGTTCCTGCTGAGGGACATTATTCCTCTTTCTAGGTGTGTATTCCCACTGAGGAACACTGTTCTTCTTCTGAGGGGGTTTGCCCCCTTTCCTTCTGGGCTTCTCATTCAGTTTGGGTCCAATGGAGCTCACTGGAGATGATGGGCACCCGGTTGACTCCTTCACCGGGGCCCTCTGGAGTTTTCCGTCGGCTTGCGATTATTTATCTTCTTTTTCTTGGGACTGGAGCATACTTTCGCATTATGGCCAATTCCTCCGCAGTTAAAACAAATCGCATCCCCCCAATCTTGTACGGGAGTGGGCGCTGAGGTATCCGGGAACAACTCCTTCTTCGGCCCCTCTTTTTCTACGACCCTTGGATCCTTTGCCATCAAAGAGGTCAGCATCTCCAACACCTGAGACATCTGTGACTTCAGGGTATCTACTTCTGAGTCTCTTTCAGGGGTCATGGCTGATCTGGCCATTACTGGCGTAGAAGAGGTGTGTGTCTTGATAGCTTGCTGATCTTTCTGTAGAGCCTCCTCATCTCTAATGATCTTTACCAGATCAGGATAATTCAGCGACATACCTCCTCCAGAGGTTTTCAGGTGGAGCCATACTGGACTTGAGCGAGTGCTCCTTTTAAGATCTGCTTCATTCTTGCCGCATCTATGGCTTGGGGTACCATCCCTTTTTTTAGCACGATTTGGCAAAGCATCTTGTTCAGTCTTCTGACATACTCCGACAGCTTTTCTCCCGGCTGCTGAAAAGTGTGTTCAAACTGATACACCAGTTCCGTTACTTTCTCTAACTGACCGAACTCTTATTGCAGCATGGCTAAGCAGTCATAAGCCGTGCAGGCAGCATTTCCAAGCCGGAGACTTTTTACAGCTTCTGCAGCCGCGCCTTTCAGACTGTCCATCACGCGCTGCTTCTTCTGCGCTTCAGGCACCTCCCATGCCTCTACCGCTAATAAGGCCTGTTCGATCCAGGTATCGAAGTCTTCCTCCCCCACAGGGATGGGCAGCCTCTCCGAGAATATTCTTAGCTTCCGGTAGCTGGCCTCTATGGGTACCGTGTTAGTTTTCTGACACTTCACGAGCAGATCCCCCAAGGCATTTAAAAGCTCTGGCCCTATGGCAATAATAGATGTCACTGGAGGTGTCGTCCCTTTCCGCTTCTCTGGTGCATGGGGTATCCCTGGCGGTGATCTCGTTGGGGATGGCGGAGGTGACTCCGTCTTTGCGGTCGGTGCGTGCGCCAAACCATAAGTCTTGTTATCTGGCATCTACACACTTCGGCCTTTAAAGTTCCCCGGTACTCCATCCCACCATTCTATCAGTGCATACTGAAATGAGGTATCTGGGTCTGATCTCATGTCCATCACCCATGGTGTATGATTTGGGGATAACGACACTACGAGTCGCTCCGCCGCATCTATCGACCATTCTTCTCCCGGGAGACTGATGACCACTGACATGTCTGGGTTTGTTTTGGCTGCTTCGCACCCCGCTTTCACTTCTAGCGGGTCCATGCCGGTACTTTTGGCGTGTTTGCTTGCCATATACAGGATCCCGGACCCGGAGCCCCCACGTGTAGCAATACCCCAAACTAAGAGAGCCGCTGGTTTTGTTTCGGGCCCTGTACACAGCACAGCCAACCCCCGGCAATCTACTTGACCCTCCTCTGGCACAGCTAGTCTAGGGGTGGTATATTAGTATAGCTCTATACCTGCCCATGAACAATCCCACGAGGCATTTAAACAGTTGTAAAGTATAGTAATGGACACTAATACCGGAATGATTAACTATAGTAGATTTACTTGGATATAAAAGTCAACGATCAATACAATACAACACATACATGCAGAGCCCTGCAGTAATAACACTAGTCAACTATAGTATATAAAGAGATCACACACACGTGTAGCTATTCTCCCCGTGAGCAATATGGCGCTCAACAAAGTTCTACACTCCCAGTCAGGCCTGACTCAGTTAAAGCTCAGTCTTAAAGTGAAGAATCTTCGCATGCAAGATGATCGGTGGTGCACATACAGGAACATAAATTTGTAATCCAATAACGATTTATAGTAATAGAAACAACTCCCTGGAGACTATATAACTCAGTTCTGCAACTAGTCTCCTGTCAGGACAGCAAGTATAACACGATGGGCCAAGGCAGTCAATAGGCCTAACAAAAGTACTCGGTTATAGTTGTGAGCAGGTGCTCTCTCACCCCTCCGGACTCAATCCTAGTCCGGGACTCCCACCGCTGTGTCTCCGCACACAGGATCTGCCACCGCCGGATCTCTGGTCCAACTGATGTCCGTGAAGCAAGTAGATATCAGGTACCACACAGGCTCCGCAGTGGGGTGGAAGGCTCTTTGGAAGTGCGCAAGGCCCAGGCCTTGGGCCTCACACTTGTAGCAGGTCCGCACAGGGAGTCCTCTTGCTAGCAGAGCGGTGTCCAAAGAGGCCGGGGCTTAGCCTCGCCCTCCCCTTTTATACCCCACCCATGAGTCTCTGCGGTGGCAAATTGCACCTTGGGTGCCAAACGGGGTTCTGGGTAACGTAGTCCATGGGGCCTTAAAGGAGACCCCGCTACAAATATTTTTTACAATGTAACAATAAATCATGTACTGTAAATGTTATGTTTCTGCTTATATCTGACATGGCGGTTGCCTCACTCAAAGTCCCACAGCTCTCCTTTTCTACAAATTAATTTAGGGATGGAGGTCGTCATGTTGTGCTCTAGTGTGTGTCAGGTCACATCCAATTTACTGTTTTGAAACATTCCTGGTTCGGGCGGACGGTATTATTAACCACTTGCTTACTGGGCACTGTCACGATTTGAATGACAATTGCGCGGTCGTGCGACGTGGCTCCGAAACAAAATTGATGTTTTTTTCCCCCACAAATTGAGCTTTCTTTTGGTGATATTTTATCAGTTTAGGCTGTTCTTTATTCTACATATTTTTGGTAAAAAAAATAAAAAAAAATCGCAATAAGCGTATAGTGATTGGTTTGCGCAAAAGTTATAGCGCCTACAAAATAGGGGATAGAATTATGAATTATTTTTTTATTTAATTTTTTTACTAGTAGGCGATCTGCGATTTTTGTCAGGCCTGTGATATTGCGGCGGACAGATCGGACACTTTTGACACTATTTTGGGACCATTCACATTTATACAGCGAACTTTGGTCCCAAAGCGATGTGAATTCAGCCATATCTGTAAGGCTGAATTTGCATCGCACAGACATCGCATGTGATTTGCACTGCAGTGTGGTGCAAATCACATGCGATGTCGGACATCGCATATATGTGACCCCGCCCTAAATGTACATTTGTTTATGCATCATTACATGTGTTCTTTTACATTTGATGTTTCTACCAGAGTCTCACTGTCACAAAGGTTCAAATTCAAATACAATTGTCATTTCAGTTGTGACCTACCTACCTAACTTCACGGCAGTGTGTAGTATAGTGGTTCCTTCCCATCCTACCCAATTCCTAAACTGACCTACCTGATTTCTACATTGGCCACTACACTGACCACACACTGACCACTACACTGCACACTGACCACTGCACACTGACCACACACTACACACTGACCACTACACACTGACCACTACACTGCACACTGACCACTACACTGCACACACTGATCACTACACTACACTGCACACTGACCACTACACTGCACACTGACCACTACTCACTGACCACTACACTGCACACTGACCACTACTCACTGACCACTACACTGCACACTGACCACTACTCACTGACCACACACTGACCACTACACTGCACACTGACCACTACTCACTGACCACTACACAGCACACTGACCACTACTCACTGACCACTACACTGCACACTGACCACTACTCACTGACCACACACTGACCACTACACTGCACACTGACCACTACTCACTGACTGCACACTGACCACTACACTGCACACTGACCACTACACACTGACCACACACTACACACTGACCGCTACACACTGACCACTACACTGCACACTGACCACTACACTGCACACACTGATCACTACACTACACTGCACACACTGATCACTACACTACACTGCACACTGACCACTACTCACTGACCACTACACTGCACACTGACCACTACTCACTGACCACACACTGACCACTACACTGCACACTGACCACTACTCACTGACCACTACTCACTGACCACTACACTGCACACTGACCACTACTCACTGACCACACACTGACCACTACACTGCACACTGACCACTACTCACTGACTGCACACTGACCACTACACTGCACACTGACCACTACACACTGACCACACACTACACACTGACCGCTACACACTGACCACTACACTGCACACTGACCACTACACTGCACACACTGATCACTACACTACACTGCACACACTGATCACTACACTACACTGCACACTGACCACTACTCACTGACCACTACACTGCACACTGACCACTACTCACTGACCACTACACTGCACACTGACCACTACTCACTGACCACACACTGACCACTACACTGCACACTGACCACTACTCACTGACTGCACACTGACCACTACACTGCACACTGACCACTACACACTGACTGCACACTGACCACTACACTGCACACTACACACTAACCACTACACACTGACCACTACACACTGACCACACACTGACCACACACTGACCACTACACACTGACCACTACTCACTACTACACTGCACACTGACCACTACTCACTGACCACACACTGACCACTACACTTACACAATTGTCATTTCAGTTGTGACCTACCTAACTTCACGGCAGTGTATAGTGTAGTGGTAAATGTATAGTATAGTGGTTCCTTCCCTTCCTATCCAATTCCTAAACTGACCTACCTGATTCCTACATTGGCCACTACACTGACCACACACTGCACACTGACCACTACACACTGACCACTACACTGCACACTGACCACCACACACTGACCACTACACTGCACACTGACCACTACACTGCACACTGACCACCACACACTGACCACTACACTGCACACTGACCACTACACTACACACTGACCACTGCACACTGACCACTACACTGCACACTGACCACTACACTGCACACTGACCACCACACACTGACCACTACACTGCACACTGACCACTACACTGCACACTGACCACCACACACTGACCACTACACTGCACACTGACCACTACACTACACACTGACCACTGCACACTGACCACTACACTGCACACTGACCACTACACTGCACACTGACCACCACACACTGACCACTACACTGCACACTGACCACTACACTGCACACTGACCACTGCACACTGACCACTACACTGCACACTGACCACTACACTGACCACTGCACACTACACTGACCACACACTGACCACTACACTGCACACTGACCACTACTCACTGACCACTACTCACTGACCACTACACTGCACACTGACCACTACTCACTGACCACACACTGACCACTACACTGCACACTACTCACTACACTGCACACTGACCACCACACACTGACCACTACACTACACACTGACCACCACTACACTTCACACTGACCACTACATGCTGACTGCACACTGACCACACACTGACCACTACACTGCACACTACACTGACCACTACTCACTACTACACTGCACACTGACCACTACACATTGACCACTACTCACTACTACACTGCACACTGACCACTACTCACTGACCACACACTGACCACTACACTTACACAATTGTCATTTCAGTTGTGACCTACCTAACTTCACGGTAGTGTATAGTGCAGTGGTCAATGTACAGTATAGTGGTTCCTTCCCTTCCTATCCAATTCCTAAACTGACCTACCTGATTCCTACATTGGCCACTACACTGACCACTACACTGCACACTGACCACCACACACTGACCACTACACTGCACACTGACCACTACACTGCACACTGACCACTACACTGCACACTGACCACCACACACTGACCACTACACACTGACCACTACACTGCACACTGACCACTACACTGCACACTGACCACCACACACTGACAACTACACTGCACACTGACCACTACACTACACACTGACCACTAAACTGACCACTGCACACTACACTGACCACTGCACACTGACCACACACTGACCACTACACTGCACACTGACCACTACTCACTGACCACTACACTGCCCACTACTCACTGACCACACACTGACCACTACACTGCACACTGACCACTACTCACTACACTGCACACTGACCACCACACTACACACTGACCACCACTACACTGCACACTGACCACTACACACTGACTGCACACTGACCACTACACACTGACCACTACACACTGACCACTACACTGCACACTGACCACTACTCACTAGTACACTGCACACTGACCACTACTCACTGACCACACACTGACCACTGCACTGCACACTGACCACTACTCACTGACCACTACACTGCACACTGACCACTACACTGCACACTGACCACTACACTGCCCACTACACTGCACACTGACCACTACACACTGACCACTACACTGCACACTGACCACTACACTGCACACTGACCACCACACACTGACCACTACACTGCACACTGACCACTACACACTGACCACTACACTGCACACTGACCACTACACTGCACACTGACCACTGCTCACTGACCACTACACTGCACACTGACCACTACACACTGACCACTACATTGCACACTGACCACTGCACACTGACCACTACACTGCACACTGACCACTACACTGCACACTGACCACTGCACACTGACCACTACACAATACACCTTCCACTGACTTTCTGGCTGCTCCCTCTCCCCAGACCATATCTACTCCCCACGGGCCAGCAACAAAACTTACAAGGGAGTATCTTACCTTTTTTTCTTTCATCTGCTCTGCCTCTGCGCCGCCGCCTGTGCCTGTCACACTGCCAGACTGGAGGAGGAGGACAGCAGCTACAGCTCCTTCAGCCTTCGGGCCAACCCTGCTCACCCGCGATTGAGGACAGGCCAGCCCCGCCTGCCACACATGACCCCTTTCGCCCAATCACAGGGCACCAGGGGCCGGCCTGAGACTTAACATGGTGGCCGGAGCACGGGGTCACATAAAATGGAAATTAGGAAGATAGACACGTGGGTCCCAACACACAGGCGCGGGATTTCACCCCCAAATGTTGCGCCTGGTGCAACGGCCCCCCTCGCACCGCTACTAGGGTTGCCACCTTTTCTTTAAGCCAAACCCGAACACTTTAGAGATGCATGGCAAAAAAAAATGGAAAAAAAGCTCCATGGCAAATATTAGCACAACGCATTTTGGAATGGATTTACACCTCTATTAATACATTATTATATGTGTATGGCAATTGCACAGTATATGTTTAAATACGATTGGAGTGTATTAATACTTGGATAATCCTTTGCGGTTTTCACCATCATTCACAATTATTTTTTCACATTTAAATTAAGATACACTATAGGATTGTAAAGACCTGGGACACCTTTGGGTGCACTAAGGAGAGCAATAATGTGGGATGCTTTTTTGGTCAGTGTTAACCCCCTTAATACAGGGGTCAGTGTTACCCCTCCATAATTTAGGGGCCCCCGATAGAGGATCCCTGTTAGATCAGAATCCCCTTATATCAGTGCTCTTCTTAGGGACCCAAAAAAATGAAATGGAAAAAAAGCAGCACAACCTCCCCCCTATAATTATATTTATATGTGAAAAAATAGTTGTGAATGATGGTGGAAACCCCCAAGGATAATCCAAGTACTAATACACTCCAATCTTAGTTAAATATATACTGTGCAATCTCCATACACATAATAATGTATAAATAGTGGTGTAAACCTCCAATCCATTCCAAAATGTGCTAATATCCAATTTCCTTTTGTTGGATATTAGCACAACACATTTTGGAATGGATTTACACCTCTATTCATACATTATTATATGTGTATGGCGATACCACAGTATATGTTTAACCACTTCAATACCAGGCACTTATGCACCTTCCCGCCCAGACCAATTTTCAGCTTTCAGCACTCTCACACTTTGAATGACAATTACTCAGTCATGCTACACCGTATCCAAACAAATTTTTTTATCATTTTCTTCTCACAAATAGAGCTTTCTTTTGGTGGTATTTAATCACCACTGAGTTTTTAATTTTTTGCGATATAAGTAAAATTTTGCAAATAAGTAATTTTTCTTCATAAATTTGTGCCAAAATGTATACTTCTACATATCTTTGGTAAAAATAACCCAAATTTGTGTATATTATTTGGTCTTTGTGAAAGTTATTGAGTCTACAAACTATGGTGCCAATCCCTGAAAATTGATCACATCTGATCACGCCTGATGTACTGAAGGCCGATCTCATTTCTTGAGACACTAACAAGCCAGAAAAGTACAAATACCCCAAAATTACCCCTTTTTGGAAAGTAGACAGTCCAAGGTATTTACTAAGAGGCATGGTGAGTGTTTTTTGTTCTTGGGAAAATTTGGATTTTTCTTTTTTTTTTTTTTTTTTTTTTTACACAAACTGGTCATATTAAAAAAAAATTCTCTCACACAGCATATGCATAATTGCAACTATACCCCAAAATACATTCTGATACTCCTCCTGAGTGTAGCGATACCACATGTGTGAGACTTTTACACAGCCTGACCACATACAGAGGCCCAACATTGAAGTAGCACTTTCAGGCGTTCTACAAGCATAAATTGCACATATCCTTTCTCAACCACCTATTACACTTTTGAAGGCCCTGGTGCACCAGTACAATGGAATTGTCCACAAAATGACCCCATTTTGGAAAGCACACACCCCAACGTATAATCTATGAAGCATTATGAGTCTTTTGAACGGTTCATTTTTTTCCAGAAGGTTTTGGAAAATGTGGAGAAAAATTAAAATGTATTTTTTTTACACAAAGTTGTCCATTTATAAAGATATTTCTAACACATAGCATATACATAGCAAAAATGACACCCTAAAATGCATTCTGCTACTCCTCCTGAGTATAGCAATACCACATGTGTGAGACTTTTACACAGCCTGGCCACATACAGAGGCCCAACATTGAAGTAGCACTTTCAGGCGTTCTACAAGCATAAATTGCACATATCCTTTCTCAACCACCTATTACACTTTTGAAGGCCCTGGAGCACCAGTACAATGGAATTGTCCACAAAATGACCCCATTTTGGAAAGCACACACCCCAACGTATAATCTATGAAGCATTATGAGTCTTTTGAACGGTTCATTTTTTTCCAGAAGGTTTTGGAAAATGTGGAGAAAAATTAAAATGTATTTTTTTTACACAAAGTTGTCCATTTATAAAGATATTTCTAACACATAGCATATACATAGCAAAAATGACACCCTAAAATGCATTCTGCTACTCCTACTGAGTATAGCAATACCACATGTGTGAGACTTTTACACAGCCTGGCCACATACAGAGGCCCAACATTGAAGTAGCACTTTCAGGCGTTCTACAAGCATAAATTGCACATATCCTTTCTCAACCACCTATTACACTTTTGAAGGCCCTGGAGCACCAGTACAATGGAATTGTCCACAAAATGACCCCATTTTGGAAAGCACACACCCCAACGTATAATCTATGAAGCATTATGAGTCTTTTGAACGGTTCATTTTTTTCCAGAAGGTTTTGGAAAATGTGGGAAAAAATTAAAATGCATTTTTTTTACACAAAGTTGTCCATTTATAAGATATTTCTAACACATAGCATGTACATTGCAAAAATGACACCCCAAAATGCATTCTGCTACTCCTCCTGAGTATAGCAATACCACATGTTTGAGACTTTTACACAGCCTGGCCACATACAGAGGCCCAACATCCAAGTAGCACCTCCAGGCATTCTAGCAGCTTTAATTGCACATATCATTTTCTGACTACCGGTCACATTTTTGAAGGCCCTTCATATATCTAACACATAGCAGGTACATACCAAAAAAGCGGGTGTGTTTTTAGTTGGCAATCTAAAGAGAGTATAGTAAGAACCATGGAAGGGAGTTCCAACAATATGGAAATTTCTGTTCCCCTAATAGGAGATCTAAGATCCCAGCCTGTCCAACCTCCCAGTCGTCCATATGGTCCCAAGGAATCCAACCCTAGGCAATCTGGGGGGCGTACTCCCACCAATCTGCCAAAAGGACCAAACCCAACCCATGGCGGGAGGGGTAAGGGACCTCGTGGTAATAATAGGGGGAGAAGGGACCACTCTCGTGACCATTGGAGACAGGATTCACCACGGGGTAGAAATGGACAAGGATACTATGATCATGACCATCACCCCTATCCATCACAAAGAACACCTGTAGACACCTACAATAGGTTCTTTCCTCTCAGAGAAGAATATGGAACATATCAGTCTCAATCCCAACATAGGGGTTATGATGACAGTCATCAATTTAATAGGTCCCCATACAACTATAACCAGAATCATCCAGGACCTTCATATTCAGGGGGTTTTTATCAGGAGCAGAAGGGGTACAACCGAAACCCCGACATAAACGTGGATGCAGAGGCGGACGGCGCGCCAAGAAAAAGAAAATGCATCTAACTTTAGAAGGAATTTTCAATTTAAGTTCAGCCATTTTTACCGATGTAGAAAAAATAGTTTTAAGTAAGGGATTGAAATATGTTCCCCCGAAACAACTAAACAAATTTGCTACGTTCATTGACGTGCAGAAATACGTGCGGAAACTGAACATACAAAGACATTTTATTTTGAATCCAACTAAATCAACTGTACCTGAAATTACTTCTCTCACAGTTCACACAGGACTTTCTAATCCCTCATTGTTTAACCCTCCGGGATATACAGCACCTTCCATACAGGTATTCAAGGACTTAGTGTTGAAGGATTTAGAGGCACTACCTAAGAAGAAAACTCATAGTGACCCGAGGATTAAGGAGGGATTAAAGGCTCTGTGTGAACGCAAAGATCTCACTATACGCCCCGCGGATAAGGGGGGAGGTATAGTTGTTCTTGACAAGATAGCTTACCATGCAGAAATGAATAAGATTTTGAGCGACACAGATACATATGTACGTCTATTGAAGAATCCAACACAGAATTATAAGAAGGCATTGGCAGATTTGGTTGACACTGGGGCACAGCTGGGTATTCTAGATAAGAAAGAAAAAAGCTATCTAGTACCTGTAGCCCCACGTATCCCCATCATTTATTACCTTCCTAAGGTACATAAAGATGCCAACCATCCTCCAGGCCGCCCAATCATCAGCGGTATAGATTCTGTGACTTCCCGCATAGGGAAATACATAGATTTTCATTTGCAACCAATTGTGCGCTCTATTCCATCGTACCTGAAGGACACTAGGCACACGATTTCCTTATTACAACAGGTAGATTATGGTGAGGGCATACTATTGGTAACGGCTGATGTGTGCTCATTGTACACCTGCATTTCACATGATTTAGGCCTAGCAGCCGTAAAACTATTTTTGTCTAGAGATAATAATTTGCCTGGAACCCAAAAAAGATACATCATGGATCTTTTACAGTTTGCGACAACGCATAACTATTTTTGGTACAATGGAGACTTCTTTTTACAAAAAAAGGGAGTTGCGATGGGAGCCAAATTTGCTCCTAGCCTGGCCAATATCTTTATGGCCAAATGGGAGGAGGATGTCGTCTATGCTTTAAATCGCCCAGAGGTGGTTCTCTGGGTTCGATACATCGACGACATCCTCCTCCTATGGAGGGGAGACCAGGACTCCCTCTGTGGATTTATGTCTGTTCTTAATGACAACAATATTGGCATTAATTTAACCTATGAAACGAGCCATACAAGTATGCACTTTTTGGATTTGGAAATTTTCGTCAGCGATGGTCAATTACAGACAAAAACATTCTTTAAACCCACTGACCGGAATGGGTACATTCCGGTCGACAGCTGTCACCATTCAGCATGGCTAAAGTCTGTACCTCGTAGCCAACTGATGCGAATTAGACGCAACTGTTCTAATATCTCTGACTTTTATCACCAAGCTGATATTCTAAAATCCAGGTTTGTGGATAAGGGTTATAGTCCACATCTGATAGACGCTGAAGTTCGGGGCATTGCTACCATCAGTAGGGATTCACTACTAATAGAGAGAGGTAAATCAGTTCAGGATTCAAAGTATAAATGGTCTTTTTATACCACGTTTTCGTCCCAACACAAACAAATTAGGGACATTTTCCGGAAACACTGGAATGTCCTTAAAAATGATCATGTCCTTGGCCCTTCACTTCCAGATAGGGCAGGTGTGATATATAGGGGAGCTTTTTCTCTGAAAGGACAGATCGCCCCCAATGTGATAGATCCACCCACTATCCCTGTTTTCTTTCCACATTTGAAGGCATATTACCCATGCAAGAAATGCAAAGTGTGCCTAGTTAATCGGTGTGGCAGGCAGAAAAGTGATTCCTTCTGTTCCACTTCAACAGGAATAGAATACAAGATGAAGCACTTTACCACATGTGCGACCCGATTCATCGTATATTTGCTTACCTGCCCCTGCGGGAAGCAATACGTAGGGCGGACGATTCGCACGTTTTCAATCAGGGTGGGTGAACACCTTACCAGTATCCGGAAAGGAAAAACCAATCATAGTGTCCCAAGACACTATTTGGAATCACATAATAAAGATCCTAGAGGGACCACGTTTGTGATCATAGACAAATTTGTTCCCCATTGGAGGGGGGAGTCTGGGGTTAGAGGGGTCTCTAGACTTGAGACTTATTGGATTTACCAATTAAAATGTTATAGGCCTTATGGACTCAACATTGATTGGGACATTAATGCGTTTATTAACCAAGCATAATGGGTATAATTAATCCTTTGTTAATCCGCCCCCCCCCATGTCTCGGATTTTTATCAATACTTTTTTCCCCTTTTTTAATTTATTGCTCCACCCCTTATATGTTTTTAATTATTTTTAATTCTAACATAACATAAAATAGCCAGTATATAGCCTCTATACGAGTGACCTTTGTTGATTCAGGTTTAATATGTTTCATATGTCATCTTAAATTATATTGTGGACTTGATATAGTCCGTACAAGTGATATAGCTGTATGGATGTCATTCATATATATGTCTATGCTCAGAATGTGCCCGCCTTCTGGGATATAATACATTGACATCCACATTATAAATTTAAATGTAGTATTATTTTATTAAATTTGTGTGATTTATAATCACATCAGGAAAGCGACTCCTCATGGTCGGATTTCCATATGCATCACCCTGATATGGTGTGTGCTGTTTTTCCCGAGTGCGGTGGTTGTTTGCTGGCATATATTGGGAGACAGGCTGGTGATGTGGAGTCGTTCTGCTTTATTGCGTTACGACTACAATTCCCAATCCTCCTTGCGCGCAATCATGGCGTACATGGAGACACCCACGTGAGGTTGTGAGTGATCACATCCATGTGACGTCTGCAATCAATGATGGAGATGGGAGACACGCCGGCTGGTTTGTGTTGCTTTGCTTAGTTGCGTCGCAACTACAACCCCCAGGATGCCTTGCGCACATGCACGTCGGAGGACATGCGTGCCGATGACGCGATGACGCTGTTAGTCACGTCGAGGGCGCATTAGATCTGCTGATTCGGTGAAAAGATACACATGACCTGGCCATGTGATGCAGAAACCCGGTCATGTGACACGGAGACGCTCCGATCCCGGAAGTGAGAGGCACATTCGCACACAGGGGCGCCGAATTAAGGTAATTTCTCTTCCTATATATAGCGTGGGGGTCACCAGGATGGCGTGTACCCCAGTTGATGTCTCATTAGACGAAACGCGTCGGGTTTACATGCCAGCCTTGGTGCTCACTCCACGCATTTTTGTAATACAGAGCTGCTGATATATTTTTGGGATTTGTTGGTTTGTTTGTTTTGTTTTTTTTTTTTTTTTCCCTGAGAAGTTTCAAAGTTTTTAAAGGAGTTTGCTTTGGACTGTTTAATTGTTCAGCGAGACCTTTATTGGGTGTTTTTATTCTTTGATAAATAAAATCCCATCTTGGATTTACACTATGTGGAGAATTCTTTTCTCATTTGTTGCATGGTGACACTACGCATATGGTGAAATTCTGGTGTCATACTTTGACTTATCGCATTGGAAGTGAGAGTTACGTTGGAAAGCCTCGGGATATACTCTCTTGAACGTCGTAAGGACGCTGAGGAAAGACTGTCCCCAGGATATACATCTATCAGTCCCGGGCGTGGACACAAGCTCGATTGATCCACCGCCGTACGGCGAGTTGGATCTACAACATCCGGTAAGAGTATACACCCTTTACTCACTTTCCATTGGCATATATCACCTTTAAGTGTTGCAACATAGAAAACGCATAAATCCAAGGAACTGGTCTGGACTGTACCTACCATTCATTACACACCTGACGTGGTGTTGATGCAGTGTTGATGCTGGTATCAGATCACACATTCACCGAGAGACTTTCTTCCTTTTTTTTTTTTTTTTTTTCTCACAGAAAATTGGACACTAATATATATTGTGGATCACTTTCACATATGATATTCATGTCATTTTATATTTTTTCAGTGTTAGGTTAATTTACCTATTTAAATTTATTTATATATTTCACGCCATTGCACATATTGAATTTTTGCAGGGTATATGCACTTTTTTACATAAGTGTACAGAACCACTATCAGGTTCAACACGATATACGGGTCTTTATATAGACCAATTACCAACCAGACATTTTATATATATATATTTTTCTGTTTGCACATAGCGCCACACTTTATTTATTACATACCAAATAACAAAAGATTACCTGTGGTTTTAGAAGTGCAGTGGTCCACAGAGGAGAGCATCGGTCCAGGCAGCAGGCAGGGATGAGGTCAGCAACAGCAAAAGCAATCATCCAGGCAGCAGGCAGGAATACTGTCCATAGTTCGTACAGGCAGAGATACTGTCAGCACAGCCAGAGCACAGCCAAAGCACAGGTCCAGGTAGCAGGCAGAGGTGTCCCGGCAGATGCTGTCCAAAGTCAGTAGAGGCAGCAGGCAGATATATGGTCAACACAGCCAAAGTATTGGTCCAAGCAGCAGGAAGAAACATGGTCCATAATGTCATGGGTCATTACAGACAGTAATATGGTAGCAGGAAGGACCATCAAGCTTAGGGCCAGGGGGTCAGGGGTAGAGGCTTCTCCCACCCAAATCGCTTTGAAGCCTCCGGGCAATCAGACCCTGTTCTTGGAGCACAGAAAACGAAAAACTGGTTTTCTCTACTCAGAATGCTATTCTGAAGCCCCTCACATATGTGAGACCCCTGTGTACTAAAAGTAGGTGGCCAAAAGATCAGTCCAAGTGGCAGGCAAAAACATGGTCGATTAACAGGCCAAGGTCGGTACATGTGGAAGTCAGAAACGTGGTTTAAATCGGCAGGCAGAGGCATCGTCGGTAAACAGGCCGAGGTTGGTGCACGTGGAGGTCAGAAACGTGGTTTAAATCGGCAAGCAAAGACATTGTCGGTAAACAGGCCAGGGTCAGTTAATTAACATGGAAGGTAGTTAGTAACATGGTAGCAGGCAAATGGGGAAATGGCAGTCTGTTAATAATAAGGAGAACTAATGGATGTATGATAATTTTTGAAGCAATTTCCGATGCACAGGCCAGGTTGGGAGCGACAATCGGGACAATAATAGGTGGTGTCTCTTCTTACTCCTCCTCTGCTGCATACACAGCATTTCTTTTGGCGTCTTCTTCCAGATTCTGTGGGGGGGATGCTAAAGGGATAGTGTCGCTCGTGAAGCCGACTCACACTATCAGAGCGAATGCTTCCTGGGGAGGGATCTTGTTGGTAAATGAGGGCATCGATGATATCTTTGATATAATGGAGGTAGGGGAGTTGTTGATTTTGAGTTGCTTTTTGGTAGCAGACAAACAAATTAAAAAGGGCCATGTGAAACAAATGTAACGCAACTTTTTTGTGCCAATAACGGGACTTTCTGGTTGATAAGTAGGGCTGTAGCATCTGGTCGTTTAAATCCACCCCCCCATGTACAAATTGTAGTCGTGGACACATTCAGGCTTTACAATGGAGACGCGTCTTCTTTGGATCTCCACCACGGTGTCATTGTGGATCGTAGAGAGGATGTGGACATCTTTCTTGTCCCTCCACTTCATGGCCAACACTAGTGATGAGCCGAACACCCCCGGGTTCGGTTCGCACCAGAACCCGCGAACGGACCGAAAGTTCGTACGAACATTAGAACCCTATTAAATACAATGGATGCGAACGTTCGAATTCTAAAGTGCTAATTATAACAACTATTATGCATGTTATTGTCCTAAAAAGGGTTTGGGAACCCGGGTTCTGCACCAGGGGACATGTATCAATGCAAAAAGAAGTTTTAAAAACGGTCGTTTTTCGGGAGCAGTCATTTTAATGATGCATAAAGTGAAAAAAAAAAGTCAAATATTCCTTTAAATATCGTACCTGGGGGGTGTCTAAAGTATGCCTGTGAAGTGCCACGTGTTTCCCGTGTTTAGAACTGTCCCTGCACAAAATGACACTTCTAAAGGAAAAAAAAGCCATTTAAAACTTCTTGCGGCTTTAATGTAATGTCTGGTCCCGGTAATATGGATGAAAATCTTTAAGAAAAATGGCATAGCTACCCCATGACCCCCCCCCCCTACCCCAGCCCATTACCAGCCCCTTTGGGTCTTGTATGGATATTAAGGGGAACCCCGCACATAAAATAAAAAAGGCCCTATATACTCTGAACAGCCGTATACAGGCGGTGCATACAAGACAGGGACTGTAGGTTTGTTCTTATGTAGAATGTGTTTGTAATTTTGAACAGGTACATTGTTGAACTGTAGCTCCAGCCCAAAAATCTATTTTTAAACTTTTTGGGAAACATAGGTAAGGGTTATCACCCCTGTAACATTTGTTTTGCTGTCTGTGCCCCTGTTCAGAACATTTCACCTCACTTTCCGTCCCAATGACAACTGTTTTTGAAATGTGGTGTTTTTCTTGAAACAAGGATTGCTGATAAAGCATCAGTACAGAGGAGACACCTTTCTCCCATATTTATTCTTACAGGAGAGAATTTTCCTTCCTAGGGGTAGATTTCCTCTCACTTCCTGTTGTCTTCTTGCGTTTGCAAGTAGGAGTCGTTTGTAAGTTGGATGTTTGAAAGTAGGGACCTGCCGTATATACTCTGCAGAAATAGGCCCCTTAGTTGTTGGTGTTGGCACAACACTGTAAGCACTCACAGTTACTCTTGGTTGGTGCTGGAACGCCCTGCTGTCAACTATTATATCAGGAATTTTAATTACATATAATTGTTGAACAGTGGTAGTAAAAATTGGGGCTTTGATGGTGGTGCTGGTGCCACAACACTGTAAGCCCTGACAGTTACTCTTGGTGGGTGCAGCAATGGGCCCTGCTGTGAATTATTAGATCAAGAATTGTAATTGCATGCCCCTGTTGAACAGGGGCTGAAAAATTGGGCTTTTCGTGGTGGTGGTGGTGGTGGTGGTGTTGCCACAACACTGTAAGCCCTCAGAGTTACTCTTGGTGGGTGCAGGAATGGGCCCTGCTGTGAATTATTAGATCAAGAATTGTAATTACATGCCCCTTTTGAACAGTGGCTGAAAAATTGGGCCTTTCGTGGTGGTGGTGGTGGTGGCGTTGCCACAACACTGTAAGCCCTCAGACTTACTCTTGGTGGGTGCAGGAATGGGCCCTGCTGTGAATTATTACATCAAGAATTGTAATTGCATGCCCCTGTTGAACAGGGGCTGAAAAATTGGGCCTTAAGCACTGGTGGCACAACACTACAACCCCTCACAGATACTGTACTTGGAGCACAGCAATGAGCCCTGTTGCAAAGTATTGCTTCAAAAATTGTAATGACACGCCCCTGTTAAACAGGGGCTGAAAAATTGGGCCTTAGGCACTGGTGGCACAACACTACAACCCCTCACAGATACTGTACTTGGAGCACAGCAATGAGCCCTATGGCAAATTATTGCTAAAAAAATTGTAAGTACACGCCCCTGTAAAACAGGGGCTGAAAAATTGGGCCTTAGCCACTGGTGGCGGCACCCATAAACAAAAATGATCTTCCAAGCTATCATCATCAATCGTATCATTGAGGACTCGGAGGAGGAGGATAGCCAGTCAACATAACAGCACAGGCACTCAGCATCAGCATCAGTCTTGAAGGGACGTGACATGTTAAAATCAATTAGTCTGTTATATCAGCATCAGGTGTGTGGTAGCTGGTGGTGATCCAAGACTGGTTCATCTTGATGAAAGTCAGTCGATCAACCGAGTCGGTGGACAGGCGCACCCTGTGATCCGTGACAAATCCTCCAGCAGCACTGAATGTGCGTTCCGAAAGAACGCTGGATGCAGGACAGGCCAGTAGCTCAATTGCATACTGTGCAAGCTCTGGCCAGTGATCCATCCTCAAGACCCAGTAAGCCAGAGGATTTTCGGTGGGGAAGGTGTCCAAGTCTGACCTTGCCCCTAGATATTCCTGCACCATGTTTATCAGACGCTGGCGATGGTTGCTGGAACCAATCATACTTTGGGGCTGCGGACTAAAGAATTGTCTGAACGCATCGGTCAGACGGCCACCTTCCCCACCGCTCCTTCTTTGACTGGCCGAAGCCTCAGCAACTCGTTGTCCTGGACCAGGAGTTTGTAACCTCCCAGTCTCTGGGAACGCGTTGCACAGACCTTTCTGCAAGGCCTCCCGGAGTTGTCTCATCCTCTGCTCCCTCTGCGACGGTAACATAAGGTCCGCAACCTTACCCTTGTACCGTGGATCAAGGAGAGTGGCCAGCCAGTAATGGTCCCTCTCCTTGATCCGAAGAATACGAGGATCCTTCCGCAGACTTTGCAGGATCAGGGAGGCCATGCAGCGTAGGTTTGCTGAGGCATTCGCTCCGGAGTCCTCTGGGTCACTAAGGACGACATGATCCGCAGTCACCTCCTCCCAGCCACGTACAAGTCCACTGGTTTCTTGGGACTGTAAATCATCCCTAAAAGACTGCTGCTGATGATGCTGAGTGCCAGCCTCCACCTCCATGCTGACACAATCCTCCTCCTCCTCCTCTTCCTCTTCCTGTGCGATGGGTGGGACAGAAGGAACACTGTCTGGGTAAAGGGGGCCTTGAGAGGCAAGGAAGTCCTCCTCTTCCTGCCTCTGTTCTGCCTCAAGTGCCCTGTCCATTATTCCACGCAGCGTGTGCTCCAACAGGTGGACAAGAGGTACAGTGTCACTGATGCATGCACTGTCACTGCTCACCATCCTCGTGGCCTCCTCAAATGGTGCCAGGACAGTGCATGCATCCCTGATCATGCCCCACTGGCGTGGAGAAAAAAAACCAAGCTCCCCTGACCCTGTCCTGGTGCCGTAGTCGCACAGGTACTCATTGATGGCCCTCTGCTGCGTGTGCAGCCGCTGCAGCATGGCCAACGTTGAGTTCCACCTGGTGGGCATGTCACATATAAGGCGGTTCTTGGGCAGGTTCAACTCCTTTTGCAGCTCAGCCAGGCGAGCACTGGCATTATAAGATCTGCGGAAATGCACACAGACTTTCCTGGCCTGCCTCAGGACATCCTGTAAGCCCGGGTACCTGCCCAAGAACCGCTGCACCACCAGGTTAAGGACGTGAGCCACACAGGGCACATGGGTCAGTTGTCCCTGTCGGAGGGCGGAGAGGAGGTTGGTGCCATTGTCGCAAACCACCATTCCTGGCTTAAGCTGGCGTGGCGTCAACCACCTCTCGGCCTGGCCCTGCAGAGCAGACAGGACCTCTGCCCCAGTGTGGCTTCTGTCCCCCAAACACACCAGCGCAAGCACGGCATGGCATCTTTTTGCCTGCGTACTTGTGTAGCCCCGTGAACGGCTACGGAGCACCGCTGGTTCATAGGACAAACCACAGGAAGAGGCCATGGAGGAAGAAGAAGAGGAGGGGGTGGAGGAGAGAGGTGTGTCACAACCAGTAGTAGCATTTTGGAGGCGTGGCGGTGGGACAACCTCCAACACTACTGCACCTTGTCCTGCATCCTTCCCAGCTGCCAAAAGAGTGACCCAATGGGCCGTGAAAGAAAGGTAACGTCCCTGTCCATGCCTGCTGGACCATGAGTCAGCGGTAATATGCACCTTACCGCTGACCGCCCTGTCCAGCGAGGCCAAGACATTGCCTTCCACATGCCGGTAGAGAGCCGGAATAGCCTTCCGTGAGAAAAAGTGGCGTTTGGGAACCTGCCACTGAGGAACCGCACATTGCACAAACTCACGGAAGGGGGCCGAGTCTACCAACTGAAAAGGCAGCAGTTGAAGCGCTAGCAATTTAGCCAAGCTAGCATTCAACCGCTGGGCATGTGGATGGCTGGGAGTGAACTTCTTTCGACGGTCCAGCAGCTGGGGCAGGGAAATTTGCCTGCTAGAATCGGACGTCGGTGTACTGCTAGCAGAGTGGCCGCAAGTACTTGGCTGTGACACACCTAATTCTACACCTTCATTCCTCTCAGTGCATGTTTCAGAGAGGACTGAAGTTATAGTGGGGTTGGAGATCCCAGCTGATGCGGTGCAAGGAGAGGTCCGCTTTGTTCTTTGGTGTGGGTCTTTGAGGTAGGCTTGCCAACGAGCTGCATGGCAGGTCAACATATGTCTGGTCAGGCATGTGGTACCCAAGCGGCTGATGTTTTGGCCACGCGATATACGCTTGAGACATATGTTGCAAACAGCAGCTGTGCGATCTGATGCACTAGCCTCAAAAAAGGCCCACACCAAGGAACTTTTTGAATGACGGGCAGAGGCAGCGCCCTGCACAGGCGGAGCTCTGCGGTGTGATTCCGTCGGTGTACTGCCCTTACGCTGGCCACCAAAGGGCATCCTGTCTCGTTGGAGATGTGCCTCCTCCTCATCCTCCTCCTCCTCTCTCCTATTAGGCACCCACGTGGAGTCAGTGACCTCATCATCCCCTCCCTCCTCATCACTGGAGCCAATCTGGCAGTATGCTGCAGCTGCTGGAACATGACTGCCAGATTGGTGTCCTTCTTGAGCATCCCCTCTGTCTGCTCTCACCCTACTGCCTTCCTGTAGCTGGGTTTCATCATCAGACCCTTCGAAACGCTGGGCATCCTCCTGGAGCATGTACCCAACACTGTGCTCAAACAGTTCGGGGGACTCCTCAGGAGGAGGACATGGTGGGTCTAGGGAAGGAGTGACTGATGATGAGTCTGACATTGATACCAGGGAAGAGGACGCTTTGGCAGCTGCTTTGCCAGTACCCTGAGCCTGGGTGAGAGAGGATGAGGAGGAGGAGGAGGGCTTGGTCATCCACTCTACCAAGTCTTCGGCATGATGTGGCTCAACATGTCCAGCTGCGGAAAAGAAGGACAAGCGTGTCCCATGGCCATGTGCTGATGACAATGCACCGCGTCCACGACCAGCACTGTTGCCCCCAGACACAGAGCCTGCTTGCCCTCTTTTATTGCCTCCTGACTGTCTGCCTCTCCTTGTTTGCCTTCCAGACATTCTAATAGATGGCCTGCAGGGAGATGGGAAAAAAGCAATAAGGGCTACCTTCAGGTGTCCTTCTCTGTCCCTTGAAACAAGGACTTGCACAGTGAAAGAAACTGACACTCTCCCTACCTACAGTTTTCTGTCCCTAGAAAAAATGTTTTTTTTAAGCACAATATAGCACAAGGAGAATTCACTCACTGTCCTTCCAGGTCCCTAGAAACAAGGACTTGCACAGTGAAAGAAACTGACACTCTCCCTACCTACAGTTTTCTGTCCCTAGAAAAAATGTTTTTTTTAAGCACAATATAGCACAAGGAGAATTCACTCACTGTCCTTCCAGGTCCCTGGAAACAAGGACTTGCACAGTGAAAGAAACTGACACTCTCCCTACCTACAGTTTTCTGTCCCTAGAAAAAATGTTTTTTTTAAGCACACTATAGCTGTCATGGATATGCATTAATGTCTGTCTGCCATCTTACCTTCCTCCTCATGTGTTCATCTAGAGACCAGACCTCCTTCACCTGGCTTCCTTTATAATCTCCTCCCAGCCTGACTCCACCCCAGGCCCTATCACTGAACACTATATTAACCTGTGCACTGCAAGCCTGCTTTGCTGATCAACGTGTTTGTTAGGCATTGTGTGTTTGGGTTCCTGCCTGCCGTGTGCTACGTCTGTCTCTCTGTTACGTTATTGGCTTGTCCCCGACCATCCCTGTCTGCTCGTGACCCTTGACCTTCGGCTCGTTCTTCGTTATCCTTGTCTGCTTGTGGCCCCTGACCTTCGGCTTGTTATTCGGTTCTCTCTATCGTGTGCCGCTGCTTCCCCTTATCCTACGGGGCGTGAGCTAGGAAACTCCAGGGGCCGCGACCTGGTCCCAGCCTGCAGCGTAACATCCTCACCACTAGAGGCCCTGGAGAAGACCAGCTGGGTCTTAGACTCCGCGCCCTGGGGAATCTTGGCTCTCGCTTCCGTTGGGATCCCGGTTGTGCTCCTCTGGTCCCGCTTTCCACAACCACCCAGTTTCCTACCCACAGAAGCCAGCCATAGGGTTCACTACCTCGCGGTGCACTCCTGTCCCCCTACGGTGTGCATCTGTCACCTGGCCACAGGTGACCCTGACAGTTTGATCAGCCATGAACCCGGCTGACATCCCGCTTCCCGCGGATGATCCATTGCAGGGCATAGTTCGCAGACTTGAGACCCAGGAATCAAATCAGACCCAGGTGATGCGATTCCTCCAGGATCTGGCTTCTCGATTCGAGCAGCTTCAGGTCTCCTTGGGAACCCCGAATCCGCAACCCCAAGTACAACCAGCGGCTGTACCTATCGCACCAGTCGCAGCCTCACACTCACTAAGATTGGCAGCTCCGTTCCGTTTCTCTGGGGACTCCAAGGCCTGCAGGGGGTTTCTCAGCCAATGCACTATTCATTTTGAGCTTCAGCCTCAAAGCTTCCTATCTGACCGGGCTAAGGTAGCCTATATCATTTCCCTCCTCTCCGGTGAAGCTTTGGCCTGGGCTGCCCCCCTGTGGGAGAGGAACGATCCGGTGGTTTCCAGTCTGTCCGAATTCTTGAAGCTCTTTCGTAATATCTTCGAAGAGCCGGCTCGGGCTTCTTCAGCGGCTAGTGCTGTCTTACGTCTTCGCCAAGAATCTAGTTCAGTGGGGCAATATGCTCTTCAGTTCCGTATCCACACAGCTGAATTGAGCTGGAATAATGAGGCCCTGGTCGCTACCTTTTTACATGGCCTCTCTGACCGAGTGAAAGACGAATTAGCGGGAAGAGCCATTCCCGTCGGTCTGGACGATGTAATTTCATTATGCAACCAGATCGACATTCGTTTTCAAGAGAGGTCCTTAGAAAAAAGACGCCAGCACTCTCTGGGTCCTAGCCAGTCTGAGCTCCCCTCCCTTCATTCCGTGGAGCATCCTCTACCTGCTGAAGAACCTATGCAGCTGGGCCGGACCAGACTAACCCCCGAAGAACGTGCTAGGCGCAGAACTCTGGGCTTGTGCCTCTATTGTGGGGGCAAGGGTCATTTTCGTGACTCCTGCTCGCTTCGTCCGGGAAACGCTCGGGTCTAATACATTTGGAAGGTGGAGTATTGGACCCAGAAACATCACCTTCTCGCCTGCTCTTGCCGGTGTCCCTTCATGTAGGCACTTCTCCTCAGTCAACCCTTGCATACCTGGATTCCGGGGCTGCCGGCAATTTCATGGATTGGAGAACTGCTTCTTCTATGAAGCTTACCCTTTCACCTCTCACTACCCCATTGGTAGTCTCGGCAATTGATGGCACTGTTCTCCCAGGGGGCCCTATTCGCTTCCAGACGCTACCCATTAGGATGTCGGTAGGGATTCTCCACCAGGAGTGGATATCCTTTCTTATTCTACCCAAGGCCTCTACCCCAGTTGTATTGGGCCTCCCTTGGCTACAGCTCCACTCTCCACATGTGGACTGGGTCTCTGGGCAGATCCTGGCCTGGGGTTCCTCATGTTTCTCGTCGTGTCTTCTCAAGGTGACCCCCAAGGAGAGTCTTCCGGTTGCTGCCACTTCTGTTTCTTCTGATCTTCCCGCCGCATACAGCGATTACCGGGATGTGTTCTGTAAAAAATCAGCTGAGGTGCTTCCTCCCCACAGGTCTTTTGACTGTGCTATTGATCTTGTCCCCGGAGCAACTCTACCCAGGGGTCGTACCTACCCTCTGTCCATCCCAGAGACCCAGGCCATGTCGGAGTATGTAGCAGAGAATCTGGAGAGAGGGTTCATCCGGAAATCCTCATCGCCTGCAGGGGCAGGGTTCTTTTTTGTTGCCAAAAAGGATGGTACCTTAAGACCCTGCATCGATTATCGGGGTTTAAATGCGGTTACTATTAAAAATCGATACCCCTTACCCTTAATATCTGAGCTATTCGATAGGTTGAAGGGTGCCTCCATTTTCACCAAGTTGGATCTCAGAGGCGCGTACAATCTCATTCGAATACGGGAGGGTGACGAATGGAAGACTGCATTTAACACTAGAGACGGGCATTACGAATATCTGGTGATGCCTTTTGGTCTGTGTAATGCTCCAGCCGTGTTTCAAAACTTTGTCAATGAAATCTTCAGAGATCTGCTGTACCAGTTTGTTGTCATCTATCTGGATGACATTCTGATCTTTTCTGAAAATCTGCTCGTCCACAGAAACCATGTCCGCACTGTACTTCAACGTCTTAGAGAGAACAATCTCTATGCCAAGCTGGAGAAATGTTCCTTTGAATGTTCTGAGGTCCTGTTTTTGGGGTGCTTTGTCTCATGTTCGGGGCTTCGTATGGACCCTGGGAAGGTCTTGGCTATCACCAACTGGCCTCTTCCTGCTAGCCTCAAGGCCACACAGCGCTTTCTTGGCTTCACTAATTATTATAGGCAGTTCATAAGGAATTACTCTTCCATTGCCGCGCCTATTATCGCTTTGACCAAGAAGGGTGTGAATGCCAGAGACTGGCCTCCCGAAGCTGTCTCTGCATTTCACAACCTGAAACAGGCCTTTGTTTCTGGCCCCCTCTTGAGGAGACCAAATCCTGGGAATGCATTTTTTATTGAAGTGGACGCTTCCTCAATGGGGGTGGGAGCTGTGCTTCTTCAAATCTTTGAGAAGAGACGCCAACCATGTGCGTTCTTCTCCAAAAAAAATTCTCAGGCAGAGAGGAATTATGCCATCGGTGATCGGGAACTTCTCGCTATTAAATTGGCGTTAGAGGAGTGGCGTCATCTCTTGGAGGGTTCCCCTCACTCCATAACGATCTTTACCGATCACAAGAATTTACAGTATCTACAGAATGCTAAACGTCTGAATCCTAGACAGGCCAGGTGGAGTCTCTTCTTTGCCCGTTTTAATTTCACGATTACCTACAAACCTGGTTCCTGCAACGGTCGGGCTGATGCGCTCTCTAGGTCATTTGACACTTTGGACGAGGAGTCCGCCCCTGAACCTGAGCCGATCATTCCCACCTCATGCATTGTTGCCCACTCTACCACCCTGAAGTCTAAAATTCCGCCTGGTAAGACCTTTGTCCCCACTGAGCTAAGAGCTAAGATCCTTCGTTGGGGACATGATTCCAAGGTGGCAGGGCATTCTGGATTCCTCCGATCCTTCCTACTCATCAGTCGTCACTACTGGTGGCCTAATCTCCGCTCAGACGTCAAAGACTACGTTAAAGCTTGTCATGTCTGTGCTCAGTCCAAATCCTCCACACAAGCTCCTGCTGGTCTCCTCATGCCCTTGCCTATTCCTAAGGAACCCTGGGCCCATATTGCCATGGATTTTATCACCGATCTCCCACTGTCTGAGAATAATACAGTCATTTGGGTGGTAATCGATCGATTCTCCAAGATGGCTCATTTTGTTCCTCTTCCTGGTCTTCCTTCTGCCCCTGCCTTGGTTCCCATTTTCATTCGAGAAATTCTCCGCCTACATGGGGTCCCTTCTCATATTGTTTCCGACAGGGGAGTCCAATTCACGTCTCGTTTTTGGAGAGCCTTTTGCAAATCCCTCAATATTGTCTTGGATTTTTCTTCTTCTTACCATCCCCAATCCAATGGACAGACTGAGAGGGTTAATCAGGAGTTAGAGGTCTTTCTTCGCACCTTTGTGTCTTCTCACCATGACGATTGGTCCTCTCTACTCCCGTGGGCAGAATTCTCCCATAACAATCATGTGAATACCAGTTCGCAGAAGACACCCTTTTTCACAGTTTATGGAAAACACCCTCAACTTCCTCTTCCTATGATCTGTTCTCCAGACATTCCAGCTTTGGCTTCGGTTCAGGAGTCTCTCAATTCCGTTTGGGGTCACGTTCATGATTCCCTCCGGGCAGCTGCTGAAAAATTCAAAGGCTTTGCAGACCGCCGCAGGCGTAAACCGCCTTCTCTTCAGCCAGGGGACAAAGTCTGGCTCTCTACCAGGAACATCAAGCTCCGAGTTCCTTCTCTGAAGTTTGCTCCACGATTCATCGGTCCATACACGGTAACTGCTAAACTGAATCCGGTTTGTTTCAAACTCCAGATTCCTAAGAGCCTTAAAATCACTAACTCCTTTCATGTTGCTCTTCTAAAGCCTTTAGTCCTCAATAAATTCTCTCGTCCTCTTCCTACCGTGGCGCCTGTCTCGGAGGATAATCAGGAGTACGAGATCAGTCAAATTCTGGACTCCCGACTCTGTAAAGGCGTTCTTCAGTACCTCGTTCATTGGAAAGGGTTTGGTCCTGAGGAGAGGTCTTGGATCACTGCATCTGAGGTCTTTGCACCTCGTCTGTTAAAGGAGTTTCATCTGAAGTTTCCCTCTAAACCTGGGCCCAGGCGGGGAAGGGGGAGGCCTCGTAAGAGGGAGGGTACTGTCATGGATATGCATTAATGTCTGTCTGCCATCTTACCTTCCTCCTCATGTGTTCATCTAGAGACCAGACCTCCTTCACCTGGCTTCCTTTATAATCTCCTCCCAGCCTGACTCCACCCCAGGCCCTATCACTGAACACTATATTAACCTGTGCACTGCAAGCCTGCTTTGCTGATCAACGTGTTTGTTAGGCATTGTGTGTTTGGGTTCCTGCCTGCCGTGTGCTACGTCTGTCTCTCTGTTACGTTATTGGCTTGTCCCCGACCATCCCTGTCTGCTCGTGACCCTTGACCTTCGGCTCGTTCTTCGTTATCCTTGTCTGCTTGTGGCCCCTGACCTTCGGCTTGTTATTCGGTTCTCTCTATCGTGTGCCGCTGCTTCCCCTTATCCTACGGGGCGTGAGCTAGGAAACTCCAGGGGCCGCGACCTGGTCCCAGCCTGCAGCGTAACATCCTCACCACTAGAGGCCCTGGAGAAGACCAGCTGGGTCTTAGACTCCGCGCCCTGGGGAATCTTGGCTCTCGCTTCCGTTGGGATCCCGGTTGTGCTCCTCTGGTCCCGCTTTCCACAACCACCCAGTTTCCTACCCACAGAAGCCAGCCATAGGGTTCACTACCTCGCGGTGCACTCCTGTCCCCCTACGGTGTGCATCTGTCACCTGGCCACAGGTGACCCTGACAATAGCACAAGGAGAATTCACTCACTGTCCTTCCAGGTCCCTGGAAACAAGGACTTGCACAGTGAAAGAAACTGACACTCTCCCTACCTAGAGTTTTCTGTCCCTAGAAAAAATGTTTTTTTTAAGCACACTATAGCACAAGGAGCATTCACTCACTGTCCTTCCAGGTCCCTGGAAACAAGGACTTGCACAGTGAAAGAAACTGACACTCTCCCTACCTACAGTTTTCTGTCCCTAGAAAAAATGTTTTTTTTAAGCACAATATAGCACAAGGAGAATTCACTCACTGTCCTTCCAGGTCCCTGGAAACAAGGACTTGCACAGTGAAAGAAACTGACACTCTCCCTACCTACAGTTTTCTGTCCCTAGAAAAAATGTTTTTTTTAAGCACAATATAGCACAAGGAGAATTCACTCACTGTCCTTCCAGGTCCCTGGAAACAAGGACTTGCACAGTGAAAGAAACTGACACTCTCCCTACCTACAGTTTTCTGTCCCTAGAAAAAATGTTTTTTTTAAGCACAATATAGCACAAGGAGAATTCACTCACTGTCCTTCCAGGTCCCTAGAAACAAGGACTTGCACAGTGAAAGAAACTGACACTCTCCCTACCTACAGTTTTCTGTCCCTAGAAAAAATGTTTTTTTTTAAGCACAATATAGCACAAGGAGAATTCACTCACTGTCCTTCCAGGTCACTAGCAACAAGGACTTGCACAGTGAAAGAAACTGACACTCTCCCTACCTACAGTTTTCTGTCCCTAGAAAAAATGTTTTTTTTAAGCACAATATAGCACAAGGAGAATTCACCCACTGTCCTTCCAGGTCCCTGGAAACAAGGACTTGCACAGTGAAAGAAACTGACACTCTCCCTACCTACAGTTTTCTGTCCCTAGAAAAAATGTTTTTTTTAAGCACAATATAGCACAAGGAGAATTCACTCACTGTCCTTCCAGGTCCCTGGAAACAAGGACTTGCACAGTGAAAGAAACTGACACTCTCCCTACCTACAGTTTTCTGTCCCTAGAAAAAATGTTTTTTTTAAGCACACTATAGCACAAGGAGAATTCACTCACTGTCCTTCCAGGTCCCTGGAAACAAGGACTTGCACAGTGAAAGAAACTGACACTCTCCCTACCTACAGTTTTCTGTCCCTAGAAAAAATGTTTTTTTTAAGCACAATATAGCACAAGGAGAATTCACTCACTGTCCTTCCAGGTCCCTGGAAACAAGGACTTGCACAGTGAAAGAAACTGACACTCTCCCTACCTACAGTTTTCTGTCCCTAGAAAAAATGTTTTTTTTAAGCACAATATAGCACAAGGAGAATTCACTCACTGTCCTTCCAGGTCCCTAGAAACAAGGACTTGCACAGTGAAAGAAACTGACACTCTCCCTACCTACAGTTTTCTGTCCCTAGAAAAAATGTTTTTTTTAAGCACAATATAGCACAAGGAGAATTCACTCACTGTCCTTCCAGGTCCCTGGAAACAAGGACTTGCACAGTGAAAGAAACTGACACTCTCCCTACCTACAGTTTTCTGTCCCTAGAAAAAATGTTTTTTTTAAGCACAATATAGCACAAGCACAAAACACACTGACACTCTCCCTACCTATCCTTCTCTTTCCCTAAACTAAAGGAATCCAGGTTAAGCAAGAAAGAAATAAAAGTCACTGTCCCTGCCTATGCTGCTCTATCCCTGCTCCGGAACACACTACACTAGGCCGCCGTGCTGGCGGCCTTTTATAGTGTGGGGCGTGTACTAAACACCCTCAGCAATAATTGGCCACAGGCATCCTGCCTGTGGCCAATCATTGCTCTCCTCGCTGCCGGCGCTGTGATTGGCCAAGCATGCGGGGTCACAGTGCATACTTGGCCAATCACAGCGCCTGGATGACACTGCGATGGCGTAGAGCATTGTGGGCCGTTCGCGTCACTCGAATTTGGCGCGAGCGGCCCAAATCGTTCGATCTTCGTCGAACGATCGAACAGCCGATGTTCGAGTCGAACGTATGTTCGACTCGAACACGAAGCTCATCCCTAGCCAACACCTCCTCGTTCCTCATGAATGCCAATCTCCAGGTCGCAATTTTTTGGTCAATACATTTTGTGGGAATCCCTTACGTTTTTTTTTAAGGTACCGCAGGCCGGGGTTTGCTTACTGTAAAGGTGGCGAAAAAGGGGCAGGCTGGTATAGTAATTGTCAACATATAAATGGTAACCTTTTCCGAACAGCGGGTATGCCAACTCCCAGACAATTTTCCCACTGGTTCCAATATATGTGGGGCAATCACGGGGCTGGAGCTGGGAGTCTTTGCCTTCGTAGATCCTGAATGTGAAGACGTATCCAGTGGCTCGATCGCATTATTTATTTAATTTTAACCCATACCTGGCTCTCTTGCTTGGTATGTACTGCTTGAACTGCAATCGGCCAGTGAAATGTATGAGGGACTCGTCCACACAAATTTTTTGGTCTGGGATGAAAACTTCTTAAAAACGCTGGGAAAAGGCATTGATTAGGGGGCGTATCTTGTACAATTTGTCGTAGTTGGGATGATCTCGGGGAGGGCACTGTGAATTGTCATTGAAGCGGAGAAAACGCATAATCATGTTGTATCTTTTCCTGGACATGACAGCTGAATATATGGGCATGTGTTGGATGGGGCGTTTGGACCAATATGCATGGACTTTGTTCTTTTTTGTAAGCCCCATATTGAACGTAAGGCCCAAAAACAATTTAAATTCGTCCAATGTTAGACGCCGCCACTGGAACATGCAGGCGTAGGAAGAATTGGGGTTGGCAGCAATAAATTAGGATGCATACAGATTAGTTTGATCCACTATATTCTACAGCAAATCTTGTGGGAAAAATAAACAAAAATAATCAAATTTAGAAAAATGTGTAGTGTCGGGCTGCACACCTGGCTGTGCGGTGAAAGGGGGGATGATAGCGGATCCTGAGTTGGCAGGCAACCATAAGGGGTTTGCCAGGGCATCGGGAAGGTAGGACTGGGGCTGAATTCTTCTGGTTGGGCGTGTATTTCCATTACTTGTACTGGGCTCCTCTTCCTGGGGTATGGCGCTGCTGGTGGTGGGCAGTTCTCCTGATCTTGGTCCTGATCTTGGTCCTGATCGCATTCTTTTGGGAGGGACGGTTTCCTCCGGGGACTCGGACTCTGAGCCACTATCCTCCACTGGCTCATATTCCGAACCAGAATCGGATAATGGGAGCTCCCCGCTGCTCTCCTCATCCGACATGGCAAGAATAGCATATGCCTCCTCAGGTGTGTAAACCCTTTGGGACATTATGGCAGTGCTTATTGGTGGGCCTGTGTAATGGTACTGCTGGTGGTATGGGTGGTGGTGGTACCAATGGCGGTACAGGTTGTGGTGGTACCGATGGCGGTAGGGGTGGTGGCGGTACCGATGGCGGTACAGGTGGCGGTACGGGTGGTGGTGGTACCGATGGCGGTACGGGTGGTGGTGGTGGAGGTACCGATGGCGGTACGGGTGGTGGTGGTGGCGGTACCGATGGCGGGGCGGTACGGGTGGTGGTAGTACCGATGGCGGTACAGCTGGTGGTGGTACCGATAGCGGTACGGGTGGTGGTGGTACCGATGGCGGTACAGGTGGTGGTACAGGTGGTGGTGGCACTACCGACGGTGGTACGGGTGGTGGTACCGATGGCGGCACTAGTGGCGATACTGGTAGCGGGCCTGGAAGTATAGATGCTGGGCCTGATGGCGGTACTAGTGGCGGTACTGGTGGCAGTACTAGTGGCGGTACTGGTAGTGGTACCGATGGCGGTACTGGTAGTCTGTGTGGCGGTACCAATGGCGGTACCGATGGAGGTGGGCCTGTGACAGATGGGCTGATTGATTTATTGACAGATGGGCTGATTGATTTATTGACAGATGGGCTGATTGATTGACAGATGGGCTGATTGATGTGCTGGGCTGTGTGACAGGTCCTCTTTATTGGGGGGGGGCGTGTTGTGCACAGTAAACTAATGTAGACAAACTACACTGATCTCACTTACTGATCTCTGCTCTCTCCTCACAGATCGGTGTGTGTGAGGAGAGAGCAGGGATCAGGTAGTAACTCCTGCGGTTTGTTTACTTTTGTGACCGGCTGTGATTGGACACAGCCGGTCACGTGGTAAACAGCCAATTTCATTGGCTGTTTACCCTGATCGAGGACGCGCTGTGTCCAAGGGACTCTGGCGCACGGAGCGCGCCACCGCGTTTGTTGTGACATGTGATCGGCTGTAAATTGACACAGCCGATCACATGGTAAACAGCCAATGAAATTGGCTGTTTACCGTGATCGGGGAATCGCTGAGTCCGAGGGACACACGCCGTCCCCGATCACCGTGCTGCGCGCCCCCGCGGGGGCACACAAGGCATTATCCTGCAGGACGTCAATAGACGTCCAGTGTGGATAACACAACCACTTCCCGGACGTCAATCTCCTATTGACTGGGCGGGAAGTGGTTAAATATGATTGGAGCGTAATAATACTTGGATTACGCTTGGGGGTTTCCACCATCATTCACAATAACTTTTCACATTTAAATTAAAGCGGTTGTATAGGTAAATTTCTAACTTTTACCTACCGGTAAGCCTATAATAAGGCTTACCGGTAGCCAAAAAAAAATCCTAAACCTTTACGGTTTAGGAGATATTCCCCTCGCAATGAGCAGCTGAATGCAGCAGCGCATGCTCACAGGGGATTTTCCGCTTAAGGCCCGGCAGCCGCCAGACCTCGCCGGAAAGAAGTCTCCTGCGCGCATATGCGGGAGTGAAGACATTGCGGATCCGGCCACTCAGAGCGCTGAAGAACGTTTAGCGGGTATACAACCGCTTTAATATAATTATAGGGGGAGGTTGCACTGCAATTTAATTTATTTTGTCATAGTTTTTTCTAGGCATTTTAGTTTTATTTTAGGTGTTTTATTTTAGATCAGAGTCCCCTATATCCGATAGGGATGAGCCCCTGTTCGGTTCGCACCAGAACCTGCGAACAGACAGAATGTTTGCGTGAACTTTAGAACCCTATCAAATACAATGGACTCGAACGTTTGAAATCTAAAGTGCTAATTATAAAGGCTAATATGCAAGTTATTGTCCTAAAAAGTGTTTGGGGACCGGGGTCCTGCCCCAGGGGACATGTATCAATGCAAAAATAATTTTTAAAAACGGCCGTTTTTTCGGGAGCAGTGATTTTAATAATGCTTAAAGTGAAAAAATAAAAGTGAAATATTCCTTTAAATTTCGTACCTGGGGGGTGTGTATGATATGCATGTGAAGTGGCGCATGTTTCCCGTGCTTAGAACTGTCCCTGCAAAAAATTAAATTTTTGAAGGAAAAAAAGTCATTTAAAACTCACTCGCGGCTAATTAATGAATTGTCGGCTCCCGGCAATACATACAAAAGTCATTGATAAAAATAAAAAAAAAGCGTGGGGGTCCCCCAGAATTTAATTACCAGGCCCTTCAGGTCTGGAATGGATATTAAGGGGAACCCCGCAGCAAATTAAAAAAAAAAATGCGTGGAGTTTCCCCAAATATCCATACCAGGCCCTTCAGATCTGGCATGGATTTTAAGGGGTACTCCACCCCAAATTTAAAAAAAATGGCGTGGCGTCCCCCCAAAAATCCATACCAGACCCTTATCCGAGCACGCAACCTGGCCGGCCGCAGGGGAAAAGGGGGGGACGAGAGAGCGCCCCCCCTCCCTCCTGAACCGTACCAGGTCACGTGCACCTTATCGGGGGTTAAATACCATCTGGCGAGACATTTGTAATTTAATTCCATTATGTTAGAATTGACTGAAGTTGAGTGTATCCTTTTTATTAGTTGATTAATCTCTGAATCATTAACCTGGGTCCCCAACTCTTCTTCCCACTTCTTGACGAATTGCGGCACGCCCAGCTTTTTTGTAACATTTAATATCTTATAGATATTCAAAATTACGCCCTTTTTACACTTGTCTTCACATAATTTCTCAAAGGGCCGTAAATTTTGTACTGTTCTAATCGGCTGAGGTAATTTTTCAAAGAAATGTTTTAACTGGGCGTACCGCCATTCGTCAATCAGCATCAGGTCGCTCCTTTTTTTTAATTCCTGGAATGTATAAAGATTGTTTTGCTCCATAACATCTTTTAGTTGGGCAGTATCTTTGAGAATCCATTTACCAAACATTTACCAGACTTTTCGAATTTGCCGCGAACACCCCGATTTGTTCGCTGTTCGGCGAACAGGCAATATTCGAGACGAACATGAGTTCGACTCGAACTCGAAGCTCATCCCTAATATCCGATCCTCCTTAGAGACAAACCATCAGTCTCTAAGGGGGGTGCTGATATAAGGGGACTGTGATATAATCAATTTATCTAAGGAGGGGGGTAATATAAGGACACATTGATCTGGGTGCTGATATAAGGAGAGTTTCCCTTACTTAGTAGAGGTCTCCAGGGAAAGGGGGGGCTGATCTAATGGAGGGGTGCTGACTGCTGATATAATGGGTCACCAGCAGTCAGCATTCCCCTCTACATTAGCTTAGAGTCCCCTTACATCATTATATCAGCACCCCCTTAGAGATATCGATTCGATCAGTGACCCCCCATCAGTGTCCCCTGCCCCTAAAGACCCCCATTAGACTGCCTTACTGAGAGCCATTTCAAGCCAGGAAGTGTGGGAGCTGGAGTTTGGGGGTGGAGCAAAGCTGCTCTTCTGTAGTGCCATTTTCCTTCCTTCCATTTTGTCGGGGGGGGCTTGGGGAGAAGGCAAAGTAGAGGCAGATGCTGCATCGATGTGCCGAGTGTGTCGGCAAGACACATCTGAACTGGTACACTCACTCACAGGGCTGCTTTCAGGAATCATGGGGCCACATCCCCTGAGGGGAGAAAAGAGGTGGAGGGGAGGGAGGTGAGAGAGGAGGAGGTAAGGGGGTAAGAGAAAAGGGGAGGAGGCAGGAGAGAGAGGGGGCTGACAGAGGGGGGTGGCTAACAGAGAGGGTGCCGACAGAGAGGCAGGGGTGCCGACAGAGAGGCAGGGGTGCTGACAGAGAGGGGGTGCTGACAGAGAGGCTGCTGACAGAGGCGGGGGTGCTGACAGAGAGGGTGCTGACAGAGAGGTGAGGTGCTGACACAGAGGGGGTGCTGAAAGAGAAAGGGGGTGCTGAAAGAGAAAGGGGGTGCTGACAGATAGGGTGTTGACAGAGGGAGGTGCTGACAGAGAGGGGGTGCTGACAGAGAGGGGGGAGCTCACAGAGAGACGGCTGACAGAGAGGGTGCTGAAAGAGGGGGGTGCTGACAGAGGGGGTGCTGACAGAGGGGGGGAGCTGACAGAGAGGCGGGGTGCTGACAGAGAGGCGGGGTGCTAACAGAGGGGGGTGCTGACAGAGAGGGGGTGCTGACAGAGAGGGGGGGTGCTGACAGAGAGGCGGCTGACAGAGAGGCAGGGGTGCTGACAGAGAGGCGGGGGTACTGACAGAGAGGCGGGGTGCTAACAGAGAGGGTGCTGACAGAGAGGTGGCTGACAGAGGCAGGGGTGCTGACAGAGAGGGTGCTGACAGAGAGGCGGGGGTGCTGACAGAGAGGGTGCTGACAGAGATGTTGGGGTGATGACAGAGAGGCAGGGGTGCTGACAGAGAGGCGGGGGTGCTGACAGAGAGGGTACTGACAGGCGGGGTGCTGACAGATAGGGTGCTGACAGAGAGGCGGGGGTGCTGACAGAGGGGGGTGCTGACAGAGGGGGTGCTGAAAGAGAGGCGGCTGACAGAGAGGCAGGGGTGCTGACATAGAGGCGGGGGTGCTGACAGAGAGGCGGGTGCGCTGACAGAGAGGGTGCTGACAGAGAGGCGGAGGTGCTGAAAGAGAGGCGGGTGCTGACAGAGAGGCAGGTGCTGACAGAGAGGTGGGGGTGCTGACAGAGAGGTGGCAAACAGAGGCAGGGTGCTGACAGAGAAGGTGCGCTGACACAGAGGGGGTGCTGAAAGAGAGAGGGGGTTCTGACAGATAGGGTGCTGACAGAGAGGCATGGGTGCTGAAAGAGGGGGGTGCTGACAGAGAGGGGGGGTTCTGACAGAGAGGCGGCTGACAGAGAGGGTGCTGACAGAGAGGCAGGGGTGCTGACAGAGAGGCGGGTGCGCTGACAGAGAGGGTGCTGACAGAGAGGTGGGGGTGCTGACAGAGAGGTGGGTGCGCTGACAGAGAGGTGGGTGCGCTGACAGAGAGGGTGCTGACAGAGAGGGGGTGCTGACAGAGAGGGAGGGTGCTGACAGAGAGGGGTTACTTACAGAAGGGGGTGCTGAAAGAGAGGGGGCTCACAGAGAGGGGCTCACAGAGAGGGGGTGGGCTGACAGAGGGGGGTTTCTTACAGAGAGGGGCGGGCTTACAGAGAGAGGGTGCTGACAGAGAGGGTACTGACAGAGGCGGGGGTGCTGACAGAGAGGGTGCTGACAGAGAGGGAGGGTGCTGACAGAGGGGGGGTTACTTACAGAAGAGGGTGCTGAAAGAGAGGGGGGCTCACAGAGGGGGGGTTGCTTACAGAGAGAGGCACGCTGACAAACAGGCTGGTGGAAGGGGAGATGACAGAGAGACCTCAATCAGGAGGAGACATACAGCGCGCGCCAGGCAGGGAGGCGGAACTCTGGGTGGCCACAATCACCCACAGTCCAGCCACGCCCCACCACGCCTCCACATGTGACGAGTCACCACCTCCACCGGCCCAATCACAGACCTTTATGTCCACCGCCTGCACATGACCCATGCAGTCAATCTCGCACAGGCTGTATGTGACAATGAGTGTAACACTGATGGCGGCGAACACGGGAATCGGGATGCGCCGCTCTAGATGTTGTGGCCAGGGCCACTGATCATAGGACAGCTGAACAGTTATGGCCCGGGTTTCAACCCTAAGCGCTACGCCACTGAGAAGAGCAGTAGAACACTGCCAATTTGCGCCTCCCCCTCGTCCTGCGCCCCTGGTGGGCGCCGGTCTCGCCAACCCATTGGTACGCCCCTGCACTAGGCTTAAATCTTTGAGAGCTTACCCCATTTGGGTTCCTATCACAAGGCAATTTACCTTACCGGTATTTTGGATTTGGTTTCATAATTCCTCTGGGAAACTATCAGTTCAAATAGAGGAAGAGTTGTCCTCTTCTCCTCTTAAATCTCTATGGTGGACTTTGACTTCTTTATGATCATAAACGGGCTTTATATCTCTGGATGTCTCATTGACTCTAAAGCCCTGTACACACGACCGAGTTTCCTATGGTTTTTAAACCAATGTATTTTGCCATCGGAAAACCGATGAAGCTGACTTCCATCAGTCTTGCCTACACACCATCAGTCAAAAAACCGGCCGTTCCAAACGCGGTGACGTAAAACACTCCGATGAGCCGAGAAAAATGAAGTTCAATGCTTCTGAGCATGCGTCGACTTGATTCTGAGCATGTGTGGGTTTTTTATCCAATGGAGTTCCCCACAGATGATAGTCATTTGCTATCGGTTTTTTAACCATCGGATAAATTTAAAACATGTTCTATTTTTAAACACTGATGGAAAAAAGACCGATGGGGCCCACACACGATCGGTTTGTCCGATGAAATGGACTGTTTTCATCGGTAAAACCTATCATGTGTACGAGGCTTTAGAGTTTGGGATCATTTACTTCTAATCTTTCCGCTGTCCTCTTATGTGAGTGTTGAATTCTATTTGATACACGTTTGATACCTGCACCAGATTAGTATTGTTATATGAGAGGCGGGAGGAGGTATTACCCCCCATCCTGCCCCCTGTATGATTTGTGATTTATTATTTTTGCACTGGTTCTTTTACTCTGGTAATTTCATTGCAATTATTGATATATTCTAATAAAAAATATATTGTTAAAAAAAAGAAGAATGATTGGTGGGGTCTCACCTTGTTAGATCTGTCTATACATCCTCCAATCAGATTGATGACAGAAGACTCTGGAAGAGAAAACCTGGAAACACGGCACGGGCAGAATCCAACTTATCCTATGAAGACCAGGAGTACGACAATAAGGTTTTCTGCCTCGGAGAGGTGGGAGGGGGAGGGGGATTTATAGTAACATAAACACACCTCCACCTGTATAGACTGGTCAAAGGTCATTTATCTCTAATACAACACGGCACTGGGTGTGTCCACATTACTCATCCTGTAAATAACGAGCTGAACACGTCTCACCCAAAGCCTTGCCATATATTATACAATTGTATTATTCCATTTCCTTTAGATTTACCTTCAACTATGTAGTGCGAGGGCCTGTCTGATTGCATGCAAATTGGAAGTGTATAGGTGTGACCTCATATCATATGGTTTTGGTAAATCTAAAGAAAAATTGTATAATGTATGGCCAGCCTAAGGGGTCTATTCATAAAAAGATCTGCAGAGTAGGGATGGGCTGGATGTTCACATCAAATTACATTTCTACTCAAACATCAGCTGCTTGTTTGTTAGTAGAACATGTGGGGCATTCATGGCAAATTTGAGCGCCGCAGAGCACCCCATAATGCACTGTGAGATGGCAGTGCATTGACGGCTGCTGATTGGCCAAAGCATACACCTGACCTGCATGCTTTGGCCAATCACAGTGTGATGTACTGTCAGAGCCATGTCTGGCTAAGTCGACGCCCCACACTATATAAGGCTGCTGCTTACACAGCGGCCGTATGTAGTGTGTTAATGTGGAGACTGGAGAGAGATTAGGCAGGTTAGTCAATGAATAGAGCGTACAGGCAGGGTAGTATATATATATATATATATATCCTCTTCCCGCCTGGTCAATTTATGGAGACATCTCATGTAATAGAAATAAGAGATGACAGGTTCTCTTTATGGAGATCTCATGTAATAGAAATAAGAGATGACAGGTTCTCTTTATGGAGATCTCATGTAATAGAAATAAGAGATGACAGGTCCTCTTTATGGAGATCTCATGTAATAGAAATAAGAGATGACAGGTCCTCTTTATGGAGAGATCTCATGTAATAGAAATAAGAGATGACAGGTCCTCTTTATGGAGATCTCATGTAATAGAAATAAGAGATGACAGGTCCTCTTTATGGGGATCTCATGTAATAGAAATAAGAGATGACAGGTCCTCTTTATGGGGATCTCATGTAATAGAAATAAGAGATGACAGGTCCTCTTTATGGAGAGATCTCATGTAATAGAAATAAGAGATGACAGGTCCTCTTTATGGAGATCTCATGTAATAGAAATAAGAGATGACAGGTCCTCTTTATGGAGATCTCATGTAATAGAAATAAGAGATGACAGGTTCTCTTTATGGAGATCATGTAATAGAAATAAGAGATGACAGGTCCTCTTTATGGAGATCATGTAATAGAAATAAGAGATGACAGGTCCTCTTTAACCACTTAAGCCCCGGACCATTTCGGGCCATTAGGACCAAGCCTGTTTTTGGGATTCGGCACTGCGCTGCTTTAACTGTAAATTGTGCGGACATGCAATGTTGTACCCAAATGAAATTTGCGTCCTTTTCTTCCCACAAATAGAGCTTTCTTTTAATGGTATTTGATTGCCTCTGCGATTTTTATTTTTTGCGATATAAACAGAAAAAGACCGAAAATTTGGAAAAAAAATGATATTTTCTACTTTTTGTTATAAGAAAAATCGAATAAACTCAATTTTAGTCATACATTTAGGCCAAAATGTATTCAGCCACATGTCTTTAGTAAAAAAAATGTCAATAAGCGTATATTTATTGGTTTGCGCAAAAGTTATAGCGTTTACAAACTAGGGTACATTTTCTGAAATTTACACAGCTTTAAATTTATGACTGCCTATCTCATTTCTTGAGGTGCTAAAATGGCAGGGCAGTACAAAACCCCCCCAAATGACCCCATTTTGGAAAGTAGACACCCCAAGGAAATTGCTGAGAGGCATGTTGAGCCCATTGAATATTTTTTTTTTCGTCCCAAGTGATTGAATAATGACAAAAAAAAAAAAAAAAAATTACAAAAAGTTGTCACTAAATGATATATTGCTCACACATGCCATGGTTATATGTGGAATTGCACCCCAAAATACATTCTGCTGCTTCTCCTGAGTACGGGGATACCACATGTGTGGGACTTTTTAGGAGCCTAGCCACGTACGGGACCCCGGAAACCAAGCACCGCCTTCAGGATTTCTAAGGGCGCAAATTTTTGATTTCACTCCTCACTACCTATCACAGTTTCGAAGGCCATAAAATGCCAAAATAGCACAAACCCCCCCCCAAATGACCCCATTTTGGAAAGTAGACACCCCAAGCTATTTACTGAGAGGCATGTTCAGTCCATGGAATATTTTATATTTTGCCACAAGTTGCGGGAATATGACAAACTTTTTTTTTTTTCACAAAGTTGTCACTAAATGATATATTGCTCACACATGCCATGGGCATATGTGAAATTACACCCCAAAATACATTCTGCTGCTTCTCCTGAGTACGGGGATACCACATGTGTGGGACTTTTTGGGAGCCTAGCCGCGTACGGGACCCCAAAAACCAAGCACCGCCTTTAAGGTTTCTAAGGGCATAAATTTTTGATTTCACTCCTCACTACCTATCACAGTTTTGAAGGCCATAAAATGCCAAGATGGCACAAAACCCCCCCAAATGACCCCATTTTGGAAAGTAGACACCCCAAGCTATTTGCTGAGAGGCATGTTGACCCCATTGAATATTTTTTTTTTGTCCCAAATGATTGAATAATGACAAAAAGAAAAAAAAAATGTACAAAAAGTTGTCACTAAATGATATATTGCTCACACATGCCATGGTTATATGTGGAATTGCACCCCAAAATACATTCTGCTGCTTTTCCTGAGTACGGGGATACCACATGTGTGGGACTTTTTGGGAGCCTAGCCGCGTACAGGGCCCCAAAAACCAAGCACCGCATTCAGGATTTCTAAGGGCGTAAATTTTTGATTTCACTCCTCACTACCTATCACAGTTTTGAAGGCCATAAAATGCCAAAATAGCACAAAACCCTCCCAAATTACCCCATTTTGGAAAGTAGACACCCCAAGCTATTTGCTGAGAGGCATGTTGAGTCCATGGAATATTTTATATTTTGCCACAGGTTGCGGGAATATGACAAACTGTTTTTTTTTTGCACAAAGTTGTCACTAAATGATATATTGCTCACACATGCCATGGGCATATGTGAAATTACACCCCAAAATACATTCTGCTGCTTCTCCTGAGTACGGGGATACCACATGTGTGGGACTTTTTGGGAGCCTAGCCGCGTACGGGACCCCAAAAACCAAGCACCGCCTTCAAGGTTTCTAAGGGCATAAATTTTTGATTTCGCTCCTCACTACCTATCACAGTTTTGAAGGCCATAAAATGCCAAGATGGCACAAAACCCCCCCAAATGACCCCATTTTGGAAAGTAGACACCCCAAGCTATTTGCTGAGAGGCATGTTGAGCCCATTGAATATTTTTTTTTTTGTCCCAAATGATTGAATAATGACAAAAAGAAAAAAAAAAATGTACAAAAAGTTGTCACTAAATGATATATTGCTCACACATGCCATGGTTATATGTGAAATTACACCCCAAAATACATTCTGCTGCTTCTCCTGAGTACGGGGATACCACATGTGGGACTTTTTGGGAGCCTAGCCGCGTACGGGACCCCAAAAACCAAGCACCGCCTTCAAGGTTTCTAAGGGCATAAATTTTTGATTTCACTCCTCACTACCTATCACAGTTTTGAAGGCCATAAAATGTCAAAATAGCCCAAAACCCCCCCAAATGACCCCATTTTGGAAAGTAGACACCCCAAGCTATTTGCTGAGAGGCATGGTGAGTATTTTACAGCTCTCATTTGTTTTTGAAAATTAAGAAAGACATTTTTTTTTCTTTTTTTTTTTCTTTTTTTACATTTTCAAAACTTTGTGACAAAAAGCGAGATCTGCAAAATACTCAACATACCTCTCAGCAAATAGCTTGGGGTGTCTACTTTCCAAAATGGGGTCATTTGGGGGGGTTTTGTGCCATCTGGGCATTCCATGGCCTCCGAAACTGTGATAGGCAGTGAGGAGTGAAATCAAAAATTTACACCCATAGAAATCCTGAAGGCGGTGCTTGGTTTTTGGGGTCCCGTACGCGACTAGGCTCCCAAAAAGTCCCACACATGTGGTATCCCCGTACTCAGGAGAAGCAACAGAATGTATTTTGGGGTGTAATTCCACATATGCCCATGGCATGTTTGAGCAATATATAATTTAGTGACAACTTTTTGTACATTTTTTTTTTTTGGTCATTATTCAATCACTTGGGACAAAAAAAAAAAATATTCAATGGGCTCAACATGCCTCTCAGCAAATAGCTTGAGGTGTCTACTTTACAAAATGGGGTCATTTGGGGGGGTTTTGAACTGTCCTGGCATTTTATGCACAACATTAGGAAGCTTATGTCACACATCATCCACTCTTCTAACCACTTGAAGACAAAGCCCTTTCTGACACTTTTTGTTTACATGAAAGAAAATTTTTTTTTGCAAGAAAATTATGTTGAACCCCAAAACATTATATATTTTTTTAAAGCAAAGGCCCTACAGATTAAAATAGTGGGTGTTACATTTTTTTTTTCCACACAGTATTTGCGCAGCGATTTTTCAAACGCATTTTTTGGGGGAAAAACACACTTTTTTTATTTTTAATGCACTAAAAAACACTATATTGCCCAAATGTTTGATGAAATAAAAAAGATGATCATAGGCCGAGTACATGGATACCAAACACGACATGCTTTAAAATTGCGCACAAACGCGCAGCGGCGACAAATCTACATTCATTTTTAAAAGCATTTAAAAGCCTTTACAGGTTACTACGTTAGATTTACAGAGGAGGTCTACTGCTAAAATGACTGCCCTCGATCTGACCTTCGCGGTGATACCTCACATGCATGATGCAATTGCTGTTTACATATGACGCTAGACCGACGCGTGCGTTCGCCTTTGCGCAATAGCAGGGGGGGGACAGCGGTGCTTTTTTTTTTTTTTTTTTTTTTTATTATTTATTTGGCTTTTTTATTTTATTTTTAAACTGTGCCTTCCATATTTTATTTTTTTACCATTTTTATCGTTATCTCAGGGAATGTAAATATCCCCTATGATAGCAATAGGTAGTGACAGGTACTCTTTTTTTGAAAAAAATTGGGGGGTTAGACCCTAGATCTTTCCTCTGCCCTCAAAGCATCTGACCACACCAAGATCGGTGTGATAAAATGCTTTCCCAATTTCCCAATGGCGCTTTTTATATCCGGGGGGGGGGGGGACATTCCCTCCCACTGCTTGTAAAAGCAGTCCAGAGGCTAATTAGCCACTAGGATTGCTTTTACATGAAAGCCGGCTGCTGGCTGAAAAGAATGATACCAAGATGATACCTAAACCCGCAGGCATCATTCTGGTATAAACATTCAAAGTCCAGCAACATACCAGTACGTTGCTGGTCCTTGTTGGACATGTATTGTAATCTTTTTTTTCATACAGCCTATTGGCTGAACGAAAAAAAGAGATTGATTGGTGGGTATGCCCACCATTAGAATACCTCCCTTCATCCACCCACTTCTAATGATGGGCATATATGCCGAAGCATGGGGGCATCCTCCCGCAAAAAAGTTATGCCGCGTACACACGGTCAAGCCTTCGTCGGAATTTCGACCGTATGTACGCGGCATAAAAGGTTATGCCGCGTACACACGGTCGGACTTTTCCACGGATAAGCCTCCGTTGGAATTTTGACCGTATATACGCGGCATTAGAAGCAAAATCGCTCCTCCGCCCCTGCTGCCCCCATGCTTCGGCATATATGCTCTTTTTTTTAACTGTGGTGGTGAAATCACCTCCTACAGCGTTGGAGTCACGGCTTTATGTATCGTGGGAGCAAACGCTGTTGCTGTCAAGATAAATAGATCCGCGCTGCAACTGAATGGCGTACCTGCTAAGCAAATGGTGGTTAACATTAAAACAAAGTAACATTACAGTACAACAGTAAGACCTTACCATGCCATACCTGCAAAGCAAATACCAAAACAAAACCTAGTAAAAAATAAAAAAATGTTTTAACGCAACCTGTGCCTAAAATATATATATGCCGAAGCATGGGGGCATCCTCCCGCAAAAAAGTTATGCCGCGTACACACGGTCGGAATTTCGACCGTATGTACGCGGCATTAGGAGCAAAATCGCTCCTCCGCCCCTGCTGCCCCCATGCTTCGGCATATATGCTCTTTTTTTTAACTGTGGTGGTGAAATCACCTCCTACAGCACTGGAGTCACGGCTTTATGTATCGTGGGAGCAAACGCTGTTGCTGTCAAGATAAATAATTCCGCGCTGCAGTTGAATGGCGCACCTGAAAACAAAAAATTACATACCTGAAAAGCAAGCATGATAAAACATTGCAGAATAGAATACAGTAAAAAAAGAGCAGAACAATAGAGAGAAAATAGAGAGAGAGAGAGAGAGAACAATAAAACGACAACTATTTTTGGTTTTTTTATTTTATATTTTTTTTGTGTTTTGTTTTTTACGTTTTTTTTTTCTTTTTTACACTTTTTTTTGTAACTTTACAACTGTAATGGTTCGGGTCTCTCAAAATGTAATGGCATCTTGGGAGACCCTGTGTAAGTGTGTCCTAGTCTGTGAAATGCTGTACCCTACGCTAAAACTTCACTTTTGAGTGGTAGCGTTCAAAACATTCACCTTGGCAAAGACCAGGCTTGTCAGGACAGAGTGGACAAAAACTACGGGTGTCACGCCTAAATCCGCGCTTGCTACAGACACGACATCTTTTTTGGGGGTGGCTTTGGGTAGGGGTACTCGGGAGGACATACGAATAATGCCTCTCATGCAGCCGGCTTACTGCATTTGGTTGGGGATGGTGAGGTGCAGAACCGCCTGGATACAGGAGTTCTGTGACTATCTCATTCTGGAATTTTAGAAGAGATAACGTCCCGCCTGAAGCTCTGTATAGCACATGAGCGTTCAGCAAAGCCAATTGGAATAATGATAGAGACACTTTTTTGTACCAGCGTCTCGCCTTACGGTCAATTAGATACGGCGCCATCAACTGGTCGTTGAGGTCCACCCCTCCCATATTTTGGTTATATTCGTGGACACAGAGGGGTTTCTCCACAACACCAGTCGCCGTACGAATTTGGACTGTCGTGTCTGCATGAAGGGAGGTAAGAAGGAAAACATTCTTATTGTCCCTCCACTTCATAGCGAGCAAGTTATTACACTTCAAGCAGGCTCTCTCCCCCAGCCTAAGACGGGCATCTACAAGCCGCTGGGGAAAGCCCCGGCGATTAGGTCGCACGGTGCCACATGCTCCAATCTGATGATCAAACAAGTGACTAAACAGTGGCACGCTCGTGTAATAATTGTCCACATACAAGTGGTACCCCTTTCCGAATAAGGGTGACACCAAGTTCCACACTATCTTGCCAGCGCTCCCTATGTAATCCGGGCAGTTGACCGGCTCAACCTGACTGTCTTTTCCCTCATAAACCGTAAAGTTCACTACATAGCCTGTTGCCCTGTCACAGAACTTGTAGAGCTTGACCCCGTATCTGGCACGCTTGCTGGGAAGGTACTGCTTGAAAGACAAGCGGCCAGAAAATTTAATCAGGGACTCATCAACGCAGACAACTTGATCGGGAGTAAACAAGGCTGCAAAACGTTCGTTGAAGTGGTTTATGAGGGGCCGAATTTTATAGAGCCGGTCGTATTCAGGGTCCCCACGTGGACGACAAAGTTCATTGTCGTTGAAGTGCATGAACCGCAAAATCTGCTCGTATCGTGCCCTGGACATGGAGGCAGAGAACACGGGCATGTGGTCAATTGGGTGCGTGGACCAATAAGCACGCAATGACGGAAATTTATGTGTGCCCATGTTGAGGGAAAGGCCCAGAAAGGTCTTAAATTCGGAAACCATAATTGGTTTCCAATTTCTGGCAATTTTAGGCAACTGGGGGTTAGCGGCGATAAATTGACCAGCATATAAATTACTCTGGTCCACAATAGATCTATAGAGATCTTCCGTGAAAAACAGCGAATAAAAATCGATTGGCATAAAATCAGCTGTTTCCACCTGAATACCGGGTTGGGCAGTGAATGGGGGAAGTACGGGTTCTGCAGAAGTGGTGGGGACCCAATCAGGATAGGCGAATTCTGCAGGAAGGGCAGTATGGGCACAACGGGCCTGCCTTTGTCTTCTTGGTGGCAGCGGGACACTACTTGTGCTTGCCACCTCGCCAGCTTGAACTGCACTTATGGGACTCGCCACGTCACCAAGTGTTACTGCAGTGCTGGATGTACGTCCAGGCTGTACTAGGCCGCTGGTGCTTGCCAGTTCACCAGAAGGAATAGCGGCGCTAGTACTACTCTGCTCCATGATACGAGAGACCTGCGGTTCTTGCTCCTCAACAACCTCAGAAGATCGGGATCGGGTACGCCTGACCTTAGCAGGGACCTCAACTTTGTCGTCAGAGCTATCTGACGTGGGGCCGCTGACGTCACTGTCTTCTACGGGAAGATATTCTGAGCCTGAATCTGACAGATACGTGACCTCCTCTTCACTATCTGTCATGCTCAGAATCTCGTAGGCCTCTTTACTAGTGTACCTTCGACTTGCCATTTTGGGCTCTAAATTTAGGGGTACACTAGTAAGATTCACAGGAAAAAAAGCACCTGACTGTCGTCAGCAAATATATCAAACGCTACCAAAAAACTGTTAGCGATCGCAGGGATCAGGCCTGTCTCTGCGAACGCTGCAGTTATGTGTGTTGTGTTTGGTAAGTGACAGTGATCGATCGATACTGCACTTGGGTGGGCTGGGCTGGGCTGGGCGGAGGGGCTAAACGCAGGTACTAGCAGGTATCTGGGCTGATCCCGCTAACACTGCGTTTTTGGGAACCCTAAACCGCTGGGGATGCTAGTATAGATCTGATCAGATACTATACCACTAAGGGGGGTGTATGCTTTGCGCGTGGGTGTTAGCGTTACTGGCACTAACCTAACACTGCCTGGGGTGACGCAGACCCTCTCTGGCGCTAAAACCTAATTGATCTCACCCGCCGGGCGATCAGGGGGGTTAAACCTTTATTGGGTTATATACGGCGGGTGCCCTGATGCTATAAAAAGCAAACTAATCAACCAGCGTCACCCGTAACCTTTATATGGTGATCACTGGTGAAAGGGTTAACTAGGGGCAATCAGGGGGTTAAAACCTTTATTAGGTTAAATATGGGGGTACCTGACACCAATAAAAACCTGCGGCGAACCTAAAAAAAAAATAACTGCCTATCTAAAACACCAGCGACACGAATACAGCGATCGGAAAAACAATCGCTTAGTGACGCTGAAGTTAGGGGGTGAAAGGGTTACCTGGGGGGGTGATCAAGGGGTTAAACCTTTATTAGGGGGGGTTAGGGGGCTACCCTGGACCTAAAGGGGCCTAATCCTAACTGCCCTGCAACTTTTTACAATCACAGATGACACTAAATGCAGTGATCAGTAAAATAAATGATCACTGCAATCAGTGACACTGTGATTGGGGGCTTTGGGGTGACCTGGGGGGTGATCTGGGGGTGACTGGGGGGTGATTTGTGTGCCTATGTGTACCTACGTGTCAGTGGACTGTTGGAGCACTAACCTCTGTCTTCACTCCTCGGCGCCGGGAACGAAAAGACCGCGGCGAGGGAGATGACATCACTTCCTCCAGCCTGTGTTTACATCACATGGCGGAGGAAGCAATTTCATTGGCCGGGAGCGATCGCGAGGGGGGGGGGCGGAATCGAGCGGCCGCCCCCTCATGCCTGATCGCTCCCGAACACTTAACGGCCGCTCACTGCAGTGAAGGGGGGTCCGGATGGACCCCCCAACTGCACAAAGGCGATCACGTAGATCTACGTGATTCTGCCTGTCCGTGCCATTCTGCCGACGTAAATCGGCGGTGGGCGGTCGTTAAGTGGTTAAGGAGATCTCATGTAATAGAAATAAGAGATGACAGGTCCTCTTTATGGAGATCATGTAATAGAAATAAGGGATGGCAGGTCCTCTTTATGGAGATCTCATGTAATAGAAATAAGAGGTGACAGGTCCTCTTTATGGAGATCTCATGTAATAGAAATAAGAGATGACAGGTCCTCTTTATGGAGATCATGTAATAGAAATAAGGGATGGCAGGTCCTCTTTATGGAGATCTCATGTAATAGAAATAAGAGGTGACAGGTCCTCTTTATGGAGATCTCATGTAATAGAAATAAGAGATGACAGGTCCTCTTTATGGAGAGATCTCATGTAATAGAAATAAGAGATGACAGGTCCTCTTTATGGAGAGATCTCATGGAATAGAAATAATAGATGACAGGTCCTCTTTATGGGGATCTCATGTAATAGAAATAAGAGATGACAGGTCCTCTTTATGGAGATCTCATGTAATAGAAATAAGAGATGACAGGTCCTCTTTATGGAGAGATCTCATGTAATAGAAATAAGAGATGACAGGTCCTCTTTATGGAGATCTCATGTAATAGAAATAAGAGATGACAGGTCCTCTTTATGGAGATCTCATGTAATAGAAATAAGAGATGACAGGTCCTCTTTATGGAGATCTCATGTAATAGAAATAAGAGATGACGGGTCCTCTTTATGGAGATCTCATGTAATAGAAATAAGAGATGACGGGTCCTCTTTATGGAGATCTCATGTAATAGAAATAAGAGATGACGGGTCCTCTTTATGGAGATCTCATGTAATAGAAATAAGAGATGACGGGTCCTCTTTATGGAGATCTCATGTAATAGAAATAAGAGATGACAGGTCCTCTTTATAGAGATCTCATGTAATAGAAATAAGAGATGACAGGTCCTCTTTATGGAGAGATCTAATGTAATAGAAATAAGAGATGACAGGTCCTCTTTATGGGGATCTCATGTAATAGAAATAAGAGATGACAGGTCCTCTTTATGGAAATCTCATGTAATAGAAATAAGAGATGACAGGTCTTCTTTATGGAGATCTCATGTAATAGAAATAAGAGATGACAGGTCTTCTTTATGGAGATCTCATGTAATAGAAATAAGAGGTGACAGGTCCTCTTTATGGAGATCTCATGTAATAGAAATAAGAGATGACAGGTCCTCTTTATGGAGATCTCATGTAATAGAAATAAGAGATGACAGGTCCTCTTTATGGAGATCTCATGTAATAGAAATGAGATGACAGGTCCTCTTTATAGAGATCTCATGTAATAGAAATAAGAGATGACAGGTCCTCTTTATGGAGAGATCTCATGTAATAGAAATAAGAGATGACAGGTCCTCTTTATGGAGATCTCATGTAATAGAAATAAGAGGTGACAGGTCCTCTTTATGGAGATCTCATGTAATAGAAATAAGAGATGACAGGTCCTCTTTATGGAGATCTCATGTAATAGAAATAAGAGATGACAGGTCCTCTTTATGGAGATCTCATGTAATAGAAATAAGAGATGACAGGTCCTCTTTATGGAGATCTCATGTAATAGAAATAAGAGATGACAGGTCCTCTTTATGGAGATCATGTAATAGAAATAAGAGATGACAGGTCCTCTTTATGGAGATCTCATGTAATAGAAATAAGAGGTGACAGGTCCTCTTTATGGAGATCTCATGTAATAGAAATAAGAGATGACAGGTCCTCTTTATGGAGATCTCATGTAATAGAAATAAGAGATGACAGGTCCTCTTTATGGAGATCTCATGTAATAGAAATAAGAGATGACAGGTCCTCTTTATGGAGATCTCATGTAATAGAAATAAGAGATGACAGGTCCTCTTTATGGAGAGATCTCATGTAATAGAAATAAGAGATGACAGGTCCTCTTTATGGAGATCTCATGTAATAGAAATAAGAGATGACAGGTCCTCTTTATGGAGATCTCATGTAATAGAAATAAGAGGTGACAGGTCCTCTTTATGGAGATCTCATGTAATAGAAATAAGAGATGACAGGTCCTCTTTATGGAGACAATGTTCCCCTCCCCCTCCCATGTTCTCTGTGATTGGTTGGAGGTGTAAAGTCCTTCTTATAGAGCAGAGATCTCTCTCCTCCCCCCAGAAGAAGCTCCTCCCCTCACACAGCCGGTTCCTAAACAGAAATCTCTCCTCCATGTCTTCCTGTAATCTGTCCCGGAATATTGGAGGACGGCAGAGATGTTAGTGGAGTGAGGAAGAGCGGGAGGCTCTGACATCATTGACCACACCCACATGACCTCGGGAGAGACCGCCCACTCTCCTCCCCAGTCTCCGCCCACTGGTGCTTTGGTAGATCCTCTGGGGTCGCCCCTTTTTCTTCAGGCTGAACCCGGACACTTTAGCGGCGCAGAGGAAAATGTGATTTCGTTTTAGTATACATTATAGGATAACAGAGCCGGGACACCTTTAGGGGCCCCACAGAGAATAGTAATGTGGGGTGCATAGTGCCCCTCCCCCTCCTGTCATGTTCTGCGCCACATTCTTGTCTGAATAATAAAAACCCGGACACAGGAATCAAAACCCGGACTGTCCGGGTGATTCCCAGACTGGTGACAACCCTAAGACCCGCCCATCTTCTATTACTGGGTGTGGTCTGCTCTCCCCAATCACTGACAGCTGATACAGTGCCCTCCTCCCCTCCCCCGATGTATAGGAGGATCAGGGAGTACAGGCTCTTCATCAGGAGAGAGAGGAGAGATTAGATCGGGGGGTTCTCAGTCCTCATTACCCCCCAACAGATCATGTTTTGGGAACGTCCCTTAGATACGATCGCTCTTATCAATACCTTGTCATTTATAGTGATTGGAAGCAGCCGTGCAAAGTAAAGGAAATCCTGAAAACACGGCCTGCTGGGGGTAGATGAGGAGCAATTTATTCCAATATGTATTCTGCTCCATATTTTTGGTAAAAAATCCCAATAAGTGAATATTGATTGGTTTGCGCAAAAATTATCACATCTACAAACGATGGGATAGATTTTATTTCATTTTTTTACTAGAAATGGCGACTTATAGCGGGACTGCGACATTGCGGCGGACAAATCAGACACCTAAGTGACACTTTTTTGGAACCAGTGACACCAACACAGTGATCAGTGCTAGAAATATGCACTGTCACTGTACTAATGACACTGGTAGGGAAGAGATAACACCAGGGGGATCAGAGGGTTCACTGACCCCCTAGGGGGTGTTTTCTATCTGTGCGGGGGAGGGGCTGACTGGGAGAACACAGAGATCCGTGTTCCTGCTTAGCACTGTGTACTTCCCTGTCAGAACGGCGATCTGTCTCTCTGGGGAACGATCAGCTGGTCACGGGGGACATCGCAGCCGCTGGACCCGCTGATTGGCTCCCCCTCTGTCCAATCAGTGTGTGCCCCCCCTCTGTTCAATCAGTGTGTGCCCCTCCCTCTGTCCAATCAGTGTGTGCCCCTCCCTCTGTCCAATCAGTGTGTGCCCCCAGTATCTATTGCAGGAAATGATGTACAGGGACGTCTTATCGCACAATAGCTCCGCCCACTATATCTGCGGTGGGCGGTCTTTAAGGGGTTAATCCAACCAATAACAAATGGGAGAAAAAATATAAAAAAGCATAAGAAATGCAACACACAAAATGCATAAAAAAGAGCAAAAATACAAAACGCACCACAAAAATGAGTGTGGAAAGTGATGAGAAGCTCCGCCTCCATTGGGGGACAGGACCTTATTGGTGGGGGAGGGGCAGAGCACTCGGGACAAGCTGTGATCAGACGGAGATTTCAGGTCTGAGTCACATTTGTGGCATTTTTAGGGCATTTTGCAGATTTGAACTACAGAGCGTGTTCCATAGGAAAGCACGTTATATGGACTGCAGTCTACATGGCTTCCTATGGAACACGTTCTGTAGTGCAAATATATAACAAAGGAAGCCCGAAGGATAACGCTTCACTCGGAATAATAATAATTATACAGAACTAGATGCGACTATAAATAGAGATTTATATATACAAAGTGCGTCGGACTCCACACCCCGGTGAATAGGCGGCCTGCTTACCGGAGAGCAATGACCACTGAGCAGCCTCACCCAGCTCAGGGAAAACCCTCTCCTCAGGACCATCGCTAATATCTGGACCTGCAGATAGAAACTGGTAGAGCTAAAAAACACATGACGGGTTTTACTTCCTCTTTAGCCCGCTGAGTCCGGCTCTGTGATTCGCCAGAGCCGCGTGACGTCACTCCCGAGCATGCGCACGGAAGCCGCCATTAACGGCACAGGCTGGGGAAGAAACGGCACTTAGTTTTGATTCTTCCCCGCGCATGCGCCGTTGGTATTTTCGGCGGACTACAAGTGAAATGTCTCCTATACGGCGCAGGTTTAGGAGATATTTCCACCACCTATAGGTGAGCCTTATTCTAGGCCGTATTCTAGGCTCACCTAGAGGTAGAAGTCCCACAAGAACCACTTTATATCTCCATCTCACCACAGCTTGTCCCGGGCCGAGTGCTCTGCCCCTCCCCCACCAATAAGGTTCCGCCCCCTCCCCTGTCCACCCCCCACCAGTATGGTCCCACCCCCTGCCCCTCCCCCACCAGTAAGGTCCCGCCCCCTGCCCCTCCCCCACCAGTTAGCACCCCCCTGCCCATCCCCCACCAGTAAGGTCCCGCCCTCTGCCCCTCCCCCACTAATAAGGTCCTGCCCCCTGCCCATCCCCCACCAGTAAGGTCCCGCCCCCCCTGCCCATCCCCCACCAGTAAGGTCTTGCCCCTCCCCCACCAGTAAGGTGTCCCCCCCCCCTGATGGAGCTTTGCTCTTCACGTCTTTCTATAGTGATTTCTGGGGTGTGTTTTGTATTTTTGGTGGTGTGTTTTTGACACATTTTTTTGTTCTTTTTTATTTACGCATTTTGCATTTCTTATGCCGCGTAAACACGATCATTATTCACGGCGGTTAAAAAACCGCCGTGAATAATGACATTAAAAACGAGGGAACGGCTTGTTCCCCCACACACGGTCGTTTTTTCCCGTAATTTTTTCTCATGTCGAGAAAAACGACCGTGTGTGGGCTCCCCGGCAGTGTTTCCCTATGGGAAAAGTGCCGCGGAAAAAAATGTCGGGAAAAACAACGAGAAAAATTAGAGCATGTTCTAATTTTTCTTGTCATTTTTAATGCCGTTTTTCCCGTCGGGAAAAATGACAAAATGCCCACAGACAATCGTTTTTCTCATCCAAAGGAAAAAATGTAATTTTTCCCGATGGGAAAAACGGTCGTGTGTACGCGGCATGAGGCTTTTTTTTGTATTGTTTTTGCCCATTTGTTGTTGGTTGGATTAGCCACTTAAAGCGGGAGGTCCACCCAGAAAAAAAATGTAACACTAAAATTCCTAAAAAAAAAAAAAAAAGAGAAAAAAATGAATAGAAAAAAAAAACAAAAATGATACTCACCTAAAATGTCTGTTGCTATGCGGAAGTCCCCTAATCTGCCTCGGTGGTTCTCCTTCCGCTTCCTGTTCTTGTGAATGGGCCGCGCTGTCTTCTGGGAACTGTGTGTATCGCAGGAGGCAAGCCGCCCATTCACAGAGCGCCGTGCGAGTGGCGCATGCGCAGGAGGAAACGGGCAGGGAAGCCGTAAGGACTGTTTCCCTTTAGTCAGGAGGGAGGAGCCGGGAGCTGCCAGGACAAAGCGATCGCCGTCGGGGGACCGACATCGCGGGCGAGGAGGACAGGGAAGTCTCCTTAGTAGCTGCTGACTTTAAAATAAATAAAAAATCGCGGGTGGAATGCCGCTTTAACCACTTGCCGCCCGCCCTATAGCGGATTGACGGTGGCAAAGTGGTTGTAAAATCCTGACTGGACGTCATATGACGTCCTCAGGATTTTAAGCCGCTGCGCGCCCCCGGGGGCGCGCATCGCGGCGATCGTTGTTGCAGGATGTCAGTCTGACACCCCGCAACACCGATCTAGGTAAAGAGTCTCCGTCGGAGACTCTTTACCACGTGATCAGCCGTGTCCAATCACGGCTGATCACAGTGTAAACAGGAAAAGCCCGTCATCGGCTTTTCCTCACTCACGTCTGTCAGACGCGAGTAGAGGAGAGCCGATCGACTGCTCCTCTCACACGGGGGGGGGGTTTGTGCTGATAGATTATCAGCACAGCCCCCCCGAGGATGCCCACTGGAACACCAGGGATGCCACTAGACCACCAGGGAAGCCACTAGACCACCAGGGAAGCCCACCATTAAAGGTATGCCACCCTAGACCACCAGGGATAATGGATGCCAATCAGTGCCACAATGGATGCCAATCAGTGCCCACAATGGGCACCACTGATTGGCAGGCATTATTGTTTGGCACTGATTGGCATCCATTAGTACAGTACAGTGCCACCTATCAGTGCCCACCCATGCCACCTATCAGTGCCCATCCATGCCCATCCGTGCCACCTATCAGTGCCCATCCATGCCGCCTATCCGTGCCCATCAGTGCCCACCCGTGCTGCCTATCTGTGCCCACCCGTGCCGCCTATCTGTGCCCACCCGTGACGCCTATCTGTGCCCACCCGTGACGCCGATCGTTGCCCACCTGTGCCGCCGATCGTTGCCCATCCGTGCCACCTCATCAGTGCCCATCCGTGCCGCCTTATCCGTGCCCGTCAATGCAGCCCCATCAGTGCCCATCAGTGAAGGAGAAAACTAACTTATTTACAAAGTTTTGTAACTGAAACAAAAAAAAACTTTATTTTTTTTCAAAATTTTCGTTCTTTTTTTATTTTTTAGCAAAAAATAAAAATCCCAGAGGTGATCAAATACCCCCAAAAGAAAGCTCTATTTGTGGGAAGAAAATGATAAAAATTTCGTTTGGGTACAGTGTAGCATGACCGCGCAATTGTCATTCAAAGTGCAACAGCGCAGAAAGCTAAAAATTGGTCTGGGCAGGAAGGTGTTTAAGTGCCCGGTATGGAAGTGGTTAAAGACCGCCCACCACAGATATACTGGGCGGTCCAATTTGTCCACCGCAATGTCGCAGTCCCGCTATAAGTCGTCATTTCTAGTAAAAAAATAATGAAAATAAATAAAAGTTCTATAAAAATCTCCCGTAGTTTGTAGATCTGATAACTTTTACGCAAACCAATCAATATATTTTTCTTTTTCCCAAAGACATGGAGCAGAATTCATATCGGAATAAATCGATGAAGAAATGTTTTCATTTTTTATTGGATGTTTTATAGCAAAAAGTAAAAAAATAAATATTTTAAATTGTCGCTCTTTGTTTATAGCACAAAAAAAGAAAAGCCGCAGAGGAGATCAAATACCACCAAAAGAAATCTCTATTTGTGGGGAAAAAAGGACGCCAATTTTATTTGTGTACAACATTCGCAGGACCGCGCAATTCTCAGTTAAAGTAACGTAGTGCCGCGTCGCAAAAAATGGCCTGGCCAGGAAGGGGGGTAAATCTTCCAGGGCTGAAGTGGTGAAAAAAACACAAATCACGGCAAAAACACACAACATGATTTTCTGCAGCTTCTCCCCTGATATCTATTGACCCAAAAATACACCGTTTTACTTTTACCACTTCAGCCCCGGGAGGTTTTACTCCCCTTCCTGACCAGGCCATTGTTTGTGATACGGCGCGGCGTCACTTTAACTGACAATTGCGCGGTCGTGCGACGCTGTACACAAACAAAATCTATTATTTCCCCACAAATAGAGATTTCTTTTGGGGGTATTTGATCACCTCTGCGGCTTTTACTTTTTGTGCTATAAACAAAAAAAAAGAGCGACAATTTAAAATAAAAATATAGATTTTTTTTTTACTTTTTGCTATAAAACATCCAATAAAAACATTGAATTTCTTCATCCATTTAGGCCAATATGTTGGAATCCCACCCATGATATTCCCTGCATGGAGTTTGCATGTTCTCCCTGTGGGGGTTTCCTCCGGGGAACCGGTTTCCTCCCACATTACACAGACATGCTGGGAGGATAATTGGCTCCGGTACAACCCCTGGCAAAAAGTATGGAATCACCACTCTTGGAAAATGTTCATTCAATTGTTTCATTGTTTAAAAAAACGAATTACAGACATTCCTCCGAAGTATTTTCATCTAAAGAGAAACTCCACTTTTGATGAGAAAATAACATTGCCCTCGGGGTGATCTCTGTACATTGTAAGGATCAGGACAACCTTTGTTACAGATTCCGACCTTTTATTACTCTGAAGTAATCCCTGTGTGTTTGTCTGTGTCTCTGTCCTGAGTGGGTCTAATGGGAGTGATTTCATCATTATCAGTCAGGTGTGCACCTGCAGAGCACTAATGAGGAAAGTGGCGGGGTCTGCATCCCTTTAGATGTGTTCCTATTGGGAGGATCTCACCAAAAATGAGATTTGTGTTGCAGGGGATGCCTGAAATCTGACTTGTATCTTAGGAAGATTTCTGGGAAAATCCATCAGCCAATCACACAAGCAGGAAATGATGTTTCTGGGGGGGCGGGGTCTGTATACATTCTGTGTACACAGCGCCTCCAGACGGCCATATTGTATTTTACAGAGAATTACAGCGGCTGCAGATTGGAAAGGAAAGGGAATTATTAATAACATTCAATTACAATAAGATTATTTTTTCTTTATTTGCAATTTTTTCCCCACAAAAGTGGAGTCACCCTTTAACCACTTCAGCCCCGGACCATTTGGCTGGCCAAAGACCAGGCCCCTTTTTGCGATTCGGCACTGCGTCCCTTTAACTGACAATTGCGCGGTCGTGCGACGTGGCTCCCAAACAAAATTGACATCCTTTTTTCCCCCACACATAAAGATTTCTTTTGGTGGTATTCGATCACCTCTGCGATTTTTATTTTTTGCGCTATAAACTAAAAAATAGCGACGAGTTTGAAAAAAAAGCAATATTTTTTACTTTTTGCTATAATAAATATCCCCAAAAAATATATAAAAAAACATATTTTTCCTCAGTTTGGTCCGATACGTATTCTTCTACATATGTTTGGTAAAAAAAAAATCGCAATCAGCGTTTATTAATTGGTTTGCACAAAAGTTATAGCGTTTACAAAATAGGGGATAGTTTTATGGCATTTTTATTAATTATTTATTTTTTACTAGTAATGGCGGCGATCAGCAATTTTTTTTTTGTGACTGACATTATGGCGGACACATCGGGCACTTTTGACACATTTTGGGACCATTGTCATTTTCACAGCGATCAGTGCTATAAAAATGCCAGGAGGGGGCGCTGTAGGGGTTAAGTGTTCCCTGATGAGTGTTTCTAACTGAGGGGGGTTGGGCTCTGTGTCACATGACACCGATCTCCTTTCCGATTACACGGAGCTGAGATCAGTGTCATTGTCACTAGTCAGAGCCGGGAGATGTGTTTACACAAGTATCTCCCCGCTCTATACCTCCGTGAGATGATTGCGGGGATCCCCGTGGCGATTGAGTCCACGGGACCCGCGGTCCGACTCACAGGGAAGGCAGCAGGCGGCGCACACGTGTCCACGCGTCAGGCAGTAAAATGGGCAACGTACAGATACGTGGATGAGCCTGTACCAGCCATTCTGCCGAAAGAGGTTGTAAACCTCCGAAAAAATAACAAAACCTGTAAGACATAATGAGCGAGTCTGCATCGCATCCCATCGCATCCCATCCCATCGCATCCCATCGCATCGCATCCCATCTCTTCCCATCCCATCCCATCCCATCACATCCCATCACATCCCATCACATCACATCCCATCGCATCCAATCCCATCGCATCCCATCGCATCCCATCCCATCGCATCGCATCCCATCCCATCCCATCCCATCCCATCACATCGCATCCCATCGCATCCCATCGCATCCCATCGCATCCCTTCCCATCCCATCCCATCACATCACATCCCATCACATCACATCCCATCACATCACATCCCATCCCATCGCATCCCATCCCATCCCATCGCATCCCATCCCATCCCATCACATCCCATCCCATCCCATCCCATCGCATCCAATCCCATCGCATCCCATCCCATCGCATCCCATCGCATCCCATCCCATCGCATCCCATCCCATCGCATCCCATCCCATCACATCCCATCCCATCCCATCACATCCCATCGCATCCCATCCCATCGCATCCCATCACATCCAATCCCATCACATCCCATCGCATCCCATCCCATCCCATCGCATCCCATCCCATCCCATCACATCCCATCCCATCACATCACATCCCATCGCATCCCATCGCATCGCATCCCATCGCATCCCATCCCATCGCATCCCATCCCATCGCATCCCATCACATCCAATCCCATCGCATCCCATCGCATCCCATCCCATTGCATCGCATCCCATCCCATCGCATCCCATCGCATCCCATCCCATCCCATCCCATCCCATCCCATCACATCCCATCACATCCCATCGCATCCCATCCCATCGCATCCCATCACATCCAATCCCATCGCATCCCATCGCATCGCATCCCATCCCATCGCATCCCATCCCATCCCATCGCATCCCATCGCATCCAATCGCATCCCATCGCATCACATCCCATCACATCCCATCACATCCCATCGCATCCCATCGCATCCCATCCCATCGCATCCCATCACATCCAATCCCATCGCATCCCATCCCATCGCATCCCATCCCATCCCATCACATCCCATCCCATCACATCCCATCACATCCCATCACATCCCATCGCATCCCATCACATCCAATCCCATCGCATCCCATCGCATCCCATCCCATCCCATCACATCCCATCGCATCCCATCCCATCGCATCCCATCACATCCAATCCCATCGCATCCCATCGCATCCCATCGCATCGCATCCCATCGCATCCCATCCCATCCCATCCCATCGCATCCCATCACATCCAATCCCATTGCATCCCATCGCATCCTATCCCATCGCATTGCATCCCATCCCATCGCATCCCATCCCATCACATCCCATCGCATCCCATCGCATCCCATCGCATCCCATCCCATCCCATCGCATCCCATCCCATCCCATCACATCCCATCCCATCCCATCACATCCCATCGCATCCCATCGCATCGCATCCCATCACATCCAATCCCATCGCATCCCATCGCATCGCATCCCATCGCATCCCATCCCATCCCATCCCATCACATCCCATTGCATCCCATCGCATCCCATCGCATCCCATCACATCACATCCAATCCCATCCCATCGCATCCCATCACATCCAATCCCATCGCATCCCATCGCATCCCATCCCATCCCATCGCATCCCATCCCATCACATCCCATCGCATCCCATCCCATCACATCCCATCGCATCCCATCACATCCAATCCCATCGCATCCCATCCCATCGCATCCCATCCCATCCCATCACATCCCATCCCATCACATCCCATCCCATCCCATCGCATCCAATTCCATCACATCACATCCAATCCCATCGCATCCCATCGCATCGCATCGCATCACATCCCATCCCATCCCATCGCATCTCATCGCATCCCATCGCATCGCATCCCATCCCATCGCATCCCATCGCATTGCATCCCATCCCATTCCATCGCATCCCATCCCATCGCATCCCATCGCATCGCATCCCATCCCATCCCATCGCATCCCATCCCATCGCATCCCATCCCATCGCATCCCATCGCATCCCATTGCATCTCATCCCATCCCATCCCATTGCATTCCATCCCATCCCATCGCATCCCATCGCATCGCATACCATCACATCCCATCCCATCCCATCGCATCCCATCCCATCCCATCGCATCCCATCGCATCGCATCCCATCACATCGCATCCCATCCCATCGCATCCCATCCCATCGCATCCCATCCCATCCCATCGCATCCCATCTCATCCCATCCCATCGCATCCCATCCTATCCCATCCCATCGCATCCCATCCCATCCCATCCCATCCCATCCCATCGCATCCCATCCCGTCACATCCCATCCCGTTACATCCAATCCCATCCCATCGCATCCCATCGCATCCCATCCCATCGCATTCCATCACATCCCATTCCATCCCATCGCATCCCATCCCATCGCATCGCATCCCATCGCATCCCATCTCATCCCATCCCATCGCATCCCATCACATCGCATCCCATCGCATCCCATCCCATCGCATCCCATCACATCCCATCCCATCCCATCCCATCGCATCCCATCACATCCCATCCCATCCCATTCCATCCCATCCCATCCCATAGCATCCCATCCCATCGCATCCCATCGCATCCCATCTCATCCCATCCCATCGCATCCCATCCCATCGTATCCCATCCTATCCCATCCCATCCCATCCCATCCCATCGCATCCCATCGCATCCCATCGCATCCCATCGCATCCCATCGCATCCCATCCCATCGCATCCCATCACATCCCATCCCATCGCATCCCATCGCATCCCATCGCATCCCATCGCATCCCATCCCATTCCATCCCATTCCATCCCATCGCATCCCATCCCATCCCATCGCATCCCATCGCATCGCATCCCATCGCATCCCATCTGTCATGGATATGCATTAATGTCTGTCTGCCATCTTACCTTCCTCCTCATGTGTTCATCTAGAGACCAGACCTCCTTCACCTGGCTTCCTTTATAATCTCCTCCCAGCCTGACTCCACCCCAGGCCCTATCACTGAACACTATATTAACCTGTGCACTGCAAGCCTGCTTTGCTGATCAACGTGTTTGTTAGGCATTGTGTGTTTGGGTTCCTGCCTGCTGTGTGCTACGTCTGTCTCTCTGTTACGTTATTGGCTTGTCCCCGACCATCCCTGTCTGCTCGTGACCCTTGACCTTCGGCTCGTTCTTCGTTATCCTTGTCTGCTTGTGGCCCCTGACCTTCGGCTTGTTATTCGGTTCTCTCTATCGTGTGCTGCTGCTTCCCCTTATCCTACGGGGCGTGAGCTAGGAAACTCCAGGGGCCGCGACCTGGTCCCAGCCTGCAGCGTAACATCCTCACCACTAGAGGCCCTGGAGAAGACCAGCTGGGTCTTAGACTCCGCGCCCTGGGGAATCTTGGCTCTCGCTTCCGTTGGGATCCCGGTTGTGCTCCTCTGGTCCCGCTTTCCACAACCACCCAGTTTCCTATCCACAGAAGCCAGCCATAGGGTTCACTACCTCGCGGTGCACTCCTGTCCCCCTACGGTGTGCATCTGTCACCTGGCCACAGGTGACCCTGACAGTTTGATCAGCCATGAACCCGGCTGACATCCCGCTTCCCGCGGATGATCCATTGCAGGGCATAGTTCGCAGACTTGAGACCCAGGAATCAAATCAGACCCAGGTGATGCGATTCCTCCAGGATCTGGCTTCTCGATTCGAGCAGCTTCAGGTCTCCTTGGGAACCCCGAATCCGCAACCCCAAGTACAACCAGCGGCTGTACCTATCGCACCAGTCGCAGCCTCACACTCACTAAGATTGCCAGCTCCGTTCCGTTTCTCTGGGGACTCCAAGGCCTGCAGGGGGTTTCTCAGCCAATGCACTATTCATTTTGAGCTTCAGCCTCAAAGCTTCCTATCTGACCGGGCTAAGGTAGCCTATATCATTTCCCTCCTCTCCGGTGAAGCTTTGGCCTGGGCTGCCCCCCTGTGGGAGAGGAACGATCCGGTGGTTTCCAGTCTGTCTGAATTCTTGAAGCTCTTTCGTGATATCTTCGAAGAGCCGGCTCGGGCTTCTTCAGCGGCTAGTGCTGTCTTACGTCTTCGCCAAGAATCTAGTTCAGTGGGGCAATATGCTCTTCAGTTCCGTATCCACACAGCTGAATTGAGCTGGAATAATGAGGCCCTGGTCGCTACCTTTTTACATGGCCTCTCTGACCGAGTGAAAGACGAATTAGCGGGAAGAGCCATTCCCGTCGGTCTGGACGATGTAATTTCATTATGCAACCAGATCGACATTCGTTTTCAAGAGAGGTCCTTAGAAAAAAGACGCCAGCACTCTCTGGGTCCTAGCCAGTCTGAGCTCCCCTCCCTTCATTCCGTGGAGCATCCTCTACCTGCTGAAGAACCTATGCAGCTGGGCCGGACCAGACTAACCCCCGAAGAACGTGCTAGGCGCAGAACTCTGGGCTTGTGCCTCTATTGTGGGGGCAAGGGTCATTTTCGTGACTCCTGCTCGCTTCGTCCGGGAAACGCTCGGGTCTAATACATTTGGAAGGTGGAGTATTGGACCCAGAAACATCACCTTCTCGCCTGCTCTTGCCGGTGTCCCTTCATGTAGGCACTTCTCCTCAGTCAACCCTTGCATACCTGGATTCCGGGGCTGCCGGCAATTTCATGGATTGGAGAACTGCTTCTTCTATGAAGCTTACCCTTTCACCTCTCACTACCCCATTGGTAGTCTCGGCAATTGATGGCACTGTTCTCCCAGGGGGCCCTATTCGCTTCCAGACGCTACCCATTAGGATGTCGGTAGGGATTCTCCACCAGGAGTGGATATCCTTTCTTATTCTACCCAAGGCCTCTACCCCAGTTGTATTGGGCCTCCCTTGGCTACAGCTCCACTCTCCACATGTGGACTGGGTCTCTGGGCAGATCCTGGCCTGGGGTTCCTCATGTTTCTCGTCGTGTCTTCTCAAGGTGACCCCCAAGGAGAGTCTTCCGGTTGCTGCCACTTCTGTTTCTTCTGATCTTCCCGCCGCATACAGCGATTACCGGGATGTGTTCTGTAAAAAATCAGCTGAGGTGCTTCCTCCCCACAGGTCTTTTGACTGTGCTATTGATCTTGTCCCCGGAGCAACTCTACCCAGGGGTCGTACCTACCCTCTGTCCATCCCAGAGACCCAGGCCATGTCGGAGTATGTAGCAGAGAATCTGGAGAGAGGGTTCATCCGGAAATCCTCATCGCCTGCAGGGGCAGGGTTCTTTTTTGTTGCCAAAAAGGATGGTACCTTAAGACCCTGCATCGATTATCGGGGTTTAAATGCGGTTACTATTAAAAATCGATACCCCTTACCCTTAATATCTGAGCTATTCGATAGGTTGAAGGGTGCCTCCATTTTCACCAAGTTGGATCTCAGAGGCGCGTACAATCTCATTCGAATACGGGAGGGTGACGAATGGAAGACTGCATTTAACACTAGAGACGGGCATTACGAATATCTGGTGATGCCTTTTGGTCTGTGTAATGCTCCAGCCGTGTTTCAAAACTTTGTCAATGAAATCTTCAGAGATCTGCTGTACCAGTTTGTTGTCATCTATCTGGATGACATTCTGATCTTTTCTGAAAATCTGCTCGTCCACAGAAACCATGTCCGCACTGTACTTCAACGTCTTAGAGAGAACAATCTCTATGCCAAGCTGGAGAAATGTTCCTTTGAATGTTCTGAGGTCCTGTTTTTGGGGTGCTTTGTCTCATGTTCGGGGCTTCGTATGGACCCTGGGAAGGTCTTGGCTATCACCAACTGGCCTCTTCCTGCTAGCCTCAAGGCCACACAGCGCTTTCTTGGCTTCACTAATTATTATAGGCAGTTCATAAGGAATTACTCTTCCATTGCCGCGCCTATTATCGCTTTGACCAAGAAGGGTGTGAATGCCAGAGACTGGCCTCCCGAAGCTGTCTCTGCATTTCACAACCTGAAACAGGCCTTTGTTTCTGGCCCCCTCTTGAGGAGACCAAATCCTGGGAATGCATTTTTTATTGAAGTGGACGCTTCCTCAATGGGGGTGGGAGCTGTGCTTCTTCAAATCTTTGAGAAGAGACGCCAACCATGTGCGTTCTTCTCCAAAAAATTTTCTCAGGCAGAGAGGAATTATGCCATCGGTGATCGGGAACTTCTCGCAATTAAATTGGCGTTAGAGGAGTGGCGTCATCTCTTGGAGGGTTCCCCTCACTCCATAACGATCTTTACCGATCACAAGAATTTACAGTATCTACAGAATGCTAAACGTCTGAATCCTAGACAGGCCAGGTGGAGTCTCTTCTTTGCCCGTTTTAATTTCACGATTACCTACAAACCTGGTTCCTGCAACGGTCGGGCTGATGCGCTCTCTAGGTCATTTGACACTTTGGACGAGGAGTCCGCCCCTGAACCTGAGCCGATCATTCCCACCTCATGCATTGTTGCCCACTCTACCACCCTGAAGTCTAAAATTCCGCCTGGTAAGACCTTTGTCCCCACTGAGCTAAGAGCTAAGATCCTTCGTTGGGGACATGATTCCAAGGTGGCAGGGCATTCTGGATTCCTCCGATCCTTCCTACTCATCAGTCGTCACTACTGGTGGCCTAATCTCCGCTCAGACGTCAAAGACTACGTTAAAGCTTGTCATGTCTGTGCTCAGTCCAAATCCTCCACACAAGCTCCTGCTGGTCTCCTCATGCCCTTGCCTATTCCTAAGGAACCCTGGGCCCATATTGCCATGGATTTTATCACCGATCTCCCACTGTCTGAGAATAATACAGTCATTTGGGTGGTAATCGATCGATTCTCCAAGATGGCTCATTTTGTTCCTCTTCCTGGTCTTCCTTCTGCCCCTGCCTTGGTTCCCATTTTCATTCGAGAAATTCTCCGCCTACATGGGGTCCCTTCTCATATTGTTTCCGACAGGGGAGTCCAATTCACGTCTCGTTTTTGGAGAGCCTTTTGCAAATCCCTCAATATTGTCTTGGATTTTTCTTCTTCTTACCATCCCCAATCCAATGGACAGACTGAGAGGGTTAATCAGGAGTTAGAGGTCTTTCTTCGCACCTTTGTGTCTTCTCACCATGACGATTGGTCCTCTCTACTCCCGTGGGCAGAATTCTCCCATAACAATCATGTGAATACCAGTTCGCAGAAGACACCCTTTTTCACAGTTTATGGAAAACACCCTCAACTTCCTCTTCCTATGATCTGTTCTCCAGACATTCCAGCTTTGGCTTCGGTTCAGGAGTCTCTCAATTCCGTTTGGGGTCACGTTCATGATTCCCTCCGGGCAGCTGCTGAAAAATTCAAAGGCTTTGCCGACCGCCGCAGGCGTAAACCGCCTTCTCTTCAGCCAGGGGACAAAGTCTGGCTCTCTACCAGGAACATCAAGCTCCGAGTTCCTTCTCTGAAGTTTGCTCCACGATTCATCGGTCCATACACGGTAACTGCTAAACTGAATCCGGTTTGTTTCAAACTCCAGATTCCTAAGAGCCTTAAAATCACTAACTCCTTTCATGTTGCTCTTCTAAAGCCTTTAGTCCTCAATAAATTCTCTCGTCCTCTTCCTACCGTGGCGCCTGTCTCTGAGGATAATCAGGAGTACGAGATCAGTCAAATTCTGGACTCCCGACTCTGTAAAGGCGTTCTTCAGTACCTCGTTCATTGGAAAGGGTTTGGTCCTGAGGAGAGGTCTTGGATCACTGCATCTGAGGTCTTTGCACCTCGTCTGTTAAAGGAGTTTCATCTGAAGTTTCCCTCTAAACCTGGGCCCAGGCGGGGAAGGGGGAGGCCTCGTAAGAGGGAGGGTACTGTCATGGATATGCATTAATGTCTGTCTGCCATCTTACCTTCCTCCTCATGTGTTCATCTAGAGACCAGACCTCCTTCACCTGGCTTCCTTTATAATCTCCTCCCAGCCTGACTCCACCCCAGGCCCTATCACTGAACACTATATTAACCTGTGCACTGCAAGCCTGCTTTGCTGATCAACGTGTTTGTTAGGCATTGTGTGTTTGGGTTCCTGCCTGCCGTGTGCTACGTCTGTCTCTCTGTTACGTTATTGGCTTGTCCCCGACCATCCCTGTCTGCTCGTGACCCTTGACCTTCGGCTCGTTCTTCGTTATCCTTGTCTGCTTGTGGCCCCTGACCTTCGGCTTGTTATTCGGTTCTCTCTATCGTGTGCTGCTGCTTCCCCTTATCCTACGGGGCGTGAGCTAGGAAACTCCAGGGGCCGCGACCTGGTCCCAGCCTGCAGCGTAACATCCTCACCACTAGAGGCCCTGGAGAAGACCAGCTGGGTCTTAGACTCCGCGCCCTGGGGAATCTTGGCTCTCGCTTCCGTTGGGATCCCGGTTGTGCTCCTCTGGTCCCGCTTTCCACAACCACCCAGTTTCCTATCCACAGAAGCCAGCCATAGGGTTCACTACCTCGCGGTGCACTCCTGTCCCCCTACGGTGTGCATCTGTCACCTGGCCACAGGTGACCCTGACACCATCCCATCGTATCCCATCCTATCCCATCCCATCCCATCGCATCCCATCCCATCGCATCCCATCCCATCGCATCCCATCCTGTCACATCCCATCCCATTACATCCAATCCCATCGCATCCCATCGCATCGCATCCCATCCCATCGCATCTCATCCCATCGCATCTCATCCCATCGCATCTCATCCCATCGCATCTCATCCCATCGCATCGCATCCCATCGCATCCCATCCCATCACATCCCATCGCATCTCATCCCATCGCATCGCATCCCATCACATCCCATCCCATCGCATCCTATCGCATCCCATCAAATCCCATCCCATTGCATCGCATCCCATCCCATTACATCACATCCCATCCCATCACATCACATCCCATCCCATCGCATCCCATCCAATTGCATCGCATCGCATCCCATCATATCCCACCCCATCCCATCGCATCCCATCGCATCCCATCCCATCACATCCCATCACATCACATCCCATCCCATCGCATCGCATCCCATCTCATCGCATCACATCCCATCTCATCCCATTGCATCGCATCCCATCACATCCTTATCCCATCCCATCGCATCCCATTGCATCGCATCCCATCGCATCGCATCCCATCGCATCCCATCGCATCGCATCCCATCCCATCACATCCCATCCCATCACATCCTCTCGCATCCCATACCATCCCATCACATCCCATCCCATCGCATCCCATCGCATCGCATCCCATCCCATCACATCCCATCCCATTGCATCGCATCCCATCGCATCCCATCGCATCCCATCCCATCCCATCACATCCCATCCCATCGCATCGGATCGCATCCCATCCCATCGCATCCCATCCCATCCCATCACATCCCATCCCATTGCATCCCATCGCATTGCGTCCCATCCCATCGCATCCCATTGGATCGCACCCCATCCCATCGCATCGCATCCCACCCCATTGCATCCCATCCCATCCCATCGCATCGCATCGCATCCCATCACATCCCATCCCATCGCATCCCATGGCATCCCATCCCATCGCATCCCATCACATCACATCCCATCCCATCACATCCCATTGCGTCCCATCGCATCCCATCCCATCCCATCGCATCCCATCCCATCCCATCACATCACATCCCATCCCATCACATCCCATTGCGTGCCATCGCATCCCATCACATCCCGTTGCGTCGCATCCCATCCCATCCCATCACATCCCATCGCATCGCATCCCATCATATCCCATCGCATCACATCCCAACCCATCCCATCACATCCCATCCCGTCACATCCCATCCCATTCCATCGTATCACCATCCCATCCCATTGCATCCCATCACATCCCATCGCATCCCATCCCATCCCATTGCATCGCATCCCATCCCATTACATCACATCCCATCCCATCCCATCCCATCGCATCGCATCCCATCATATCCCACCCCATCCCATCGCATCCCATCACATCACATCCCATCTCATCGCATCACATCCCATCTCATCCCGTTGCGTCGCATCCCATCCCATCCCATCCCATCACATCCCATCGCATCCCATCATATCCCATCACATCCCATCCCGTCACATCCCATCCCATTCCATCGTATCACCATCCCATCCCATTGCATCCCATCACATCCCATCGCATCCCATCCCATTGCATCGCATCCCATCCCATCCCATTACATCACATCCCATCCCATCACATCCCATCCCATCGCATCGCATCCCATCGCATCTCATCCCATCCATCTGCATCGCATCGCATCCCATCATATCCCACCCCATCCCATCGCATCCCATCCCATCGCATCCCATCCCATCCCATCGCATCTCATCCCATCGCATCCCATCTCATCGCATCACATCCCATCTCATCCCATTGCATCGCATCCCATCACATCCTTATCCCATCCCATCGCATCCCATCGCATCGCATCCCATCGCATCCCATCGCATCGCATCCCATCGCATCGCATCCCATCCCATCACATCCCATCGCATCCCATCGCATCTCATCCCATCCATCTGCATCGCATCCCATCATATCCCACCCCATCCCATCGCATCGCATCCCATCCCATCCCATCGCATCCCATCGCATCGCATCGCATCCCATCACATCCCATCGCATCCCATCCCATCACATCCTCTCGCATCCCATACCATCCCATCACATCACATCCCATCGCATCCCATCGCATCGCATCCCATCCCATCGCATCCCATCCCATCACATCCCATCCCATCGCATCGGATCGCATCCCATCGGATCGCATCCCATACCATCCTATCCCATCACATCCCATCCCATTGCATCCCATCGCATTGCGTCCCATCCCATCGCATCCCATTGGATCGCACCCCATCCCATCGCATCCCATCCCACCCCATTGCATCCCATACCATCCCATCGCATCCCATCCCATCGCATCGCATCCCATCGCATCCCCATCGCATCCCATCCCATCCCATCACATCCCATTGCGTCCCATCGCATCCCATCGCATCACATCCCATCCCATCCCATCGCATCGCATCGCATCCCATCATATCCCATCGCATCACATCCCAACCCATCCCATCACATCCCATCCCGTCACATCCCATCCCATTCCATCGTATCACCATCCCATCCCATCCCATTGCATCCCATCACATCCCATCGCATCCCATCGCATCCCATCGCATCCCATCACATCCAATTGCGTCGCATTACATCCCATCCCATCCCATTGCCTCGCATCCCATCACATCCCATCCCATCACATCCCATCCCATCGCATCCCATCACATCACATCGCATCCCATCCTATCCCATCACATCACATCCCATCGCATCCCATCGCATCCCATCGCATCCCATCACATCCAATCCCATCGCATCCCATCGCATCCCATCCCATCGCATCGCATTCCATTGCATCCCATCCCATCCCATCGCATCGCATCCCATCGCATCCCATCGCATCCCATCGCATCCCATCCCATCGCATCCCATCGCATCGCATCCCATCGCATCCCATTGCATCCCATCACATCCCATCCCATCACATCCCATCCCATCCCATCACATCCAATCCCCTCGCATCCCATCGCATCGCATCCCATCCCATCGCATCCCATCGCATCCCATCCCATCCCATCCTATCCCATCCCATCGCATCCCATCGCATCCCATCCCATCGTATCCCATCCCATCCCATCGCATCTCATCCCGTCACATCCCATCCCATTACATCGCATCCCATCGCATCGCATCCCATCCCATCCCATCCCATCCCATCGCATCCCATGGCATCCCATCGCATCCCATCCCATCTCATCCCATGGCATCGCATCCCATCTCATCCCATGGCATCTCATCCCATCGCATCCCATCTCATCGCATCCCATCGCATCGCATCGCATCCCATCGCATCCCATCCCATCGCATCGCATTCCATTGCATCCCATCGCATCCCATCCCATCACATCCAATCCCATCGCATCCCATCGCATCCCATCCCATCGCATCCCATCCCATCACATCCCATCACATCACATCCCATCCCATCCCATCGCATCCCATCCCATCACATCCCATCGCATCCCATCCCATCGCATCGCATCCCATCACATCCCATCCTATCCCATCCCATCACATCCCATCGCATCCCATCCCATCGCATCCCATCACATCCAATCCCATTGCATCCCATCGCATCGCATCCCATTGCATCCCATCCCATCGCATCCCATCCCATCACATCCCATCGCATCCCATCGCATCCCATCACATCCAATCCCATCGCATCCCATCGCATCGCATCCCATCCCATCCCATCGCATCGCATCCCATCGCATCCCATCCCATCGCATCACATCGCATCCCATCCCATCCCATCCCATCCCATCGCATCCCATCCCATCGCATCGCATCCCATCCCATCCCATCGCATCGCAATCCCATCGCATCCCATCCCATCGCATCCCATCCCATCCTATCGCATCCCATCGCATCTCATCCCATCCCATCCCATCCCATCCCATCACATCCCATCCCATCGCATCCCATCGCATCCCATCCCATCCCATCGCATCCCATCGCATCTCATCCCATCCCATCCCATCGCATTGCATCCCATCCCATCCCATCGCATCCCATCCCATCGCATCCCATCGCATCCCATCGCATCCTATCGCATCCCATCGCATCCCATCCCATCGTATCCCATCCTATCCCATCCCATCGCATCCCATCGTATCCCATCCCATCGCATCTCATCCCGTCACATCCCATCCCATTACATCCCATCGTATCGCATCGCATCCCATGGCATCCCATCCCATCGCATCCCATCCCATCTCATCCCATGGCATCGCATCCCATGGCATCTCATCCCATCGCATCCCATCGCATCGCATCCCATTGCATCCCATCCCATCGCATCGCATCGCATCTCATCCCATCGCATCCCATCACATCCCATCCCATCGCATCCCATCGCATCGCATCCTATCAAATCCCATCGCATCGCATCCCATCCCATCCCATCCCATACCATCCCATCCCATCCCATCTCATCCCATCCCATTGCATCGCATCCCATCATATCCCATCCCATCGCATCCCATCCCATCCCATCGCATCCCATCACATCACATTCCATCCCATCGCATCTCATCCCATCGCATCCCATCGCATCGCATCCCATCCCATCCCATCGCATTCCATTGCATCGCATCCCATCACATCCTATTCCATCCCATCCCATCGCATCCCATTGCATCGCATCCCATCGCATCGCATCCCATCGCATCCCATCGCATCCCATTGCATCGCATCCCATCCCATCGCATCCCATCGCATCCCATCGCATCCCATCACATCACATCCCATCCCATTGCATCCCATCGCATCGCATCCCATCCCATCCCATCACATCGGATCGCATCCCATCGCATCCCATCGCATCCCATACCATCCCATCACATCCCATCCCATCGCATCCCATCGCATCCCATCGCATTGCATCCCATCCCATCGCATCCCATCGGATCGCATTCCATCCCATCGCATCGCATCCCATCCCATCCCATTGCATCCCATACCATCCCATCGCATCCCATCCCATCGCATCCCATCCCATCGCATCCCATGCCATCCCATCGCACTGCATCTTATCCCATCCCATCACATCACATCCCATCGCATCCCATCCCATCACATCCCATCGCGTCCCATCCCTTTGCATCCCATCCCATCGCATCCCATCGCATCCCATCCCGTCACATCCCATCCCATCCCATCACATCACATCCCGTCGCGTCGCATCCCATCCCATCACATCACATCCCATCGCATTGCATCCCATCATATCCCATCGCATCACATCCCATCCCATCCCATCACATCCCATCCCATTACATCGCATCCCATCCCGCCACATCCCATCCCATCCCATCGTATCACCATCCCATCCCATCCCATTGCATCCCATCTCAACGCATCCCATCGCATCCCATCACATCCCATCCCATCGCATCCCATCCCATCGCATCCCATCGCATCCCATCACATCACATCCAATTGCGTCGCATTACATCCCATCCCATTGCATCGCATCGCATCCCATCCCATCACATCCCATTTCATCGCATCCCATCGCATCCCATCACATCCCATCACATCGCATCCCATCCTATCCCATCCCATCACATCCCATCCCATCCCATTGCATCCCATCTCATCCCATCCCATCGCATCCCATCGCGTCGCATTACATCCCATCCCATCGCATCCCACCCCATCCCATCGCATCCCATCCCATCGCATCCCATCGCATCCCATCACATCCCATCCCATCACATCCCATCCCATCGCATCTTATCGCATCACATCACATCACATCCAGTCGCATCCCATCCCATCCCATCGCATCACATCCCATGGCATCCCATCATATCCCATCGCATCACATCCCATCCCATCGCATCACATCCCATCGCATCCCATCACATCACATCCCATCCCATTGCATCTCATCTCATCCCATCGCATCCCATCCCGTCACATCCCATCCCATTGCATCCCATCCCATCCCATCCCATCACATCACATCCCATCGCATTGCATCACATCCCATCGCATCACATTCCATCCCATCCCATCGCATCACATCCCATCCCATCGCATCACATCCCATCGGAGCTCATTGTGAAATATTTCCCTCAGAATGAAGCCCTGTAGTGCCATCCACACACTGAGCAGATCAGTTCCAAAGCAATGCTGGATAGTATATTGTACATTAAAGTTCAGTCATGAATAACACAATACCGCGTTTCCTTGAAAATAAGCCTGGCTTATTTTCGGGGTAGGGCTTGCTATTGTGCGGTCTTCTCTACCCCTCTCCCTCCCTGCCTGACAGGAATCCCCTGTGTGAAGTAAAATGGAAAATTGTATTCTTACTTTTCCGTAATTTTCCTTTCCTGTCGTATCTTTATGGCAGCATACACCTTTGGGTTGTGGCTCCGCCCCCATAACCTGATAGGACCGTTTATCTATTAAGCCCAGAGCGGGCCCCCGCCCAGGTATTCTAGTATATATATATATACCTCACCTCAGACGGGTGGGCATCTGTATGCTGCCATGAAGATGCGACAGGAAAGGAAAATTACGGAAAGGTGAGTATACAATTTTCCATTTTCCTGTCGCATCATGGCAGCATACACCTTTGGGTGAATAACTCGCAGGCTGGGTGGGTCTGAGCATAAAGACAATTTTTCTTTACATGGAATAGAGATGTTGGACTGAATAATTGCTCGTCCAAACTCTGCCATGGACAATCTAGCAGAGTCCACCTTGTAATGAGAAATGAAGGTATTCCTTGAGGACCAGGTCGCTGCTCGGCAAATAGTTTCCGAGGACACTCTGCAGTAGGCCGCCCAGGAGGTTGCCATTGCCCTTGTAGAATGTGCCTTTAGGCCCTCAGGTATTTGCGTTTGACTCAGTGAATAAGCCTTTTTGATGGTCTTCACCAGCCATGTTGAGATGGTGCGAGAGGTTGCTGCTTGACCTCTTCTAAAGCCGTGTGGGATGACCAGGAGGTTTTCCGTAGTGATGTCGCGAACATAAAATTTTCCGTTCGCGAACGGCGAACGCGAACTGCCGCAAATGTTCGCGAACGGGCGAACCCGGCGAACCGCCATAGACTTCAATAGGCAGGCGAATTTTAAAACCCACAGGGACTCTTTCTGGCCACAATAGTGATGGAAAAGTTGTTTCAAGGGGACTAACACCTGGACTGTGGCATGCCGGAGGGGGATCCATGGCAAAACTCCCATGGAAAATTACGTAGTTGACGCAGAGTCGGGTTTTAATCCATAAAGGGCATAAATCACCTAACATTCCTAATGTGTTTGGAATAACGTGCTTTAAAACATCAGGTATGATGTTGTATCGATCAGGTAGTGTAAGGGTTACGCCCGCTTCACAGTGACAGACCAAACTCGGACAGACCAAACTCCCCGTTTAACGCACCGCAAACAACTGCAAACAGTCCATTTGCACAACCGCAAGGCTTTAATGATCATCTTAGATGATCACAAAGAAAATTTATGTTTTTTCTATGCAAAATTATCAAGCCGATCGCTTTTGGTCTGTTCACAATGAAGCAACGACCTTACCATCTGGGGTGTGCCAACAACGCCATTGCCAACACACTCATAGAGGTGGTCGCTTCATTGTGATACGCAAGCCCCTTCACCACAACAAGGTAACGATCACGAAGGGGAATTGACACAGGTATGTGTTTTTTTGTTTGTTTTTTTTGCAGCCACAGTGCAGCACCAGAGGCCAGAAAAATTAGGCATGTACACATGCCTGTAAAATTAGGTATTGTTGCAGCCGCTGCTGTAGCAGCGGCCAGAAAAAATTATGTTTTTCAGGCAGAAAGTGCCCTAAAACATTGCGGCTTGTGGACCATTTTTAGCCCAAGGCAGCTCATCTCATCAGGCCTTTTTTAGTCAAATGTATCGCCCACTGTCAGTCCCTTCGGGATCCATGCCTCATTCATCTTAATAAAAGGTGAGGTAATCTAGACTTTTTTGACCTAGGCGACTTCTCTTCTCAGTGACAATACCTCCTGCTGCACTGAAGGTCCTTTCTGAAAGGACACTTGAAGCGGGGCAGGCCAGAAGTTCTATCGCAAATTGGGATAGCTCAGGCCACAGGTCAAGCCTGCACACCCAGTAGTCAAGGGGTTCATCGCTCCTCAGAGTGTCGATATCTGCAGTTAAGGCGAGGTAGTCTGCTACCTGTCGGTCGAGTCGTTCTCTGAGGGTGGACCCCGAAGGGCTGTGGCGATGCGTAGGACTTAAAAAGCTCCGCATGTCCTCCATCAACAATACGTCTGTAAAGCGTCCTGTCCTTGCCGGCATGGTCGTGGTAGGAGGAGGATTACTTTCACCTCTTCCCCTGTTAGATTGCCGTTGTGCTGTGACATCACCCTTATACGCTGTGTAAAGCATACTTTTTAATTTATTTTGGAACTGCTGCATCCTTTCCGTCTTCCTGTAATTCGGTAACATTTCTGGCACTTTCTGCTTATACCGGGGGTCTAGTAGCGTGGCCACCCAATACAGGTCGTTCTCCTTCAGCCTTTTTATACGAGGGTCCCTCAACAGGCACAACAGCATGAAAGACCCCATTTGCACAAGGTTGGATGCCGAGCTACTCATGTCCTGTTCCTCGTCCTCACTGATCTCACTGAAGGTCTGTTCTTCCCCCCAGCCACGTACAACACCACGGGTACCAGATAGGTGACAACGAGCACCCTGGGATGCCTGCTGTGAAAGGAAAAATAGAAAAGCGCCTCTTAGCAAAACAGATTTATTATGTAGCAGACAATTTGTATCAAACACTTACATCATGGTAAGTATCAGGTGTCATCCAGTAGGATCAATGTTTATATTGCGTCCAGGATCTCTGACGCTAGTCCACGGATTTCCCAGGTCCCGGTTATGGTGGCCGCAAGTAGCCGGGATGCAGGCTGGCTTGTCCGTGATAGGAGACAGCAGCGAAAGATGGCAACGGTCGGTACGGAGAGGAGCGTCTGACGTCAGCTGGATGGTGCAGGGAACCACAACGCGTTTCAAAGCATGCGCAGCTCTCGTACAGGGCATGCGCGCTCCTTTCTCAAGTGTCTTGAGAAGACACTTGAGAAAGGAGCGCGCATGCCCTGTACGAGAGCTGCGCATGCTCTGAAACGCGTTGTGGTTCCCTGCACCATCCAGCTGACGTCAGACGCTCCTCTCCGGACCGACCGTTGCCATCTTTCGCTGCTGTCTCCTATCACGGACAAGCCAGCCTGCATCCCGGCTACTTGCGGCCACCATAACCGGGACCTGGGAAATCCGTGGACTAGCGTCAGAGATCCTGGACGCAATATAAACATTGATCCTACTGGATGACACCTGATACTTACCATGATGTAAGTGTTTGATACAAATTGTCTGCTACATAATAAATCTGTTTTGCTAAGAGGCGCTTTTCTATTTTTCCTTTCATGTCATTTTCCTTGAGTCGGCTTCAACTTGGAGAAGAGCTGCCCTGGGCAACTGAGTTTTTATTAAAGACTTCCTATCCACAATTGTTACTATAGAGTTTTTCAAAACCTTATGCTACCTGCCATCCCTTGGTAACAATAATAACTTTATGTCCACCTGATTGCAATACTTTTTTTGTTTTTTGATTTTCAACCTTTGTATAATATCCTTTACACATTTAGGATTAATAGTGTTTGTCTGTGCAGGCTTCCCAAGCGCTTGCATTTGCTATTGTTTGGGATGCCTGCTGTGGTTGGTCTTCCTCCTCCTCCTCAAAGCCACATTCCTCCTCTGACTCCTCTTCCTCAGACTCCTCTTCCAGCGTTGCCGCAGGTCCAGCAAGCGATGCTGATAAGGCTGTTTCTGGTGATGGTGACCACAACTCTTCCTCTTCCTCTTCACGCTCATCTACGGCCTGATCCAGCACTCTTCGCAGGGCAAGCTCCAGGAAGAAAACAAATGGGATGATGTCGCTGATGGTGCCTTCAGTGCGACTGACTAGGTTTGTCACCTCCTCAAAAGGACGCATGAGCCTACAGGCATTGCGCATGAGCGTCCAGTAACGTGGCAAAAAAATTCCCAGCTGCGCAGAGGCTGTCCTAGCACCCCGGTCATACAAATACTCGTTGACGGCTTTTTCTTGTTGGAGCAGGCGGTCGAACATTAGGGGTGTTGAATTCCAACGTGTCGGGCTGTCGCAAATCAAGCGCCTCACTGGCATGTTTCGCCGCTGGATATCTGAAAAGTGCGCCATGGCTGTGTAGGAACGCCTGAAATGGCCACACACCTTCCTGGCCTGCTTGAGGACATCCTGTAAGTCTGGGTACTTATGCACAAAGCGTTGTACAATCAGATTTAACACATGTGCCATGCACGGCACATGTGTCAACTTGCCCAAATTCAATGCCGCCAACAAATTGCTTCCGTTGTCACACACCACTTTGCCGATCTCCAGTTGGTGCGGAGTCAGCCACTGATCCACCTGTGCGTTCAGGGCGGACAGGAGTGCTGGTCCGGTGTGACTCTCTGCTTTCAGGCAAGTCAACCCCAAGACAGCGTGACACTGTCTTATCCGGGATGTGGAATAGCCCCTGGGGAGCTGGGGGGTGCTGTTGATGTGGAGCAAGACACAGCAGCAGAAGAGGACTCAGCCGAGGAGGTTATCGAAGAGGATGGAGTAGGAGGAGTAGAGGAGGTGACAGCAGGCCTGCCTGCAAGTCGTGGTGGTGTCACCACCAACTCCTCTGCAGAGCCACGCATTACATGCTTGGCAGCCGTCAGCAGGTTTACCCAATGAGCAGTGTAGGTGATATACCTGCCCTGACCGTGCTTTGCAGACCAGGTATCAGTGGTCAGATGGACCCTTGCCCCAACACTGTGTGCCAGACATGCCATGACTTCCTTTTGCACAATAGAGTACAGGTTGGGGATTGCCTTTTGTGAAAAGAAATTTCGGCCGGGTACCTTCCACTGCGGTGTCCCAATAGCTACAAATTTTTTGAAGGCCTCAGACTCCACCAGCTTGTATGGTAAAAGCTGGCGGGCTAAGAGTTCCGACAAGCCAGCTGTCAGACGCCGGGCAAGGGGGTGACTCTGTGACATTGGCTTCTTACGCTCAAACATGTCCTTGACAGACACCTGACTGTGGGCAGATGAGCAGGAACTGCTCAAGGCGAGAGACGTAGTGTCAGATGGTTGAGAGGGGGCAAGGAGGACAGCAGTGGTTGACGTGGCTGAAGATGCTGGACCAGGAGGAGGATGGTGGCTTTGAGCTTGTGTGCTGCTTGTACTCGTCATCATGTGTTGATCCCATAGGCGTTTGTGATGTGAGATCATGTGCCTTCGCAAAGCAGTTGTACCTAGGTGGGTGTTGGATTTCCCACGACTCAGTTTCTTTTGGCACAGGTTGCAAATGGCATCGCTGTTATCAGAGGCAGACACACAAAAAAAATGCCACACTGCTGAGCTTTGCAATGGCGGCATTCTGGTGGTGGCAACAGCATGCGTTGATTGGCGTGCTGTCTGGCTGACCCCGGGTGCCGATACATGCTGTCTGACTGTGCCACTAGCTCCTTGTGATGACCTACCCCTGCTTCCAACTCGTCTCCTCCTCCTCTCTGTCTCCCCATCTGAACTTTCCTTCTGTTCTTCTTCTCTTCGAGCGGGCACCCACGTGACATCCACATCGTCATCATCAACCGCTTCACTTGTATCTGACAACTCAGCAAAGGAAGCAGCAGTGGGTACAACATCATCATCATCACACCGTACATCCATGTGTGTAATGCTGCCTGACTGAGACATATCCCTTTTATCTACATCCTCTGGCAATAATGTTTGCGCATCACTCATTTCTTCCAACTCATGTGTAAATAACTCCTCTGACAGATCAAGTGAAGCAACTGTGGTGCTAGTGTTGGTGGTGGCGGCAGGCGGGCGAGTGGTAACTTGAGAGGTGCCCAAAGCTGAGCTGGAGAAGGATGGTGCGTCAAGGTTCCGAGCGGAAGCTGTAGAAGATTGGCTGTCCTGTGTTAGCCAGTCAACTATGTCCTCAGAACTTTTCGAGTTCAGGGTACGTGGCCCCTGAACACTGGGCATTGTTCTAGGGCCAAAGGGAATCACAGCACCACGACCACGACAGCCCCTGCGGGGTGGCCTGCCTCTGCCTGTCATTTTTTTTAGATTAGTTTAGTTGTACTATGCGTGCAAGCTACTGTGACACCAGATATGAGTGGCACTGTGCACTGGCAGAAGTTGGCACAGTAGACACTGTAGGTCTGACACACACGCTGGCAGGCAACTGACTGCTCATCTACTGCAGTCAAAACTGTTGTGGTTTTTTTTATGTAAGCTACTGTGCCGGGGAAAAAAAACAAGCAGACTGGTGTTTTACCAGCCCTAAAAAGGGCTTTTTGGGGTGCTGTCAGGACGCTGTGCTTACAGCAGAGATCAGATGAGTCTTTCAGGAGTGGAGTGAACACTGAATACACTGGCCTAGCCTAGCTTTCCCTATAAAATCAGCAGCAGCTAAACTGTCCCTCCTCTGGCTAACACTGTAGCTTAAGTTCAGACTGAATCTAAAATAGATGCTTTCCAGAAAAAAAACAAGCAGACTGGTGTTTTACCAGCCCTAAAAAGGGCTTTTTGGGGTGCTGTCAGGACGCTGTGCTTACAGCAGAGATCAGATGAGTCTTTCAGGAGTGGAGTGAACACTGAATACACTGGCCTAGCCTAGCTTTCCCTATAAAATCAGCAGCAGCTAAACTGTCCCTCCTCTGGCTAACACTGTAGCTTAAGTTCAGACTGAATCTAAAATAGATGCTTTCCAGAAAAAAAACAAGCAGACTGGTGTTTTACCAGCCCTAAAAAGGGCTTTTTGGGGTGCTGTCAGGACGCTGTGCTTACAGCAGAGATCAGATGAGTCTTTCAGGAGTGGAGTGAACACTGAATACACTGGCCTAGCCTAGCTTTCCCTATAAAATCAGCAGCAGCTAAACTGTCCCTCCTCTGGCTAACACTGTAGCTTAAGTTCAGACTGAATCTAAAATAGATGCTTTCCAGAAAAAAAACAAGCAGACTGGTGTTTTACCAGCCCTAAAAAGGGCTTTTTGGGGTGCTGTCAGGACGCTGTGCTTACAGCAGAGATCAGATGAGTCTTTCAGGAGTGGAGTGAACACTGAATACACTTGCCTATAGCTTTCCCTATAAAATCAGCAGCAGCTAAACTGTCCCTCCTCTGGCTAACACTGCAGCTTAAGTACAGACTGAATCTAAAATAGATGCTGTCCAGGAAAAAAAAAAAAGCAGACTGGTGTTTTACCAGCCCTAAAAAGGGCTTTTTGGGGTGCTGTCAGGACGCTGTGCTTACAGCAGAGATCAGATGAGTCTTTCAGGAGTGGAGTGAACACTGAATACACTTGCCTAGCCTAGCTTTCCCTATAAAATAAGCAGCAGCTAAACTGTCCCTCCTCTCGCTAAGACTGCAGCTTGAGAATGAATCTAAAATGGATGCTGTCCAGGAGGTGGGAGGGTCTGGGAGGGAGGGTATGCTGCTGATTGGCTGGAATGTGTCTGCTGACTGTGAGGTACAGGGTCAAAGTTTGCTCAATGATAATGAATAGGGGGCGGACCGAACATCGCATATGTTCGCCGGCCGCGGCGAACGCGAACAAGCTATGTTCGCCGGGAACTGTTCGCCGGCGAATAGTTCTGTACATCTCTACATACGAGTCCATAAATAGGAAAACATGGCTTGACATGTAGAATCTGTTCTTTAGGAGCATGACTTATAAGGAGGACATGCCATGGTGAGCTGTATTAATTGCCAATCAGTCTGCGATCCTCTGTGTCTTGTACGTGGGTCAGGCATCAGCGCTTTTCATCAAGGAAACTCTGGTCACGCGTCCAATCAGGCAACAGGAGCACCTCGTCACGACATAGAAAGAATAGAAATAAAAACGACATGAGTATATATATTCCCACTTCCTTTAACCACGATCCGCTGTAAAATAAAAATTAGATCCCCAAAGATTCCCAGACCCTTAAAAGGACTCCCAACCTTCACTAGCTATAGCTCTGGCTTCAACAGTTACATGAACCATCCCATTCTCAATGGATGAGAATTGTTCAATCGTTTCATAAGCCCGAGCCCCCCCCACCTTGTACATGCAGAAAACCATGCCCAGACCTGGTCGGGGTTGGTGAACAATTCCCTTCTAGCTGTCCCTGCCATTCTTAATTTCTCACACCATCAGATCCTTGCGATCGCCCGCGACCTAAGATGCTGGGACAGCTTCACCATCACTCATGAACCTCTTGCATTGGGGGAATTACCTTATAAGCTGCAGATCCGCATAAACACCAAACTAAAGTTCAAACACACTTGTGAGCTACCTAGTTGTCCCAAACCGACAAGAGGCAGAGCCATTAAAACTATAACCAATTTTACCCTCTAAAAATCCATCGTTAGATTCCATTGACAAGTGTCTATTTGGAGTCTTCACCAGTTTGTCAAAACTCCTCATACCCATAATAACATCATAAATGTCATGTACCTCTGTCATCGCTGGGGACTAAAACTCCTCATACCCATAATAACATCATAAATGACATGTACCTCTGTCATCGCTGGGGACTAAAACTCCTCATACCCATAATAACATCATAAATGTCATGTACCTCTGTCATCGCTGGGGACTAAAACTCCTCATACCCATAATAACATCATAAATGTCATGTACCTCTGTCATCACTGGGGACTAAAACTCCTCATACCCATAATAACATCATAAATGTCATGTACCTCTGTCATCACTGGGGACTAAAACTCCTCATACCCATAATAACATCATAAATGTCATGTACCTCTGTCATCACTGGGGGACTAAAACTCCTCATACCCATAATAACATCATAAATGACATGTACCTCTGTCATCACTGGGGACTAAAACTCCTCATACCCATAATAACATCATAAATGTCATGTACCTCTGTCATCGCTGGGGACTAAAACTCCTCATACCCATAATAACATCATAAATGTCATGTACCTCTGTCATCGCTGGGGACTAAAACTCCTCATACCCATAATAACATCATAAATGACATGTACCTCTGTCATCGCTGGGGACTAAAACTCCTCATACCCATAATAACATTATAAATGTCATGTACCGCTGTCATCACTGGGGGACTAAAACTCCTCATACCCATAATAACATCATAAATGTCATGTACCTCTGTCATCGCTGGGGACTAAAACTCCTCATACCCATAATAACATCATAAATGTCATGTACCTCTGTCATCACTGGGGACTAAAACTCCTCATACCCATAATAACATCATAAATGGCATGTACCTCTGTCATCGCTGGGGACTAAAACTCCTCATACCCATAATAACATCATAAATGACATGTACCTCTGTCATCACTGGGGGACTAAAACTCCTCATACCCATAATAACATCATAAATGTCATGTACCGCTGTCATCACTGGGGACTAAAACTCCTCATACCCATAATAACATCATAAATGTCATGTACCGCTGTCATCACTGGGGACTAAAACTCCTCATACCCATAATAACATCATAAATGACATGTACCTCTGTCATCGCTGGGGACTAAAACTCCTCATACCCATAATAACATCATAAATGTCATGTACCTCTGTCATCACTGGGGACTAAAACTCCTCATACCCATAATAACATCATAAATGACATGTACCTCTGTCATCACTGGGGGACTAAAACTCCTCATACCCATAATAACATCATAAATGTCATGTACCTCTGTCATCACTGGGGACTAAAACTCCTTATACCCATAATAACATCATAAATGTCATGTACCTCTGTCATCACTGGGGACTAAAACTCCTCATACCCATAATAACATCATAAATGTCATGTACCTCTGTCATCACTGGGGACTAAAACTCCTCATACCCATAATAACATCATAAATGTCATGTACCTCTGTCATCGCTGGGGACTAAAACTCCTCATACCCATAATAACATCATAAATGTCATGTACCACTGTCATCGCTGGGGACTAAAACTCCTCATACCCATAATAACATCATAAATGTCATGTACCTCTGTCATCACTGGGGACTAAAACTCCTCATACCCATAATAACATCATAAATGTCATGTACCTCTGTCATCGCTGGGGACTAAAACTCCTCATACCCATAATAACATCATAAATGTCATGTACCTCTGTCATCACTGGGGACTAAAACTCCTCATACCCATAATAACATCATAAATGTCATGTACCTCTGTCATCACTGGGGACTAAAACTCCTCATACCCATAATAACATCATAAATGTCATGTACCGCTGTCATCACTGGGGACTAAAACTCCTCATACCCATAATAACATCATAAATGTCATGTACCGCTGTCATCACTGGGGACTAAAACTCCTCATACCCATAATAACATCATAAATGACATGTACCTCTGTCATCGCTGGGGACTAAAACTCCTCATACCCATAATAACATCATAAATGTCATGTACCTCTGTCATCACTGGGGACTAAAACTCCTCATACCCATAATAACATCATAAATGACATGTACCTCTGTCATCGCTGGGGACTAAAACTCCTCATACCCATAATAACATCATAAATGACATGTACCGCTGTCATCACTGGGGACTAAAACTCCTCATACCCATAATAACATCATAAATGTCATGTACCTCTGTCATCACTGGGGACTAAAACTCCTCATACCCATAATAACATCATAAATGACATGTACCTCTGTCATCACTGGGGGACTAAAACTCCTCATACCCATAATAACATCATAAATGTCATGTACCGCTGTCATCACTGGGGACTAAAACTCCTCATACCCATAATAACATCATAAATGACATGTACCTCTGTCATCACTGGGGGACTAAAACTCCTCATACCCATAATAACATCATAAATGACATGTACCTCTGTCATCACTGGGGACTAAAACTCCTCATACCCATAATAACATCATAAATGTCATGTACCGCTGTCATCGCTGGGGACTAAAACTCCTCATACCCATAATAACATCATAAATGACATGTACCGCTGTCATCACTGGGGACTAAAACTCCTCATACCCATAATAACATCATAAATGTCATGTACCTCTGTCATCACTGGGGACTAAAACTCCTCATACCCATAATAACATCATAAATGTCATGTACCTCTGTCATCACTGGGGACTAAAACTCCTCATACCCATAATAACATCATAAATGTCATGTACCTCTGTCATCGCTGGGGACTAAAACTCCTCATACCCATAATAACATCATAAATGTCATGTACCGCTGTCATCACTGGGGACTAAAACTCCTCATACCCATAATAACATCATAAATGACATGTACCTCTGTCATCGCTGGGGACTAAAACTCCTCATACCCATAATAACATCATAAATGTCATGTACCTCTGTCATCACTGGGGGACTAAAACTCCTCATACCCATAATAACATCATAAATGTCATGTACCTCTGTCATCACTGGGGACTAAAACTCCTCATACCCATAATAACATCATAAATGTCATGTACCTCTGTCATCGCTGGGGACTAAAACTCCTCATACCCATAATAACACCATAAATGACATGTACCTCTGTCATCACTGGGGGACTAAAACTCCTCATACCCATAATAACATCATAAATGTCATGTACCTCTGTCATCACTGGGGACTAAAACTCCTCATACCCATAATAACATCATAAATGTCATGTACCTCTGTCATCACTGGGGACTAAAACTCCTCATACCCATAATAACATCATAAATGTCATGTACCTCTGTCATCGCTGGGGGACTAAAACTCCTCATACCCATAATAACATCATAAATGTCATGTACCTCTGTCATCACTGGGGGACTAAAACTCCTCATACCCATAATAACATCATAAATGACATGTACCTCTGTCATCACTGGGGACTAAAACTCCTCATACCCATAATAACATCATAAATGTCATGTACCTCTGTCATCGCTGGGGGACTAAAACTCCTCATACCCATAATAACATCATAAATGTCATGTACCTCTGTCATCGCTGGGGGACTAAAACTCCTCATACCCATAATAACATCATAAATGTCATGTACCTCTGTCATCACTGGGGACTAAAACTCCTCATACCCATAATAACATCATAAATGTCATGTACCGCTGTCATCACTGGGGACTAAAACTCCTCATACCCATAATAACATCATAAATGTCATGTACCTCTGTCATCGCTGGGGGACTAAAACTCCTCATACCCATAATAACATCATAAATGTCATGTACCTCTGTCATCGCTGGGGACTAAAACTCCTCATACCCATAATAACATCATAAGTGTCATGTACCTCTGTCATCGCTGGGGGACTAAAACTCCTCATACCCATAATAACATCATAAATGTCATGTACCTCTGTCATCGCTGGGGACTAAAACTCCTCATACCCATAATAACATCATAAATGTCATGTACCTCTGTCATCGCTGGGGGACTAAAACTCCTCATACCCATAATAACATCATAAATGGCATGTACCTCTGTCATCACTGGGGACTAAAACTCCTCATACCCATAATAACATCATAAATGGCATGTACCTCTGTCATCGCTGGGGACTAAAACTCCTCATACCCATAATAACATCATAAATGTCATGTACCTCTGTCATCGCTGGGGGACTAAAACTCCTCATACCCATAATAACATCATAAATGACATGTACCTCTGTCATCACTGGGGACTAAAACTCCTCATACCCATAATAACATCATAAATGACATGTACCTCTGTCATCACTGGGGGACTAAAACTCCTCATACCCATAATAACATCATAAATGTCATGTACCTCTGTCATCACTGGGGACTAAAACTCCTCATACCCATAATAACATCATAAATGTCATGTACCTCTGTCATCACTGGGGACTAAAACTCCTCATACCCATAATAACATCATAAATGTCATGTACCTCTGTCATCGCTGGGGACTAAAACTCCTCATACCCATAATAACATCATAAATGGCATGTACCTCTGTCATCGCTGGGGGACTAAAACTCCTCATACCCATAATAACATCATAAATGTCATGTACCTCTGTCATCACTGGGGACTAAAACTCCTCATACACATAATAACATCATAAATGTCATGTACCGCTGTCATCACTGGGGACTAAAACTCCTCATACCCATAATAACATCATAAATGTCATGTCCCTCTGTCATCACTGGGGACTAAAACTCCTCATACCCATAATAACATCATAAATGTCATGTACCTCTGTCATCACTGGGGACTAAAACTCCTCATACCCATAATAACATCATAAATGTCATGTACCTCTGTCATCACTGGGGACTAAAACTCCTCATACCCATAATAACATCATAAATGTCATGTACCTCTGTCATCGCTGGGGACTAAAACTCCTCATACCCATAATAACATCATAAATGTCATGTACCTCTGTCATCGCTGGGGGACTAAAACTCCTCATACCCATAATAACATCATAAATGTCATGTACCGCTGTCATCACTGGGGGACTAAAACTCCTCATACCCATAATAACATCATAAATGTCATGTACCTCTGTCATCACTGGGGACTAAAACTCCTCATACCCATAATAACATCATAAATGTCATGTACCTCTGTCATCGCTGGGGACTAAAACTCCTCATACCCATAATAACATCATAAATGTCATGTACCTCTGTCATCGCTGGGGGACTAAAACTCCTCATACCCATAATAACATCATAAATGTCATGTACCGCTGTCATCACTGGGGGACTAAAACTCCTCATACCCATAATAACATCATAAATGTCATGTACCTCTGTCATCGCTGGGGACTAAAACTCCTCATACCCATAATAACATCATAAATGTCATGTACCTCTGTCATCACTGGGGACTAAAACTCCTCATACCCATAATAACATCATAAATGTCATGTACCTCTGTCATCACTGGGGACTAAAACTCCTCATACCCATAATAACATCATAAATGTCATGTACCTCTGTCATCGCTGGGGACTAAAACTCCTCATACCCATAATAACATCATAAATGTCATGTACCTCTGTCATCGCTGGGGACTAAAACTCCTCATACCCATAATAACATCATAAATGTCATGTACCTCTGTCATCACTGGGGACTAAAACTCCTCATACCCATAATAACATCATAAATGTCATGTACCTCTGTCATCACTGGGGACTAAAACTCCTCATACCCATAATAACATCATAAATGTCATGTACCTCTGTCATCACTGGGGACTAAAACTCCTCATACCCATAATAACACCATAAATGTCATGTACCTCTGTCATCGCTGGGGACTAAAACTCCTCATACCCATAATAACATCATAAATGACATGTACCTCTGTCATCGCTGGGGACTAAAACTCCTCATACCCATAATAACATCATAAATGACATGTACCTCTGTCATCACTGGGGACTAAAACTCCTCATACCCATAATAACATCATAAATGACATGTACCTCTGTCATCACTGGGGACTAAAACTCCTCATACCCATAATAACATCATAAATGGCATGTACCGCTGTCATCACTGGGGACTAAAACTCCTCATACCCATAATAACATCATAAATGTCATGTACCTCTGTCATCGCTGAGGACTAAAACTCCTCATACCCATAATAACATCATAAATGACATGTACCTCTGTCATCACTGGGGACTAAAACTCCTCATACCCATAATAACATCATAAATGTCATGTACCTCTGTCATCGCTGGGGACTAAAACTCCTCATACCCATAATAACATCATAAATGTCATGTACCTCTGTCATCACTGGGGACTAAAACTCCTCATACCCATAATAACATCATAAATGGCATGTACCTCTGTCATCGCTGGGGACTAAAACTCCTCATACCCATAATAACATCATAAATGTCATGTACCTCTGTCATCGCTGGGGACTAAAACTCCTCATACCCATAATAACATCATAAATGACATGTACCTCTGTCATCACTGGGGGACTAAAACTCCTCATACCCATAATAACATCATAAATGTCATGTACCGCTGTCATCACTGGGGACTAAAACTCCTCATACCCATAATAACATCATAAATGACATGTACCACTGTCATCGCTGGGGACTAAAACTCCTCATACCCATAATAACATCATAAATGGCATGTACCTCTGTCATCGCTGGGGACTAAAACTCCTCATACCCATAATAACATCATAAATGTCATGTACCTCTGTCATCACTGGGGGGCTAAAACTCCTCATACCCATAATAACATCATAAATGTCATGTACCTCTGTCATCACTGGGGACTAAAACTCCTCATACCCATAATAACATCATAAATGGCATGTACCTCTGTCATCGCTGGGGACTAAAACTCCTCATACCCATAATAACATCATAAATGTCATGTACCTCTGTCATCACTGGGGACTAAAACTCCTCATACCCATAATAACATCATAAATGACATGTACCTCTGTCATCACTGGGGACTAAAACTCCTCATACCCATAATAACATCATAAATGACATGTACCTCTGTCATCACTGGGGACTAAAACTCCTCATACCCATAATAACATCATAAATGACATGTACCTCTGTCATCGCTGGGGACTAAAACTCCTCATACCCATAATAACATCATAAATGTCATGTACCTCTGTCATCACTGGGGACTAAAACTCCTCATACCCATAATAACATCATAAATGTCATGTACCGCTGTCATCACTGGGGGACTAAAACTCCTCATACCCATAATAACATCATAAATGGCATGTACCTCTGTCATCGCTGGGGGACTAAAACTCCTCATACCCATAATAACATCATAAATGTCATGTACCTCTGTCATCACTGGGGACTAAAACTCCTCATACCCATAATAACATCATAAATGTCATGTACCACTGTCATCGCTGGGGACTAAAACTCCTCATACCCATAATAACATCATAAATGTCATGTACCTCTGTCATCACTGGGGGACTAAAACTCCTCATACCCATAATAACATCATAAATGTCATGTACCTCTGTCATCACTGGGGACTAAAACTCCTCATACCCATAATAACATCATAAATGTCATGTACCGCTGTCATCACTGGGGACTAAAACTCCTCATACCCATAATAACATCATAAATGACATGTACCTCTGTCATCACTGGGGACTAAAACTCCTCATACCCATAATAACATCATAAATGTCATGTACCTCTGTCATCACTGGGGACTAAAACTCCTCATACCCATAATAACATCATAAATGTCATGTACCTCTGTCATCGCTGGGGACTAAAACTCCTCATACCCATAATAACATCATAAATGTCATGTACCTCTGTCATCACTGGGGGACTAAAACTCCTCATACCCATAATAACATCATAAATGTCATGTACCTCTGTCATCGCTGGGGGACTAAAACTCCTCATACCCATAATAACATCATAAATGTCATGTACCTCTGTCATCACTGGGGACTAAAACTCCTCATACCCATAATAACATCATAAATGTCATGTACCTCTGTCATCACTGGGGACTAAAACTCCTCATACCCATAATAACATCATAAATGGCATGTACCTCTGTCATCACTGGGGACTAAAACTCCTCATACCCATAATAACACCATAAATGTCATGTACCTCTATCATCACTGGGGACTAAAACTCCTCATACCCATAATAACATCATAAATGACATGTACCTCTGTCATCACTGGGGACTAAAACTCCTCATACCCATAATAACATCATAAATGTCATGTACCTCTGTCATCACTGGGGACTAAAACTCCTCATACCCATAATAACATCATAAATGTCATGTACCGCTGTCATCACTGGGGACTAAAACTCCTCATACCCATAATAACATCATAAATGTCATGTACCTCTGTCATCACTGGGGACTAAAACTCCTCATACCCATAATAACACCATAAATGGCATGTACCTCTGTCATCACTGGGGACTAAAACTCCTCATACCCATAATAACATCATAAATGTCATGTACCTCTGTCATCACTGGGGACTAAAACTCCTCATACCCATAATAACATCATAAATGGCATGTACCTCTGTCATCACTGGGGACTAAAACTCCTCATACCCATAATAACATCATAAATCTCATGTACCTCTGTCATCACTGGGGACTAAAACTCCTCATACCCATAATAACATCATAAATCTCATGTACCTCTGTCATCACTGGGGACTAAAACTCCTCATACCCATAATAACATCATAAATGTCATGTACCTCTGTCATCGCTGGGGGACTAAAACTCCTCATACCCATAATAACATCATAAATGACATGTACCGCTGTCATCGCTGGGGACTAAAACTCCTCATACCCATAATAACATCATAAATGTCATGTACCGCTGTCATCGCTGGGGACTAAAACTCCTCATACCCATAATAACATCATAAATGACATGTACCTCTGTCATCACTGGGGACTAAAACTCCTCATACCCATAATAACATCATAAATGTCATGTACCGCTGTCATCGCTGGGGACTAAAACTCGGTGAAGACTCAGAACAGACCATCGGTCCTGTTCGCTTTCTGAGCTAGTCAGGACATACACTTTAAATAATAACTTGGGATGCTTCATCGTTACCCTCGCTAAAATTTACTAAACAACAAAAATATAAATAAACAAAGATACTCCTCATTCTTTGGTGTGGTTGAGCCGCTTCTTGCAGTGGCTGGCGTGGTCTCATCCCTCAAGCTTCTTTACAACGACCCAGTCACCTGGTTGGAAAGAATGTAAACTGATTATTGTGTCGGGTCCAGGAGGGACTCGTGAAAACCTTTTGGTGGACATTTTGAAGTTCATGTCACAATGATCGCACCTCCCCCATCAGCCGAGAATATAAGTGACAGCTAATGAGGAAAGTACGACCCTGATTTTGATTGACCTCCAAACAACCCTCATATGACAATAACCCAGACATCGGGACTGTGGTCACTGCATAACCTGGGCGTGGCTTACAATACCTGGAGCCATTGACAAGGTTCTTAGCCTCTGGGATGGGAACCTACTTCACCAGACTGCTGCTCACCGATTCCAATTCTATTAAAGAAAGACAGTCTTGGCACAAACTTGGTTAGAATTACAGAGGTTATTATTAGTTTGAAAAAAAAAACTGTCACTCTTACATTTATCATTCTCCCCCCTTTTCTTCCTCATTACAGACTGAAGGAAGAAATGCGTGGTGCAGGAAAAAAGAAACAATGAAATAACCTGTGATACTTTTACCTCCTTATGCCCCGTACACACGATCGTTTTTAATGTCATTTTTTAAACCGACGTTTTTCTCCTCGTTTTTTTTCATGTTTCCTCTCAAGCCTGTCTTGCGTACACACTATCATTAAAAAAAACGATCAAGCAAAGCGCAGTGACGTTCAACACGTACGACGGCACTATAAAGGGGAAGTTCCGTTCGAATGGCGCCACCCTTCATGTTAGTAAAGTTTGTTGAGCGACGATTCGCGCTTTTCAGTCCGTTACTGTGTAATGAATGTGCTATCTCCATTACGAACGCTAGTTTTACCAGAACGAGCGCTCCCGTCTCATACTTGATTCTGAGCATGCGCGTTTTTTTTCACGTCGTGAAAGCATACACACTATCGTTTTTCACGTCGTTAAAAAAAAACGACATGAAAAACGACGTGAAAAAAGAGAGCATGTCCGGAATTTTTAATGGCCGTTTTTCACGTCGTTAAAAATGCTCTGGAGCCTACACACGATCATTTTTATTGGCCATTTTTTAAAATGGCATTTTTAACGGCATGAAAAACGATCGTGTGTATGGGGCATAAGACTCATGTATTTATCCATATGTACCGCTGTCTACATACACCTGTTCTCTGTGTACAAACTCCTTGGACCTGAAAAATACTTATAAGCAAAATCATTACTCTATCCTTCATATTTAACCTGCAAAGAATGGTAAACAATAATGACATTCCTGTACATTGGTAAATTGTCAATGACATTCTTTCAAAACTGATTCAAACAAAACCCTTTGTAACCCTTACTTTTCCCATTCCTACAAAAATACAACAACCGCGACGCATCAGAGGATCGCTGCGGTAAGTTAGAACATATTCACATTACTACATACAAATGTTCCGATACAAATGTGGGGGAGATACTTCATAGTTTCCAAAACCAAAATGAAAAAAACAAACAGCCGGAATTCTCCCTTCACTCTTTCAGAAATAGAAGAAAATACAATGGAAAAAACATGAGAGCAGCTCGAGAACCTTGCATGGACCAGCTATACAAAGTTCAAACAAACGGCAATGAGAATTTTAACCACCGCTCCTCCTCTGAGAATCACAAAAACCTGTACAACACCTCCATCAACACTCATCATTGCAGATTTCTGAAGCCACAGCTGAACTACATCAACTCCACAGGGATACCTAAAATAGTATCCTTGGACCACCTATGTTAATCTTTTTTTTTAAAGGCCTTTGCCCCAAAACTAGCCATTGTGCACCGTGTAACCATCTGACTGTGGGAAGCCTCCATTCCTTCCCTTTACACAGACCTCCTTGTGTCCATGGCAATTTGAATTGGCTTATCGTCTTATCCCTGCGTCCAGGAAAACCATTGCACCCATTTCGGAGAGCACCGCCCGGTGTCTTCTTCTACGGTGGATTGACGGACTGTCAGTCTCTTATTCTAACTGTCCACAGCATGGACATCTCTTCCCTATTCCTACCTATAGCATTGGCTACAGCTTTGACAGATTTGTATTTCCATAGAAGGGAAAGGTGCTTCACCAGAGACCTCATGGACTGGGCTGTAATTTCTTCACCCACCACTAGGTGTCCTCAATGCTCCACCTGCATTCTGTGCATCTAACTTGGGGCTAATATATAGGACTCCCAGCACCCATTTCGGAGCTCCCAGCAGGAAGTGATGTCACAACATGTGACCTCCTCCATAGGAAGTGAGGACACAGCATCTGACCTCCATGGGAGTGGTCATCATAGGATCTCCTCTTCACACAGGAAATGTCCATACAAGGATATCCCTTCCAACAGGGTTATTTAAATACATACAATACATGAATACACCGATGGCTAAAGTCTTATGGGCGTGTCCGGGCAGGGAAAGCGTGTATGCTCTTAGCAAGCGAAGCCGTATGGCTTTTAAACATGGATGCTTTCCCTGACTCCCTGCCTGTATTTGTATCAGAACACCAGCAATTGTATTCAGGTAAGCTTTAGGTGCACACTGTGCAAAGGACACTAAAACAAAATACTGCAGCTCCCTTCCTGTATTTGTATCAGAACACCAGCAAATGTATTCAGGTAAGCTTTAGGTGCACACTGTGCAAAGGACACAGCACACTAAGTGAAAATACTGCAGCTAGCACAATCACCTGCCTGCCTGTATATTATAAAGAGAATAACAGGAACGGATCTAGCTAAACTGAATACAGTGTATAAATATATATACAACACTTAGGATGCATATATATCCTCTACACACTGTAACTGAAGCTAACTGACTCGCCTGCCTGCTCTATCTAACCCAAATGAAATGACACTATCTCTCTCTCTCTCTGTCTTTAACCACCGCCGCAACACACTACACAAGGCCGCCACGCAGGTGGCCTTATATAGTGTGGGGCATGTACTAAACTCCCTGAGACATAATTGGCCAAAGCCACCCTGGCTTTGGCCAATTATGGCTCTCCATTTTCCCCGCGCTGTGATTGGCCAAAGCATTTCGGGTCATAGTGCATGCTTGGCCAATTATCAGCCAGCAATGCACTGCGATGCCGCAGTGAATTATGGGCAGTGACGCGCCACTCGAATTTGGCGTGAACGGCCCATAATGTTCGAAATTCGGCAAACGGTCGAACAGACCATGTTCGAGTTGAACATGGGTTAGACTCGAACTCGAAGTTCATTCCTAATCACAAATCAACACAGAACTCCTTCACACAATAGCAGAGTTAATTAACACAAACAACAATGCTGATCTAATGACTCTTACATTGAACTTCCTGGAATGCCCATATTAGGAGTTATACTTCCTGGTCATAGCCCTCACAGTGTAGAGGGGATAAAATCTTCATATTTCTTGAGAGATATTGTTAATGAATATCACTGTCCCATTTGAAGTAATCCCATCATATTCTCAGGGTTCATTATTTTCTTGCTCACCCTGTGCCCCTAATAGACAGGGTAACTTAGACATAAGATGTGCATGGGGAGCTGAAACAAATGTATCCAATACTTTCCAAGGGATTCTGGGTTCCACGGGCCCTCCCGTCACAATGTGCTTTGCTGTTCCATATTTCCATGGCTGTATTTCCTATGCAGATATATATTTTCTTTGTGTATAACAAGGACAGCCAGTGGCATTGCTGAGGAATAGTGAAGATAAGAGGACCTGCCCATGGATGGAGTGCAAGAAGAGGGCCCGGATCTGCACTGGGGGCTCCTCTCCTGTCCACCAATGACTAGATCCCAGTGATCTGATAGGAACACATCTGGGTAATATTAATCCAGCTGACACCATGCCCCTTTGTGACAGGTCCTCTTTCAGTGACCCATTAGCAGCAGGTGGAATCATTGGCTCTAGGTAGGGCCCTGGCTGGTGTGCTGTATCTCTCGGGGGGTCCCAGCTATTCTGATGACCCTTCCGTGTTACCATTAAAATCTCTCTGTCAAGGAAAACAAAGTCTGTATTTCTTCTTCTTTGAGGGGCCCAGGAATTCAGAGACTGTCGGGTTATACTGCCTCCTACAGGAAGAATGGGACACTGGCAAACAAACTGTGGGCCCAGTATTGCCCCTAATACTTGCCTTAGTTTTGTGGGAGTGTCCAGGAGAAGGGTTTCCTTTTCTCTGAGTATTTTTATAATAATAAAAGATTAATTTTGGGATAAAGTTTGTCCGTGTTCTGACATTGTGTACAGGTGGAAATCCCAGGTGGACCGTCATGGGGGAATAGAAAAGGGTCTTCACAAACCACAAGATTGGAGGAGCACAACTGTCTACAATGTCTTTGTATGATGGCAAATTAGCACTGGGAACACCTGAGCTCATTTAGGGGGGCAGCACATACTTTTGCCTCCACCTGAGGAGATCACACCCCACCCAATACCATTCCCTCCATCTGTGAAGACCCCACCTCATCTAATATCATCCCCGCCTCGCCCGAGGAGACCTTACCTCGCCCCTCCACCCGGGAAGACCCCACCTCATCCAATACCATCCCCTTCACCTGAGAAGAACCCACCTCACCTGATACCACCCCCTCCACCTGAGAAGACCCCACCTCACCCAATACGGTCCTCCTTGCACGAAGAGACCCCACCTCACCCAATACCATCCCCTCCACCTGAGGAGACCCCACATTACCCAATACCATCCCCTCCACCTGAGGAGACCCCACCTCACCTAATACCATCCCCTCCACCTTGTGTATGATATCTGTCTCTTATTCCAACTGTCCACAGCATGGACATCTCTTCCCTATTCCTATGTATAGCATTGGCTGCAGCTTTGACAGATTTGGATTTCCATAGAAGGGAAAGGTGCTTCACCAGAGACCTCAGAAGATTCCTGCTTCTCCTGCCTGCACCTACCTTCTTGCTAGCCATAGCAAGGTGTGTTTGGACTGGGCTGTAATGTCTTCACTCACCACTAGGTGTCCTCAATGCTCCACCTGCATTCTGTGCATCTAACTTGGGGCTAATATATAGGAAACATGCCATAATATTTTGCCATAAAATACATGCATGTTTACAAACAGAATATGGTAGGAACATATTATGTGGTAAATATAGAGAGAGGGCAGGGAGAGTGCAAGGGGGAAGGGAGAGGTGAGAGGGGGAAGGGAGAGGTGAGAGCGCAGAGAGAGATGAGAGAGGGGGGAAGAGAGAGATGAGAGAGGGGGAAGGGAGATATGAGAGAGGGGGGAAGGGAGATATGAGAGAAGGTGGGAGGGAGAGGAGAGAAAAGGGAGAGGTGAGAGCGCAGAGAGAGAGGTAAGAGGGGGAAGGGAAAGGAGAGGGGGAAGGGAGAGGTGACAGGAGGAGGGAGAGGTAAAAGAGGGAAGGGAGAGGTGAGAGGGAGAAGGGAAGGGAGAGAGGGGGCAAGGAGAGGTGAGAAGCCGAAGGGAGAGGTGCGAGGGGAAAGGGAGAGGAGAGAGGGGACAGGGAGAGGAGAGAGGGGGCAGGGAGAGGAGAGAGGGGGCAGGGAGAGGAGAGAGGGGGAAGGGAGAGGAGAGAGGGGGAAGGGAGAGGAGAGAGGGGGCAGGGAGAGGAGAGAGGGGGAAGCGAGAGGAGAGAGGGGGAAGCGAGAGGAGAGAGGGGGAAGCGAGAGGAGAGAGGGGGAAAGGAGGAGAGGGGAGAGGGAATTAGCTGTGGAGAACAAGCTGATAAGAAGTAGGTAATAATCACAGAATTGCAGAATAAGGTTAATAAAATATACAAAACTTTATTGACCCGTATCCAGGATCGAGGAGGCCAGGGAGGTGACCCTTTCTGAAGACCCAGCGCAGAGTCATGGTGACAGAGGGGCCTCTGGTAACTCTCCGGAGGGATGTTTTTCTCCTTGACATGGGCCAAGTTCCAAGAAGGAAGTTCATGTTCTACAGGTCAGTGGCAGTGACCAGCTTTACAAGTCAGTGGCAGTGACTTCAACTTTTTCACCCGGTCAGTGGCAGTGACCAACCTCATGGTCTGTGGCAGAGACCGTGCGCCAAGCCTGTTCGTGCAAACCAGAACAGGAGAGAAGTTAAATTAAGTTTGTGCCTGGACCTCCTCCCACCTTATCTGACCTGTGTCTCGTCTCAACCTGTCTGCTCTCAAAGAGACTATTTATTGTTCGCATAAATAAATAAGAAGTTGGACTTTTCAGTTGGTGTGGACAGTTGCTTTACTGGGGAGTTCTAAGGACTTGTTTCTGGAAACCGCAGAAATTAGATCAGCCTGCGAGGAGTCAAACACTGGCCACAGGCAGGCCCGAAAAACTAACACCGCTCAACCTCCCCATCCGGGAGGGTATGGGCTTGTGGTGCGGTGTGCCTCAGTCTTTTCTGCGGAGGAGCCAAGCAAAAGAAAATCAGGTAAAGTCTGGGGTGAGAGGGAGAAGGGAAGGGAGAGAGGGGGCAAGGAGAGGAGAGAGGGGGAAGGGAGAGGTGAGAAGCCGAAGGGAGAGGTGCGGGGGGGAAGGGAGAGGAGAGAGGGGGAAGGGAGAGGAGAGAGGGGGCAGGGAGAGGAGAGAGGGGGAAGGGAGAGGAGAGAGGGGGAAGCGAGAGGAGAGAGGGGGAAGCGAGAGGAGAGAGGGGGAAAGGAGGAGAGGGGAGAGGGGATTAGCTGTGGAGAACAAGCTGATAAGAAGTAGGTAATAATCACAGAATTGCAGAATAAGGTTAATAAAATATACAAAACTTTATTGATGAGTAAAAAACCTCAGTGGGGTAAATCTATAGAGAAAGACACCTTCCAATAACTAGGTAACAATATTGGTAGCACAGTAATCAATCGGGATAACCGCGTCCCTTTGGGTAATGATCAATGACATGAAAACCCTTCGGGGAATAATGCATGATCCTCATATACAATATACCAGACATGAAATGTAATCGGAAAAATACATAGGTAAATCCATTTAGATGATATAATAAATCATGGCAATAAAAAATTGCAGCAAGTTGGCAGTGAAAGGCAAAGTGGCTGAACGGACTCTGCACAATGAAATATTCATAGCCATGTTGGCAGAGAGTCATGCAGAGCAGAGATGGGGGAGTTTGCAGAAGTAAAGATGAACTATAAATGGGATCACTTGACTAAGCTTGTCATTCAGGGGGATAAAGTTCTGGTTGTGGAAGAAAAACTCTAATATAAGGCAGCAGAGTGCCGGCTATGAGATGTCAGTCTCTCCTTGAGATTGCTGATGGATCGGGTTCTGTTCTTATACAAGATAATGTCAGAAACATGGAGAAAGCAATTGCAGAGAGATGCAGCAAGCAGAGAGAGACACTGGGACCCGGTAATGCCGTATATGTTAGATAGAGCCGCATCACTTTATTACATCCAAAGAGAGGAGAGAGTGCAGGGAGAGAAAAAAGGACAGAGAGAGTGTGGGAAAAAGAAAGAAAATGCAATAAAATGAGAGTGCAGGAAGGGAAGAGTAGTATGGAGATTGGAGAGTAGTATGGAGGATGGAGAGTAGTATGGAGGATGGAGAGGAGTATGGAGGATGGAGAGGAGTATGGAGGATGGAGAGGAGTATGGAGGATGGAAAGTAGCATGGAGGATGGAAAGTAGCATGGAGGATGGAGAGTAGTAGGACAGCAGTAAAAGGAAGATGTGGTCTCTTTGTCTGTATCAGTGATTGTTCCAGTCAGCTTTTATTGATAAAAAAAATTCCTGCCATGAATGAGTCCTAATAATGAGTCGGATCCTCATCCTCATCATAGTAAGTATTGATAATATTGGAAAGTGAGGAATCCTACAGAGGGGAGAAGAGGGAATTCACAATGGGAGCCGACCATTATATCCATGAAGAGTAGAAGACTTTCCTTTAGAGGGTTGCAGAGAAATCCGAGGTGTTGGTGAGTACATCCTCTATACATGGAAGAGGTCCAGCAGACCCAACACCGGGACACAATCACCAGAAAAATCTCTGGCAGTCTACAAGAGATAATTGTACAATTACACCGAGATATTACATTGTATACATTCCATGAAATGTTTCATCAATACATATATATGTGAATGTGATGTGTATATCAATCCATTTTACACAGGGACTCTGTGTTATTTTCATCCAAACTCTGCCAAAGAGACACCAGAATGTATCCAAAAAATCTCTAATCTTGTTCCCAGTGCACTATATTGTGGCCTCATCATACAGACTGGCTCCCCAAGCCATTATTTATAACATAAAAGAAAGCTTACAGGAAGGAACGATTTAAAGGTCTTTTTTTTTCCTTCATAAATGTCAGTTTTGCTGCAACAGGTTATATATATGCAAAAATCAATAACAAAGGTAAGGTGGAGTGGGATTTTGTATGTAACTTGTAACAAATATTATAATGGCCTATGAATAAAATATTAACAAGGGTATAAATAAATGTTGATAAGTATTTTATTCACTATAGAAGCAGAAAGTTTAAGAAAGTTAAAATATTTAGAATTAATTAAATGACATTATAGTACAATATAGAACAGATTAAAGTTTCATTACATGTATTTATTTGATGTCCAACAATGTATCAAAACCAAGAAAGGAGCAGAGGGACAAATAGATCAATTAAAGCCTGTGGTGCAAGGTTATACTAGTATATTGTTATTTCACCTGAGTAATGTCGATACTGCAGTTAGTCCAATGGGGGGGAGCCTGATGTGCCCATAGGGTTAACCTCTGTGTCCTCACCAGGGAAGAAGAACAGACTCCTATGTAATGGTGGTCATAAGATTAATGTTTAGGCAAAAAAAAAAGTGAAAGCAAAAAAGGGAAAAACTTGTGAATATTGTAGGGTCTTACCTTACACTAACAGGGAAGCCAGTGTATGATCTGAGAAGTTAAAAAAAAATATATGTATATATTTTTAAAAGAAGATAGGTTGAATGACTGTGGGTATGAGCCAAGCCGCCCTTGGGTTTAAGTTTTAATCCCAATTGATGGTATTATAAGGGAAAACCATAGAAGGACCTACCGAACAGTGATAAAAAAAGGGGGGTCTATTAGATCAAAGAGGCAAGCGAGTAATGTCATAGTAAAATTTGTCCCAGCATGGGGATTCTCACCTGGTTCCCTGTGTGTGTGTGTATGTCTCATTCCAGTGTTTCCACATGTAATTGGACTGCTGAATGGAGACCTTCATGTGTTATGGTGTATACATATATAGGGGAGTCTGTTGTAATTACCAGGGGAGGAGGAAGGAGGGATCCCTGAGGCCGCCCACGTCACCCGGATCACAGATCCAAGTGGATTCTGTAGGATCCGGAGGGACGGGAGAGGGCTCATCTTAACACTGACATGCCAGATGAGTCTCACATCACAGCCCTGGTGTGTACCTCCTCCGAATCCATCTTCCATGTTTCCAGGTATCCCAGATGGAGTGTGGGTGGTGGCAAAATTGCTCCCAGCTGATAACTATCAGCAAGGGGGAGCCAGCGCTGTGCCAATGACCGGGGAGAGGATTGGGGCTGGCCGAGCACTAGAAATGACGCAAACCAGAAGTGCGTCTTCGGCGCTGTACATTCCAAGCGGACGGGAGTCTGAAACCAGAAGTGACGCGACCCGGAAGGCACTTCAAAACGGGATCAAGAAAGAATGTAAACATCCGTCCAGGTATTCATTTTAGTGATTTGAATCATTTGGATCAGTTCTAAAGAGGAGAGAATTGTGGGACTTTGGACTTTGTAGGCACAGAATGAAACTTGTTTAGAAAAATATAACAACATTTATTAGAAATAGATACAAAATTGCAATTCTTAAAAGACCTATAAAAGCAAAAACAAATATGCAAATAGACATCCACAATCAATGCAATAGCTGTTTGGATAGCTACATTATTAGCGGAACCTTAGGAAGAAAATCTTTCCATAGTGGCAAAGTCCTGAAAAGTGGCAAAATACAAGCAGGGAAAAAAAGAATTAGAAAAATAATATTACAAAATATGTATGGTATCAAAAGACAAAAAAGAGAAATGCATAGTGCTTGGCCTTAAGTCATAGGAGCAACCACATAGGATAAGTGAAACAACCAATGGGAGACAAATCTGACCATCAGGGGGACGTGGATAATAATGTATTAAAAGTATAGACAAAACGACTGCATAAGGTTACTGGGAAAATGTAAGATATGTAGGTAAATCACATAGCATAAGGGAGACAGTGCCAAATATATGCAAACTGTCATAGATAGTAGCTCAGTGTCAGAAAGATTTGCTGAACAAAAAATCTAGAAAGCCCTAAATGTTGATGGTAGTAATAAATATAAGCAATACTTACTGCAGTATAAAGTAACCAAGGTAGGCCATATAAAATACAAAAAATAGCGCCCAATGGGCAAGATCCAGGGAGGTGTAAAAGGTAGATCAAGCTGGTAGATAGGAAATACTGCTAGTCAATGCGGCTATAATGTGAAAATAAGAAATATGGCAGATTAGTTAGCCATTATAGATGTAAATGTCCGTATATCCATAGAAATAATAAAAAATAGGGATATCTTAGATGCATAGAGTAAACTTACCAAGGGAGCATAAGCTAGCAAGTAAATAACTTATTGCAAAAAATTCCCAGAAGTCTAGGGGAAGCAAAAACTCCTCAGAGCGTATCCAGGAGTAATAGTTGACAGCTGGACCAGCAGAGGGATTAGAAACTCCATGAACCAGTCGGTCAGATAGCCGTGAATGCCGTGGCAGTTGGCGTTAGCAGTAATAACCTACATGTATGTAAAACAAGGTCAGATCAGTCAGGTCAAAGATGGGAGAAGAAAGTTAAGGACAAGCCACTTAACAGGGCACCTACCTACAATACGATGAAACTGGAACGGACATAGCCTGCACGAGGAACCGCGGAGTGGGCAGCTGTGAGTACACGCTAGAAAAAGCGTGCTTAAATATCCACGACCCGGAACGTCAGTCAACAACCCGGCGCAGCCGGTGTGACGTCATTCGGAACCGTCCATAAGAGGCACTGCGCAGGCGCCGAATGCCACAACACCAGGACAACGCGTGTCCTCTGGTGAGCGGCACGTAGGGCTGCGCAGTGTCAACACCCAACACAGACAGGGGGAAGGAGAGGAAAAATACTTCCCCTGCTGGTAGGTATAGACGTCGCGTGTATCTATAGATGTGTAGCGGGGTGTCATATTTAGGGGGAGCATCTGAGTGGTAACTAGGCTCAGATGCACTAATTGTCAGGTTTTATGGACCATTTTGGCTTGTGGAGGATATCATTGGTGTCCAGTTCCCTGTGGTCTACAGGTGGCGCTGTCGCCATACGCCAGGGTTGAACCACCATTGGAGGGCTGTGCCTTTTGTGTCCCCTCGCGGCAGTAGTACAGCGGGGCGGGGAACCTGCTGTGCCTGCCGGGAGAGGGTATAAAAGGGACAGACCTCTTCCGTTCGGGGTCCACGCCCAGGCACCTTCGGCCTGGGGGTGAGTGAGGGTCGTCTCCGGGTGCCCTAGGCCTGGAGACAGAGCTGCTGTTCTATCTCAGACAACTTCAGTCTGGGGTGAGGTACTTTAGAGAAGGCCTGTGGCTCAGCAACCTTCGGCTGGGGTCCGCTAAGGATCAAGAGCTCCCAGGGATCTGCCTTCCTAGGGGACCCGTATCCATTTTTAAGGAGGCCAGGGAGGTGACCCTTTCTGAAGACCCAGCGCAGAGTCATGGTGACAGAGGGGCCTCTGGTAACTTTCCGGAGGGATGTTTTTCTCCTTGACATGGGCCAAGTTCCAAGAAGGAAGTTCATGTTCTACAGGTCAGTGGCAGTGACCAGCTTTACAAGTCAGTGGCAGTGACTTCAACTTTTTCACCCGGTCAGTGGCAGTGACCAACCTCACGGTCTGTGGCAGAGACCGTACGCCAAGCCTGTTCGTGCAAACCAGAACAGGAGAGAAGTTAAATTAAGTTTGTGCCTGGACCTCCTCCCACCTTATCTGACCTGTGTCTCGTCTCAACCTGTCTGCTCTCAAAGAGACTATTTATTGTTCGCATAAATAAATAAGAAGTTGGACTTTTCAGTTGGTGTGGACAGTTGCTTTACTGGGGAGTTCTAAGGACTTGTTTCTGGCAACCTCAGAAAGGAGATCAGCCTGCGAGGAGTCAAACACTGGCCGAAGGCAGGCCCGAAAAACTAACACCGCTCAACCTCCCCATCCGGGAGGGTATGGGCTTGTGGTGCGGTGTGCCTCAGTCTTTCCTGCGGAGGAGCCAAGCAGAAGAAAAGCAGGTAAAGTCTGGGGTGAGTGCGCTACAGATGGTAATATAGAACATAACGACGCCGGGTTGTTGACTGACGTTCTGGGTCGTGGATATTTAAGCATGCTCTTTCTAGCGTGTACTCACAGCTGCCAACTCGGCGGTTCCTCGTGCAGGCTATGTCCATTCCTGTTTCATCATATTGTAGGTAGGTGCCCTGTTAAGTGGCTTGTCCTTAACTTTCTTCTCCCATCTTTGATCTGACTGATCTACCCTTGTTTTACATACATGTAGGTTATTACTAGACTTGTGCACAACGGAAAAATTTGTTCCGTTTTGGTTCGTTTCTTTCCGGTCCTGTTGATTCGTAATCATTCGTAATTTTGCTAGACGGGATTTTTCGTGTTCGGACTCTTTTTTGTTGCTTTATAATTCGTACTTTCGGTAGAGTACGTTGTTTTTCGTTGATTCTGGACACAACTCCTACTTTCGTAACTTTTTTTGGGTTCGTTGATTCGTAATTTTCCGTGTCTCTCTCACAACGACGCTGCCTATTATGCCTAATGTGCTTCGAATGGATTTGTACTTTTCTAAATACATAGCGGTTATTTGTAACGATTCGAAATCTCGTATTTTACTTTCGTTTTTTACATGCGGCTATAGGCTCCGCCCCTGTACACCATTTTGAGAGGGTTCAGCACGGTGAGGGAGAAGCAGAGAGCAGAGCAGAGTGAGTGTTATTGTGCTTCGAATGGATTTGAAATCTCGTATTTTACTTTCGTTTTTTCATGCGGCTATAGCCTCCGCCCCTGTACACCATTTTGAGAGGGAGTTCAGCATGGTGAGGGAGAAGCAGAGAGCAGAGTGAGTGTTATTGTGCTTCGAATGGATTCGCACATTCGTAACTTTTTTCATAACGAATTATGCCGAAGACCTTCGGGCATTCGCTATTTTGCGGTATCATTTATTTCGGATTCGGTTTTATTCGTAATTGCTCTGTTCGGAAATTCGAATGCTTCCGAATGTCCGAAAGTTGCTAAATTCGGACGAATTTTGATTCGTTACGAAACGAATTGCACAAGCCTAGTTATTACTATTAACGCCAACTGCCACGGCATTTACGGCTATCTGACCTACTGGTTCATGGAGTTTCTAATCCCTCTGCTGGTCCAGCTGTCAACTATTACTCCTGGATAGGGATGGGCCCGGTGCTCGATTCGAACCCATGTTCGAATCGAGCATCGGGCGTTCGCTCGCTCGTCGAGCCCAGAACTATTTGGGCCGTTCGCATCACATTCGTGTGATGCGAGCGGCCCCGCAATGCATTGCGGCCGGCGCGGCCGGCGCAGTGCATTGCTGGCTGATGATTGGCCAAGCATGCACTGTGACCCCGCATGCTTGGCCAATCACAGCGCTCGAAACTCGGAGAGCAATAATTGGCTACAGGCAGGACGCCTGTAGCCAATTACAGCTCAGGGGCTTTAGTACACGCCCCACCATTTAAAAGGCAGCCACGCCATCGGCCCCGGTCACATGAGTTCCGGCTTTAGGAGAGATTAGTCTGCTGATTCAGTCTTTGCTTGATACTGAAAGATTTGCTCTTCTTTGCTAAACCATTGGCTATTTCTTTGCTAAACCATTGCTACCTAAGTCATTGATCGTTCATTGCTGCTGATTGCACAGTTAGCGTGTTATTAGCTGCTGCTGGGGATTAGTCTGGTGCGTGCTTACTGTTAGTACAGTATTGCAGTAGTACCAACCGCAGTGCTGTTAGCACAGCATTGCACCCCAACAGCACCCATAGGACTTCTAGTGTGTTAGTGGCAGCAAACAGAGCTCCTATATTTTCTTCTCAGCAGCACCCATAGGACTTCTAGTGTGTTAGTGGCAGCAAACAGAGCTCCTATATTTTCTTCTCAGCAGCACCCATAGGACTTCTAGTGTGTTAGTGGCAGCAAACAGAGCTCCTATATTTTCTTCTCAGCAGCACCCATAGGACTTCTAGTGTGTTAGTGGCATCACACAGAGCTCCTATATTTTCTTCTCAGCAGCACCCATAGGACTTCTAGTGTGTTAGTGGCAGCAAACAGAGCTCCTATATTTTCTTCTCAGCAGCACCCATAGGACTTCTAGTGTGTTAGTGGCAGCAAACAGAGCTCCTATATTTTCTTCTCAGCAGCACACATAGTACCTATAGTGTGTTAGTGTCAGCACCCATAGGACCTACAGTGTGTTGTGAGCACACATAGGAGTTCTATTTTTTATACTATATACACTACCGACTACAATGGCTGGAAGACCGCCAAGGAGAGGCAGAGCGTGCCGAGGCAAGAACACAGGGCAGGCAGGCTCTGTTTCTAGAGACAACAGTGCTGGCCGTGGACGTGGTCGTGCATCGTCATCAGCACGTGGCCATGGGACACGCTTGTCTTTGTTTTCGGCAGCTGGACATGTGGAGCCGCATCATGCCGAAGGCTTGGTAGAATGGATGACCAAGCCCTCCTCATCCTCCTCATCCTCTCTCACCCAGGCTCAGGGTACTGGCAGAGCAGCTGCCAACGCGTACTCAATGGCATCATCAGCCACCCCTTCCCTAGACCCACCATGTCCTCCTGAGGAGTCCCCCGAACTGTTTGAGCACAGTGTTGGGTACATGCTCCAGGAGGATGCCCAACGATTCGAAGGCTCGGATGATGATACCCAGCTTGAGGAAGTCAGTAGTGTGCGCGCAGAGAAAGGGGATGCTGAAGGACAGCAATCTGGCAGTAGTGTTCCACCAGCTGCAGCTTACTGCCAGGTTTGCTCTAGTGGTGAAGAGGGAGGGGATGATGAGGTCACTGACTCCACGTGGGTGCCTGAAGGGAGAGAGGAGGAGGAGGAGGAGGATGCAGCGTCACATGTCCAACGAGGCAGGATGCCCCCTGGAGGCCAGCTAGAGGCCAGCACAGCAACTGTACCACACCGCAGAGCTCCGCCTGTGCAGGGTGCTGCCTCTGCACGTTATCACAAAAGTTCTTTGGTGTGGGCCTTTTTTGAGACGAGTGCATCAGATCGCACCACTGCTATTTGCAATATTTGTCTCAAGCGTATCTCGCGTGGCCAAAACATCAGCCGCTTGGGCACCACAAGCATGAGCAGACATATGTCGACCTGCCATGCAGCTCGTTGGCAAGCACACATAAAAGACCCACACCAAAGAACAAAGCGGACCTCTCCTTGCTCCTCATCAGCTGGGATCTCCATCCCCACTATATCTTCAGTCCTCTCTGAAAGCTGCTCTGAGAGGACTGAAGGTGTAGAATTAGGTGTGTCACAACCAAGTACTTGCAGTACACCGACGTCCGATTGTAGCAGGCAAATTTCCCTGCCCCAGCTGCTGGACCGTCGAAAGAAGTATACTCCCAGCCATCCACATGCCCAGCGGTTGAATGCTAGCTTGGCTAAATTGCTAGCACTTCAACTGCTGCCTTTTCAGTTGATAGACTCGGCCCCCTTCCGTGAGTTTGTTCAATGTGCGGTTCCTCAGTGGCAGGTTCCCAAACGCCACTTTTTCTCACGGAAGGCAATTCCGTCTCTCTACTGGCATGTGGAAGGCAATGTCCATGCCTCGCTGGACAGGGCGGTCAGCGGTAAGGTGCATATTACCGCTGACTCATGGTCCAGCAGGCATGGACAGGGACGTTATCTTTCTTTCACGGCCCATTGGGTCACTCTATTGGTAGCTGGGAGGGATGCAGGACAAGGTGCAGTAGTGTTGGAGGTTGTTCCGCCACCACGCCTCCAAAATGCTACTACTGGTTGTGACACACCTCTCTCCTCCACCCCCTCCTCTTCTTCTTCCTCCATGTCCTCTTCGAGTGCTCTGTCCTCGGAACCAGCGGTGCTCCGTAGGCGTACAAGGGGCTACGCGAGTACGCAGGCAAAAAGATGCCATGCCGTGCTTGCGCTGGTGTGTTTGGGGGACAGGAGCCACACTGGGCCAGAGGTTCTGGCAGCTCTGCAGGGGCAGGCCGAGAGGTGGTTGACGCCACGCCAGCTTAAGCCAGGAATGGTCGTTTCTGATAATGGCACCAACCTCCTCTCCGCCCTGCGACAGGGGCAGCTTACCCATGTGCCCTGTATGGCTCACGTCCTCAACCTGGTGGTGCAGCGGTTCTTGGGCAGGTTCCCAGGCTTACAGGATGTCCTGAGGCAGGCCAGGAAAGTCTGTGTGCATTTCCGCCGATCTTATAATGCCAGTGCTCGGCTGACTGAGCTGCAAAAGGAGCTGAACCTGCCCAAGAACCGCCTAATATGTGACATGCCCACCAGGTGGAACTCAACGTTGGCCATGCTGCAGCGACTGCACACGCAGCAGAGGGCCATCAATGAGTACCTTTGCGACTACGGCACCAGGACAGGGTCAGGGGAGCTTGGCTTTTTTTCCCCACGCCAGTGGAGCATGATCAGGGATGCATGCACTGTCCTCTCACCATTTGAGGAGGCCACGAGGATGGTGAGCAGTGACAGTGCATGCATCAGTGACACTGTACCTCTTGTCCACCTGTTGGAGCATACGCTGCGTGGGATAATGGACAGGGCACTTGAGGCAGAACAGAGGCAGGAAGAGGAGGACTTCCTTGTCTCTCAAGGCCCCCTTTATCCAGACAATGTTCCTTCTGTCCCACCCATCACACAGGAAGAGGAGGAGGAGGAGGAGGAGGAGGAGGATTGTGTGAGCATGGAGGTGGAGCCTGGCACTCAGCATCAGCAGCAGCAGTCTTTTAGGGATGATGTACAGTCCCAACAAACCAGTGGACTTGTACGTGGCTGGGAGGAGGTGGCTGGCGATCATGTCATCCTCAGTGACCCAGAAGACTCCGGACCGAATGCCTCAGCTAACCTACGCTGCATGGCCTCCCTGATCCTGCAAAGCCTGCGGAAGGATCCTCGTGTTCTTCGGATCAAGGAGAGTGACCATTACTGGCTGGCCACTCTCCTTGATCCACGGTACAAGGGTAAGGTTGCGGACCTTATCTTGCCGTCGCAGAGGGAGCAGAGGATGAGACATCTCAGGGAGGCCTTGCAGAAAGGTCTGTGCAACGCGTTCCCAGAAACTGGGAGGTTACAAACTCCTGGTCCTGGACGACGAGTTGCTGAGGCTTCGGTCAGTAGCAGAAGGAGCGGTGGGGAAGGTGGACGTCTGACCGATGCGTTCAGACAATTTTTTAGTCCGCAGCCCCAAGGTATGATCGGTTCCAGCAACCATCGCCAGCGTCTGATATACATGGTGCAGGAATACCTAGGGGCAAGGTCAGACTTGGACACCTTTCCCACCGAAAATCCTCTGGCTTACTGGGTCCTGAGGATGGATCACTGGCCAGAGCTTGCACAGTATGCAATTGAGCTACTGGCCTGTCCTGCATCCAGCGTTCTTTCCGAACGCACATTCAGTGCTGCTGGAGGATTTGTCACCGATCATAGGGTGCGCCTGTCCACCGACTCGGTTGATCGACTGACCTTCATAAAAATGAATCAGTCTTGGATCACCACCAGCTACCAGACACCTGAAGCGGATATAACGGAATAATTTATAATGTCACATCCCTTCAAGACTGCCTATGCTGATGCTGAGTGACTGTCCTGTTATGTTCACTGACTATCCTCTTCCTCCTCCTCAATGATCCATGCCACCACACCAGTGCCTAAGGCACAATTTTTCAGCCCCTGTATAACAGGGGCGTGTAATTACAATTTTTTAAAAAGATGCTTCGCAACAGGTGGGACTGCTGTGCTCAGAGTACAGTATCTGTGAGGGGTTGCAGTGTTGTGGCACCAGCACCAGTGCCTAAGGCACAATTTTTCAGCCCCTGTTGGGGCGTGTAATTACAATTTTTAGGCAATGCTTTGCAACAGGTCTCATTGCTGTGCTCAGAGTACAGTATCTGTGAGGGGTTGCAGTGTTGTGGCACCAGCACCAGTGCCTAAGGCACAATTTTTCAGCCCCTGTATAACAGGGGCGTGTAATTACAATTTTTTAAAAAGATGCTTCGCAACAGGTGTGACTGCTGTGCTCAGAGTACAGTATCTGTGAGGGGTTGCAGTGTTGTGGCACCAGCACCAGTGCCTAAGGCACAATTTTTCAGCCCCTGTTGGGGCGTGTAATTACAATTTTTAGGCAATGCATTGCAACAGGTCTCATTGCTGTGCTCAGAGTACAGTATCTGTGAGGGGTTGCAGTGTTGTGGCACCAGCACCAGTGCCTAAGGCACAATTTTTCAGCCCCTGTATAACAGGGGCGTGTAATTACAATTTTTTAAAAAGATGCTTCGCAACAGGTGTGACTGCTGTGCTCCAAGTACAGTATCTGTGAGGGGTTGCAGTGTTGTGGCACCAGCACCAATGCCTAAGGCACAATTTTTCAGCCCCTGTTTAACAGGGGCGTGTAATTACAAATCTTGATCTAATAGTTCACAGCAGGGCCCATTCCTGCGCCCACCAAGAGTAACTATGAGGGCCTACAGTCTTGTGGCAACACCGTCCACCACCACCACCACCACCAAAGGCCCAATTTTTCTGCCCTGTTCAACAGGTGCATGCAATTACAAATCTTGATCTAATAACTCACAGCAGGGCCCATTCCTGCACCCACCAAGAGTAACTGTGAGGGCTTACAGTCTTGTGGCAACACCGTCCACCACCACCACCACCACCACCACCAAAGGCCCAATTTTTCTGCCCGGTTCAACAGGTGCATGCAAGTACAAATCTTGATCTATTAACTCACAGCAGGGCCCATTCCTGTGCCCACCAGTCTTGTGGCTACACCAATATCTAATAGGGCAAATTTCTGCAGAGTATATACGGCAGGCCCCTACTTTCAAACATCCAACTTACAAACGACTCCTACTTGCAAACGGCAAGAGAAAACAGGAAGTGAGAGGAAATCTACCCCTAGGAAGGAAAATTCTATCCTGTTAGATTTAATTTGGGAAAAAGGTATCTCCTCTCTACTGATGCTTTATCACCAATCCTTGTTTCAATTAAAACCCCACTTTTCCAAAAACATTTGTCATTGGGACGGAAAGTGAGGTGACATGTTCTGAACAGATGTGCAAAGACAGCAAATGTTACAGGGGTGATAACCCCTCCCTATGTTCTCCAAAAAGCTTAAAAATTGATTTTTTTTGGGATGTAGCTACACTTCATAATGTACCTGTTCAGATTCTACTTAAGAACAAACCTACAGTCCATGTCTTGTTTGCACCACCTATATACTGCTGTTCAGAGTATATAGGGTTGTAGGTATAGGGTTTTATTTTGGGTGCGGGGTCCCCCTTAGTATCCATACAAGACCCAAAGGGGCTGGGGTGGGGGGGGGGGGTGATGGGGTAGCCATGCCATTTTTCTCAAGGATTTTCAGCCATATGGCGGCCAGGACAAGACATGACATTAAAGCCGCAAGTGGTTTTAAATGGCTTCTTTTTTTCCTTTACAAATGTCATTTTGTGCAAGGACAGTTCTAAACACGGGAAACACATGCCACTTCACAGGCATACTTTAGACACCCCCCAGGTACCGTATTTAAAGGAAAATTTCACTTTTTTTTTTTTCACTTTATGCATCATTAAAATGACTGCTCCCGAAAAAACTTTAGTTTTTAAAATTTCTTTTTGCATTGATATATGTCCCCTGGGGCAGGACCCGGGTCCCCAAACCTGTTTTATAACATTAACATGCATATTGGCCGTTGTAATTAGCAATTTTGATTTCGAACGTTCGCGTCCATTATAACGAATAGGGTTCGAAAATTCGCGCGAACTTTCGGTCCGTTCGAAGGTTCTGGTGCGAACTGAACCCGGGGGTGTTCGGCTCATCCCTACTCCTGGATACGCTCTGAAGAGTTTTTGCTTCCCCTAGACTTCTGGGAATTTTTTGCAATAAGGTATTTACTTGCTAGCTTATGCTCCCTTGGTAAGTTTACTCTATCCCCATTTTTTTAATTATTTCTATGGGTATACGGACATTTATATCTATAATGGCTAACTAATCTGCCATATTTCTTGTTTTCACATTATAGCCGCATTGACTAGCAGTATTTCCTATCTACCAGCTTGATCTACCTTTTACACCTCCCTGGATCTTGCCCATTGGGCGCTATTTTTTGTATTTTATATGGCCTACCTTGGTTACTTTATACTGCAGTAAGTATTGCTTATATTTATTACTACCATCAACATTTAGGGCTTTCTAGATTTTTTTGTTCAGCAAATCTTTCTGACACTGAGCTACTATCTATGACAGTTTGCATATATTTGGCACTGTCTCCCTTATGATATGTGATTTACCTACATATCTTACATTTCCCCAGTAACCTTATGCAGTCTTTTTGTCTATACTTTTAATACATTATTATCCACGTCCCCCTGATGATCAGATTTGTCTCCCATTGGTTGTTTCACTTATCCTATGTGGTTGCTCCTATGACATAACCCCGACTTTTTTTGGCCAAGCACTATGCATTTCTCTTTTTTGTCTTTTGATACCATACATATTTTGTAATATTATTGTTCTAATTCTTTTTTTCCCCTTAATAGTTAAATATGCCTTGCTTTTGAAGAAGCATGCTCGCACGTAAAACATGTCAAGCCTTTGACTCTTATCAATGCAACTTGAAAACTCTCTGCTGCTGGTATTTTGCCACTTTTCAGGACTTTGCCACTATGGAAATATTTTCTTCTTAAGGTTCCGCTAATAATGTGGCTATCCAAACAGCTATTGCATTGATTGTGGATGTCTATTTGCATATTTGTTTTTGCTTTTTATAGGTCTTTTAAGAATTGCAATTTTGTATCTATTTCTAATAAATGTTGTTATATTTTTCTAAACAAGTTTCATTCTGTGCCTACAAAGTCCAAAGTCCCACAATTCTCTCCTCTTTATATGTCTTCATGAGGACGTGGCACATACTTTACATCTATGTATCCACAGTACCACTATGTGTGATGATACATTAATCAATTGTTTCAATTTGGATCAGTTCAGTGAAATGATTCAAATCACTGAATCAACGCATGACTCGTTTCCTCCAAGCTAAGATTGAGGATCATAACTTCAGTCCTGTGATACACTTAGTCAGTACAGTCAGCATATTAGATTAAGTAACTTTTTTTTGCTGCAATACAGCCATAAAAAATTAAAAAAAATAAAAACAGATACCTTGAATTATGCCATAACCAAAAATACAAATTACAGCTTGTTCTGGTACACACAAACATGAAAACATAAAGTTTAAATGGATCCTGACCTGAACATTGAAAACATTATTATCTGCTCCTATTTAAGTTAAAATGTAAAAACAGGATTTTTGAAACTTTATTACTGGAAAGGTGAGTACGTCTTTCAGTTATTATTTGCTCATGATTCAATAGAGACTCATTGTGAGCTCTCTAGACTGAGTCATTCATAGATTCAAGAGTCATGCTGCTGGCTCATACATTCACAGCTCATTGTAAAATACAGAATGATTGTGTTCACACAGTGCAGCGCTCAGCGACATCTATGCAAATCACATGTGATGTCTGTGCGATGCAAATTCAGCCATACAGATTTGTATGGCTGAATTTGCATCACATTCAGACCAAAGTTGTGCAGGACCCTTTTTTTTGGTCGGCACCAGAATCGGATCGCATGGGTGTTCACACACCCATGCGATCCGATACCTGTCCGAATTGACAGTTCACACTGCAATATGCGAACCGATCTGGGGGTGTCATTAACCTTGTATTGGCACTTCCAGCAGTTTGCAATCGCATAGGGCAGTGTGAACTGCCTGCAAGTCAGGTGCGATGCGAGAACCGCAGGGTTTCCCGCATGATCACACCAATGTGAACCGAGACTCATTCAGAGACTTCTCTCAGCAGCTCATGAATCTAATGTGCTCTGATGAGTCACTCATAGATTCAGGAGTCATTCTGCTCTGCTGGCTCACACAACTCATGATACAAAATATAATCTTGATTCTTGTGTGTTCTCTTTCTGAGTCATTCACAGACTAAACTGGACTTGACCAGCTCCTGCCTGCTTTACACATAGACATCATACAAAAGAGAATCGTGTGTGCTCTGTGATTTATTCAGAAACTTGAAGTCTTGGTAGCTCACAGCTAATCATGTTATATCTAATTTTACAAATCATGAGCTGAGGCTGCTGTGTTTTCAGCTACCTCTCTACTTATCCTGAAAGGGCAGGATCTTTGACAATTAATTGAATCAGATTCACTTTTATGACTCGATTCATTCAAACTCTGCAGTGAGTTGATTCACTGATTCGACTCAGTGATTCAGTAGTCAAGCCTAGTGGGATTCCAAGATGAAAAAAGGGTGCCAAATCCATATGCAGAGCTTCTACTCCCACAGGCAATGGGCAGACACGGGCCAGGCTATTTCCATCAGAACGGACAGCAGATCGACATAACATTGTTTATAAGGAAAACAAAATAAAATGAAATTAAACATAACTAAAAACCCATATAGATCTGAGGAAAACACTTGTGTATATATATATATATTACCTTTGGTCCATATATTCTTGGTATGACACAGATTATTGCTGGACATTTACAATATACATACAGATACCTTACAGAAATACATAATCTAGATATCAGAAAGGTACACATGGATATGTACATAGAGCATTGTTTATTATTAGCAAGTCAAGCCAATATGGCCATTCAACAAGGAAAAAATAAATTTTCAGATTAGAGTAGAAAAGGGAAAACAATGGGGAAAGAAGGAGGGGGAAGGGCTAAATTTACCATAAATTGGAGTCAAATATTTTAAAAAATGCGACATAGCTAATGGCGTCATTTAACCCTGGTGATTGAGTGGCCCTTAGTTTGTATATCCATTTAGCCTCAATTTTCAGGATTTTCTGATCAAATCCTTACCGGGGGTGAATTCTAGCAAGTACCTGGAACCTTAAAGAATCCATTTTTTAATCATGGGCCTGGGCAAAGTGTCTGGATATAGGTTTCTCAGAGACGCCTATATGTATATCCGTGACGTGTTCATTAATACGGCTCCAGAAATTTTGCTTAGTTTTGCCCACATAATGGCTTCCACAGCCACACGTGAGCAAATACACTCTGCCAATAGGGATGAGCCGAACACCCCCCCCGGTTCAGTTTGCATGAGAACTTGCGAACGGACCGAAAGTTTGCGCAAACTTTGGAACCCTATTAAATACAATGGACTTGAACGTTCAAAATCAAAAGTGCTAATTATAAAGGCTAATATGCAAGTTATTGTCCTAAAAATGGTTTGGGGACCTGGGTAATGCCCCAGGGGACATGTATCAATGCAAAAAAAAGTTTTAAAAACGGCTGTTTTTTCAGGAGCAGTGATTTTAATGATGCTTAAAGTGAAAAAAAAAAGTGAAATATTCCTTTAAATATCGTACCTGGGGGGTGTCTACAGTATGCCTGTGAAGTGGCACGTGTTTCCTGTGTTTTTAGAACTGTCCCTGCACAAAATGACATTTCTAAAGGAAAAAAAGTAATTTAAAAACTGCTTGCGGCTTTAATGTAATGTCTGGTCCCGGCAATATGGATGCAAATCATTAAGAAAAATGGCATGGGTACCCCCTTCCCCCCCCCAGCCCACTACCAGCCCCTTTGGGTCTTGTATGGATATTAAGGGGAACCCCGCACACAAAATTAAAAAAGGCCCTATATACTCTGAACAGCAGCATACAGGCGGTGCAAACAAGACAGGGACTGTAGATTTGTTCTTAAGTAAAATCTGCTTGTAATTTGGAACTGGTAAATTTTTTAAGTGTAGCTCCAGCCAAAAAATCTATTTTTAAGCTTTTTGGAAAACATAGGGAAGGGTTATCACCCCTGTAACATGTGTTTTGCTGTCTGTGCCCCTGTTCAGAACATTTCACCTCACTTTCCGTCCCAATGCCATTTTTTTTTTAAATAGATTTTTTTTTATTGAAACAAGGATTGGTGATAAAGCATCAGTGGAGAGGAGACACCTTTTTCCCATATTAACTCTTACAGGAGAGAATTTCCCTTCCTAGGGGTAGATTTCCTCTCACTTCCTGTTGTCTCCTTCCGTTTGCAAGTAGTAGTCGTTTGTAAGTTGGATGTTTGAAAGTAGGGGCCTGCCCTATATACTCTGCTGAAATTTGCCCGTTACATGTTGGTGTTGCCACGACACAGTGACCCCTCACAGTTACTCTTGGTGGGCGCTGGAACACCCTGCTGTGAACTATTATATCAAAAATTGTAATTACATGCCATTGTTGAACAGTGGTAGGAAAAATTGGGCCTTTGATGGTGGTGCTGGTGCCACAACACTGTAAGTCCTCACAGTTACTCTTGGTGGGAGCAGGAATGGGCCCTGCTGTGAATTATTAGATCAAGAATTGTAATTACATGCTCCTGTTGAACAGGGGCATAAAAATTGAGCCTTAGGCACTGGTGCCACAACACTGCGACCCCTCACAGATACTGTACTTGGAGCGCAGCAATGAGCCCTGCTGCAAAGTATTGCACCAAAAATTGTAATTACACGCCCCTATTAAACAGGGGAAGAAAAATTGGGCCTTAGGCACTGGTGCTGGTGCCACAACACTGCAACCCCTCACAGATACTCTATTAGGAGCGCAGGAATGAGTCCTGCTGCAAAGTATTGCATCAAAAATTGTATTTACACGCCCCTGTTAAACAGCGGCTGAAAAATTGGGCCTTAGACACTGGTGCTGGTGCCACAACACTGCAACCCCTCACAGATCCTGTAGTTGGAGCGCAACAATGAGCCCTGCTGCAAAACATTGCATCAAAAATTGTAAATACACGCTTCTGTTAAACGGGCTGAAAAATTGGGCCTTAGCCACTGGTGGCGGTGCCCAGAACCAAAAATGTTCTTACAAGCTATCAGCATGATCATTGAGTAGGAAGAGGATAGTCACTCAGCATAACAGGATAGTCACTCAGCATCAGCATAGGCAGTCTTGAAGGGATCTGACATTTAAAAAAAAAATCGGTTACATCAGCATCAGGTGCTTGGTAGCTGATGGTGATCCAAGACTGATTCATTTTTATGAAGGTCAGTTGATCGACCGAGTCGGTGGACAGGCCCACCCCGTGACCGGTTACAAATCCTCCAGCAGCACCGAATGTGCATTCCCAAAGAACGCTGGATGCAGGACAGGCCAGTAGCTCAATTGCATACTGCGCAAGCTCTGGCCAGTGATCCATCCTCAAGACCCAGTAACCCAGAGGATTTTCGATGAGAAAGGTGTCCAAGTCTGATCCTGCCCCTAGGTATTCCTGCACCATGAAAACCAGACGCTGGCGATGGTTGCTGGAACCGATCATACCTTGGGGCTGCGTACTAAAAAATTGTCTGAATGCATTGGTCAGACGGCCACCTTCTCCACCGCTCCTTCTTTGACTGACCGAAGCCTCAGCAACACGTTGTCCAGGACCAGGAATTTATAAACTCCCAGTTTCTGCAACACCTCCTGAAGATGCTTCATCCTCTGCTCCCTCTGCGATGGCAAGATAAGGTCCGCAACCTTACCCTTGTAATGTGGATCAAGGAGGGTTGCCAGCCAGTAATGATCCCTCTTCTTGATCGCACAAATACGAGGATCCTTCCGCAGGCTTTGCAGGATCAGGGAGGCCATGCAGCGTAGGTTTGCTGAGGCATTCGGTGCGGAGTCCTCTGGGTCACTGAGGACGACATGATCCGCAGCCACCTCCTCCCAGCCACGTACAAGTCCATGGGTGTCTTGGAACTGTAATTGATCCCTTGAAGACTGCTGCTGACGCTGAGTGCTAGTCTCCACCTCCATGCTGACACAATCCTCCTCCTCGTCCTCTTCCTGTGTGATAGGCGGGCCAGCAGGAACACTGTCTGGATAAAGGGGGCCTTGAGAGGTAAGGAAGTCCTCCTCTTCCTGCCTCTGTTCTGTCTCAAGTGCCCTGTCCATTATTCCACGCAGTGTGTGCTCCAACAGGTGGACAAGAGGGACAGTGTCACTGATGCATGCACTGTCACTTCTCACCATCCTCGTGGCCTCCTCAAATGGTGCCAGGACAGTGCATGCATCCCTGATCATGGCCCACTGGCGTGGGGAAAAAAATCCAAGCTTCCCTGACCCTGTCCTGGAGCCATATTGTAACAGATACTTATTGATGGCCCTCTGCTGCGTGTGCAGCCGCTGCAGCATGGCGAACCTAGAGTTCCACCTGGTTCTTGGGCAGGTTGTAATCCTTTTGCAGGTCAGCCAGCTGAGCACTGGCATTAGATGACTGGCGGAAATGCCCACAGAGTTTCCTGGCCTGCTTCACGACCTCCTGTAAGCCCGGGTACCTGCCCAAGAACTGCTGCACCACCAAGTTAAGGACGTGAGCCAAACAGGGCACATGGGTCAGTTGTCCCTGTCGGAGGGCGGAGAGGAGGTTGGTGCCATTGTCACAAACCACCTTTTCTGGCTTAAGCTGGCGTGGCGTCAACCACCTCTGATCCTGCCCCTGCAGAGCTGACATAATCTCTGCCCCAGTGTGGGTCCTGTCCCCCAAGCACACCAGCTCAAGCACCGCATGGCATCTTTTTGCCTGCGTACTTGTGTAGCCCCTTGAACGCCTAGGGAGCACCGCTGGTTCCAAGGACAAAGCACAGGTAGAGGCCATGGAGGAAGAAGAAGAGGAGGGGGTGTAGAAGAGAGGTGTGTCAGAATCACCAGTAGTAACATTTTGGAGGCGTGGTGGCGGAACAACCTCCAACACTACCGCACCTTGTCCTGCATCCTTCCCAGCTTCCAGCTGGTAACGTCCCTGTCCATGCCTGCTGGATCATGAGTCAGCGGTAATATGCACCTTACCGCTGACCACCCTGTCCAGCGAGGCCAAGACATTGCCTTCCACATGCCGGTAGAGAGCGGGAATCGCCTTCCGTGAGTTAAAGTGGCGTTTGGGAACCTGCCACTGAGGAACCGCACATTCCACAAACTCACGGAAGGGGGCAGAGTCTACCAACTTAAAAGGCAGCAGTTGAAGTGCTAGCAATTTAGCCAAGCTAGCATTCAACCGCTGGGCATGTGGATGGCTGGGAGCGAACTTCTTTCGGCGGTGCAGCAGCTGGGGCAGGGAAATTTGCCTGGTACAATCGGACGTCGGTGTACTGCTAGCAGATTGCCCGCAAGAACTTGGCTGTGACACACCTAATTCTACACCTTCATTCCTCTCAGTGCAGGTTTCAGAGAGGACTGAAGGTATAGTGTGGTTGGAGATCCCAGCTGATGAAGAGCAAGGAGAGGTCCGCTTTGTTCTTTGGTGTGGGTCTTTTAGGTACGCTTGCCAATGAACTGCATGGCAGGTCGACATATGTCTGGTCAAGCATGTGGTGCCCAAGCGGCTGATTTTTTGGCCACGCGAGATACGCTTCAGGCATATGTTGCAAATGGCAACGGTGCGATCTGCTGCACACGTCTGAAAAAAGAGTATGGGTGTGAATCCGCGAAATGGACCTAATATGCCAGTTGGAATGCACAACTGGGGTGTAGCAAAACGTCCTGTGATGAATAAGTAAGGAGCTGCCTCTACATAAGGAGCTCCAGATGACGTCGGACCAGACGAAACCGGTAGAGCGGACAAGCTGAATGTCACAAACACTTCCAGGATCTGTCAGCATTTGTTTTTACATGCCTGTTTGATACAGCTCAAATGTGAGTAACACTGCTAAAAGTTTAATAAAAGTGTTTTGTTGCGGAATTACACTATTTGGGATTCCTTTCCTTTCCTTCTTACTATGAGATAATACTGGGATTACCACAAAGGGACCAGAGAGACGAGACACCACCAGAGTGCTGCACAGTGGCATACACTGAACGTTTTTCACCCCAAGAGAGGGTGAACATCTGGTGAGTGCAGTCTTTATTGGAGCACGGTTTGCTGGGGGTACCAGACTTGAAGATAATAAAAGGTCACATCACTAGGCACTGGGCACCTAGCATCTGAAAACTACAAAATCATTGGACAATCACATCGCTCAATCAAATTGCATGAGTTTTCATTTGCACTTTACTACATAGTCGCTAGACTTTTTGTATACACCTAGCATAGTCGCTGGACACCTAGCATCTGAAAACTTCAAGATCAAATCATTGGACAATCACATTGGTTTATCAATTTGCATGTGTTTGCATTTTACACTTTATCATATAGTCGCAGGACATTTTGCATGCATTTTTTTCCTTATTTTTATTATTATTATTATTATTACTGTTTTTTGTATTGTTTTTTTATATATTGGATATCTTTTTACACTGCTATCACCACTAATTTTTCACAATATTTTATTTCTTTTTATATCCGCATCAACTTAATTAGCACGTATTTATACATTTCAGTGAATTATTGAGGAGTGATTATTATTGCACCATTTGACACTAGTATAATATAGGGGTATTTATTTATTATATTTGTATTTAATTCACTTGCACTTTATAGCAAGTAAGTCCATGAATTGTAATTAGCGCCAATTCTACACCTCGTTTCAATCTACGTCTGAAAAAAGGCCCACACCAAAGAACATTTGGAATAACGCACAGAAACAGCAGCGCCCTGCACATGCGGAGCTCTGCAGTGTGATGCAGTCGGTGTGCTGCCCTTAAGCAGGCTCCTGAAGGGCATCCTGCCTTGTTGAAGATGTGCCTCCTTCTCCTCCTCCTCTCTCCTATCAGGCACCCACGTGGAGTCAGTGACCTCATCATCCCCTGCCTCCTCATCACTGGAGCAAATCTGGCAGTGTGCTGCAGCTGGGGGAACATGACTGCCAGATAGCTGTCCTTGTTGGGCACCCCCTCTCTCTGGGCTCACGTTACTACCTCCTCTATCTGGGCTCACGTTACTGCCTTCCTCTAGTTGGGTTCCATCATCGGAGCCTTCAAAACGCTGGGCATCCTTCTGGAGCATGTACCCAACACTGTGGTCAAACAGTTCAGGGGACTCCTCAGGAGGACATGGTGGGGCTAGGGAAGGAGTGACTGATGCAATTGAGCCGAGGGAAGAGGCCGCTTTGGCAGCTGCTTTGAAAGACAAAGTACCCTGAGCCTGGGTGAGAGAGGATGAGGAGGATGAGGATGGCTTGGTCATCCACTCTACCAAGTCTTGGGCATGTTGTGGCTCAACATGGCCAGCTGCTGAAAAGAAGGACAAGCGTGTCCCACGGCCACGTGCTGATGAGGATGCACCGTGTCCACGACCAGCACTGTTGCCTCTAGACACAGAGCCTGCTTGCCCTCTTTTATTGCCTCGTGACTGTCTGCCTCTCCTTGTTTGCCTTCCAGACATACTAATGGCCTGCAGTGAGATGTAGCTGCACAAAGGTGGGATGTATATATATATATATATATATATATATATATATGTGTAGCGCACCAACCCCAGACTTTACCTGCTGTTCTTCTCCTTGGCTTCTCCGCAGGAAAGAATGAGGCACACCGCACCACAAGCCTGTACCCTCCTGGATGAGGAGGTTGAGCGGTGTTAGTTTCCTGGGCCTGCTTGCAGCCAGTGTTTAAAACCTCCAGTGCTGACCTCGTCCCTGTAGTAGTCAGAGACAAGTCCTTATTCCTCCCCAGTAAGCAACTATCCACACCAACTGAAAGGTCCAACACTTATTTATTCTCTGTAGCACAATAAATAGTCTCTTTGAGAGCAGACAGGTTAGGACAAACACAGGTCAGATAAGGTGGGAAGGAGGTCCAGGCACAAACTTGAATTTGAGTTTCCTCCTGTTTTGAATAGCACGAACAGGCTTGGCGCACGGTCGCTGCCACCGACCATGAGGGGGTCCCTGCCACAGACCAAATGAATAGGGCCTCTGCCACAGTCCCGGTTGTTGGGTCTCTGCCACTGACCTGATTCACAATGGGTCTCTGCCACAGATCATGAGAACGTGGACTTCCTTCTAAGAGTATAGACCCCTGTCAGGGAAAGGACATCCATCCGGAGAGTTACCAGAGGCCCCACCGTCACCAGCGATGCTGTACTGGGTCTTCGGGAAGGGTAACCTCCCTGGCCTCCTCGTCCTAGATTCGGGCACCCACTCCAGGGGGCACTCTAGGAGCCCTCGATTCCCTGCGGGACCCAGTTGAAGGTACTGGGCCCCAGGTCTCTTTCAAAGTACCTCATGCCAGACTGAAGGTGTCTGGGGTGGAACAGCAGCTCCGTCTCTGGGCCCAGGGCACCCGGAGACCCCCATCACTCACCCCCAGGCCGAAGGTGCCTGGGCGTGGACCCCGATCGGAAGATGTCTGCCCCTTTTATACCCTCCCCCAGCAGGCACAGCGGGTTCCCTGCCCCGCTGCACTACTGCCGCGAGAGGTCACAAAAGGCACAGCCCTCCAATGGTGGTTCAACCCCGGCCCATGGCGACAGCGCCACCTATAGGCCGCAGGGAACTAGACACCAATGATATCCTCCACTGGCACAAATTGGCCCATGAAACCTAACAATTATTGCATCTGAGCCTAGTTATCACTCAGATGCTTCCCTTAAATATAGCCACCCGCTACACACACATATATATATATATATATATATATATATATATATATATATAGCTGTAATGATTATGATGCAGCTATCAGAATCAACTGCCTGCTGTGGTATTAGTATGAGAAAAGCAGCAATTATCTTTAGTTAGTTTTAGGTGAACACTGTGCAGAGGACACAGTACACTAACTGAAAATACTTGCAGCTCTCTGCCTGTGGTATTAGTATGAGAACACCACCAATTGTATTCAGGTTCCTTTAAGTGAATGCTGTGTAAAGGACAGAAGTACACTAAATCAAATTATTGCATCTCCCTGCCTGTGGTTTTATTATGAGAACACCACTAATTTTATTCAGGTAAGCTTTAGGTGAACGCTATGCAAAACACACAGTACACTAGTGAAACACTGCAGCTAGCACAATCACCTGCCTGCCTGTCACAGTATAGAGAATAACAGGAATTGATCTAGCTAAACTGTATACAGTGTAGAAATATAAATACAACACCTAGGATGCATATATATCCTCTACACACTGTAACTGCAGCTAACTGACTCGCCTGCCTGCTCTATCTAACTCAAATCAAATTACACTGTCTCTCTCTCTCTCTGTCTCTTTACTTTAACCAACGCCAACACACTACACAAGGCCGCCAAGCCGGTGGCCTTATATAGTGTGGGGCGTGTACTAAACCCCCTGAGCCATAATTTGCCAAAGCCACCCTGGCTTTGGCCAATTACAGCTCTCTGTTCAGACGGCTCTGTGATTGGCCAAGCATGCGGGTCATAGTGCATGCTTGGCCGATCATCAGCCAGCAATGCACTGCTAATCCGCAGTGAATTATGGGCCGTGACGCGCCACTCGAATTTGTCACGAACGGCCTATAATGTTCGCAATTCGGCGAACGGCCAAACAGACGATGTTCAAGTCGAACATGGGTTCAACTCGAACACGATCCCTATCTGCCAATAGTGTCACAGTTCACAAAGTGATACAAGGTTAGATCTTCACCTGAGGGTAAGTAGACAATTCTGCCTGGTTGAATGAACTTACAGAAATCACATTTGCCGCAGTGGAAAGTGCCACGAGGTAAAGAACAACGGGGGTCTCTATTTTTTTAGGGGAGTGAAATTACTTGACACTAGAATGTCACGAAAAGATTGGTTACGTCTAAATATAAGGTGTGGCTCTGGTTCTATGAATAGTTTTAATGATGGATAATCTCGTAACAGGTTCTATACATGGTACAAATGTGCCACTTTACAGGCAGACTAAGAAGACCCCCGGCATGTTCAAAAGAATTTTTTATTTTTTTTATTTTTCTTTAACTACTTAAGCCCCGGACCATTTTGTAGCTAAAGGACCAGAGGTGTTTTCAGAATTTTGCACTGCGCTGCTTTAACTGTAAATTGTGCGGACATGCAATGTTGTACCCAAACTAAATTTGCGTCCTTTTCTTCCCACAAATAGAGCTTTCTTTTAATGGTATTTGATTGCCTCTGCGATTTTTGTTTTTTGCGATATAAACGGAAAAAGACTGATTTTTTTTTTTAAAAATGATGTTTTCTACTTTTTGTTATAAGAAAAATCGAATAAACTCAATTTTAGTCATACATTTAGGCCAAAATGTATTCAGCCACATGTCTTTAGTAAAAAAAATGTCAATAAGCGTATATTTATTGGTTTGCGCAAAAGTTATAGCGTCTACAAACTAGGGTACATTTTCTGGAATTTACACAGCTTTTGATTTATGACTGCCTATCCCATTTCTTGAGGTGCTAAAATGGCAGGGCAGTACAAACCCCCCCAAATGACCCCATTTTGGAAAGTAGACATCCCAAGGAAATTGCTGAGAGGCATGTCGAGCCCATTGAATATATATTTTTTTTGTCTCAAGTGATTGAATTATGACAAAAAAAAAAAAAATTACAAAAAGTTGTCACTAAATGATATATTGCTCACACATGCCATGGTTATATGTGGAATTGCACCCCAAAATACATTTTGCTGCTTCTCGTGAGTACAGGGATACCACATGTGTGGGACTTTTTAGGAGCCTAGCCGCGTACGGGGCCCCGAAAACCAAGCACCGCCTTCAGGATTTCTAAGGGCACAAATTTTTGATTTCACTCCTCACTACCTATCACAGTTTCGAAGGCCATAAAATGCCAAAATAGCACAAAACCCCCCCAAATGACCCCATTTTGGAAAGTAGACACCCCAAGCTATTTGCTGAGAGGCATGGTGAGTATTTTACAGCTCTCATTTGTTTTTGAAAATGAAGAAAGAAAATAATTTTTATTTTTTTTCAATTTTCAAAACTTCGTGACAAAAAGCGATATCTGCAACATACTCACCATACCTCTCAGCAAATAGCTTGGGGTGTCTACTTTCCAAAATGGGGTCATTTGGGGGGGTTTTGTGCCATCTGGGCATTCCATGGCCTCCGAAACTGTGATAGGCAGTGAGGAGTGAAATCAAAAATTTACGGTGCTTGGTTTTTGGGGTCCCGTACGCGGCTAGGCTCCCAAAAAGTCTCACACATGTGGTATCCCTGTACTCAGGAGAAGCAACAGAATGTATTTTGGGGTGTAATTCCACATATGCCCATGGCATGTTTGAGCAATATATCATTTAGTGACAACTTTGTGCAAAAAAATAAAAAATAAAAAATAAATTGTCTTTTTTCCGCAACTTGTGTCAACATATAAAATATTCCATGGGCTCGACATTCCTCTCAGTATATAGCTTGGGGTGTCTACTTTCCAAAATGGGGTCATTTGGGGGGGTTTTGAACTGTTCTGGCATTTTATACACAACATTAGGAAGCTTATATCCACTCTTCTAACCACTTGAAGACAAAGCCCTTTCTGACACTTTTTGTTTACATGAAAACATATTTTTTTTTGCAAGAAAATTATGTTGAACCCCCAAACATTATATATATTTTTTTAAAGCAAAGGCCCTACAGATTTTTCAAACGCATTTTTTGGGGAAAAAATACACTTTTTTAATTTTAATGCACTAAAACACACTATATTGCCCAAATGTTTGATGAAATAAAAAAGATGATCTTAGGCCGAGTACATGGATACCAAACACGACATTCTTTAAAATTTCGCACAAACGCGCAGTGGTGACAAACTACATACATTTTTAAAAGCCTTTAAAAGCCTTTACAGGTTACCACATTAGATTTACAGAGGAGGTCTACTGCTAAAATGACTGCCCTCGATCTGACCTTCGCGGTGATACCTCACATGCATGATGCAATTGCTGTTTACATATGACGCCAGACCGACGCTTGCGTTCGCCATTGCGCAAGAGCAGGGCAGGACAGGGGTGCTTTTTTTTTATTTATTTTTATTATTATAAATTTTGCTTTTTTATTTTATTTTTAAACTGTTCCTTCCATATTTTTTTTAAATAATTTTTATTGTTATCTCAGGGAATGTAAATATCCCCTATGATAGCAATAAGTAGTGACAGGTACTCTTTTTTTGAAAAAAAACTGGGGTCTATTAGACCCTAGATCTTTCCTCTGCCCTCAAAGCATCTGACCACACCAAGATCGGTGTGATAAAATGCTTTCCCAATTTCCCAATGCCGCTTTTTATATCCGGGGGGGGGGGGGGACATTCCCTCCCACTGCTTGTAAAAGCAGTCCAGAGGCTAATTAGCCACTAGGATTGCTTTTACATGAAAGCCGGCCGCTGGCTGAAAAGAATGATACCAAGATGATACCAAGATGATACCTAAACCCGCAGGCATCAATCTGGTATAACCATTCAAAGTCCAGCAACATACCAGTAAGTTGCTGGTCCTTGTTGGACATGTATTGTAATCTTTTTTTTCATGCAGCCTGTTGGCTGAACGAAAAAAAGAGATTGATCGGTGGGTATGCCCACCATTAGAATACCGCCCTTCATCCACCCACTTCTAATGATGGGCATACATGCACCATTTATATATGCCGAAGCATTGGGGCATCCTCCCTCAAATATTATGCCGCACACACATGGTCAGACTTTTCCACGGGCAAGCCTCCGTCGGAATTTCGACCGTATGTACGCGGCATTAGGAGCAAAATCACTCCTCCGCCCCTGCTGCCCCCATGCTTCGGCATATATGCTTTTTTTTTTAACTGTGGTGGTGAAATCACCTCCTACAGCACTGGAGTCACAGGGATCAGGCCTGTCTCTGCGAACGCTGCAGTTATGTGTGTTGTGTTTTGTAAGTGACAGTGATCGATGGATACTGCACTTGGGTGGCCTGGGCTGGACGGAGGGGCAAAACGCAGGTGCCAGCAGGTATCTGGGCTGATCCCGCTAACACTGCATTTTTGGGAACCCTAAACTGCTGGGGACGCTAGTATAGATCTGATCAGATCAGATATTGATCTGTTCAGATACTATACCACTAAGGGGGTGTATGCTTCACGCGTGGGTGTTAGCGTTACTGGCACTAACCTGACGCTGCCTGGGGTGTGACGCAGGGTTAACTGGGGGGCAATTACGGGGTTAAAACCTTCATTAGATAATATATGGGGGTACCTGACGCTATAAAAACCTGCGGCGAAGCTAAAAAAAAATATTGGCTACCGATCAGCATCACCGACGCTAAGACGGCGATCAGAAAAACGATCGCTTAGCGACAGTGGTGATAGGGGGTGAAAGGGTTATCTGGGGGGTGATAAGGGGGTTAAAACTTTATTAGGGGGGGTTAGGGGGCTACACTGGACCTAAAACTGACTGTACTGACACTTTTACAGTCACAAATGTCACTGATTGCAGTGATCAGTAAATAAATGGTCACTGCAATCAGTGACACTGTGACTGGGGGGCTGGGGGGTGATCTGGGGGGCGATTTATGTTCCTATGTGTCCTGGTGTCAGTGTACTGTTTGTGCACTAACCTGTGTGTCTTCTCTTGTACGGCGCTTGGTATATGTGAGCACCGCATGAGAGATGACATCACTTCCTCTGCCTGTGTAAACATTACACAGCAGAGGAAGCTTTCTCATTCGCCGGAAGCAATCGAGAGGGGGGGGGCCAGAATTGAACAGCCGTCCCCTCATCTCGGATCGCTCCCAGACCACTAACGACCGCTCACTGTATAGAAGGGGGTCCGATTGGACCCCCCAACTGTACAAAGGCAATCACGTACACTGTACATGATTGTGCCTGTCGGTGCCATTCTGCCGACGTATATATACAGTGAGCAGTCGTTAAGTGGTTAAGCATCTTTAAAATCACTGCTCCTTTAAAAAAGATTGGTTTTAAAAAAAAAAATTCATTGTTGTCCCCCAGGGCAGTACACGGGCCCCCATACCCTTTTTATGGCCAATTACTTGCATATAAGCCTTCAAAATGGGGACTTTTGATTTTCGGGTCCCATAGACTTCAATAGGGTTTGTCGTTTGGGTCCAAACTTTTGTGCTGTTTGAAAGTTCTGACGTGAACAAGAGGGTGTTTCGACCCATATCTAGTGACTACACATAATACGCTGCAGTGGGATGGGTGACATGTAATGCTCTGCAGTCAGTTGGGCAAAATGTAATGCTCTGCAGTGGGATGAGTGACACGTAATGCTCTGCAGTGGGATGAGTGACACGTAATACTCTGCAGTGGGTTGGGTGACACGTAATACGCTGCAGTGTGATGGGTGACACGTAATGCAATGCAGTGGGATGGGTGACACGTAATGCAATGCAGTGGGATGAGTGACATGTAATTCTCTGCAGTGGGATGGGTGACATGTAATATGCTGCAGTGGGATGGGTGACACATAATGCTCTGCAGTGGGATGGGTGACGCATAATACTCTGCAGTGGGATAGGTGACTGGTAATACTCTGCAGTGGGATGGGTGACACGTAATGTTCTGCAGTGGGATGGGTGACACGTAATTCTCTGCAGTGGGATGGGTGACACGTAATGCTCTACAGTGGGATGGGTGACACGTAATGCTCTGCAGTGGGATGGGTGACACGTAATACTCTGCAGTGGGATGGGTGACATGTAATGCTCTGCAGTGGGATGGGTGACATGTAATACGCTGCAGTGGGATGGGTGACATGTAATGCTCTGCAGTGGGATGGGTGAAACATAATACTCTGCAGTGGGATGGGTGACACGTAATACTCTGCAGTGGGATCGGTGACACGTAATATTCTGCAGTGGGATGGGTGACATGTAATACTCTGCAGTGGGATGGGTGACACGTAATGTTCTGCGGTGGGATGGGTGACACACAATACTCTGCAGTGGGATGGGCGACACTTAATGCTGCGGAGGGATGGGTGACAGTCACACAATGCCCTGGTAGGGGGTGAAACAGAATGCCCTGGAGGAGTAACACATAATCTGCCTGGGGGGTGACACAGAATCTGCCTGGGGGGTGACACAGAATCTGCCTGGTGGGGTGACACAGAATCTTCCTGGGGGTGACAGAATCTTCCTGGGGGGTGACACAGAATCTGCCTGGGGGTGACACAGAATCTGCCTGGGGGGTGGGTGACACAGAATCTTCCTGGGGGTGACAGAATCTTCCTGGGGGGTGACACAGAATCTGCCTGGGGGTGACACAGAATCTTCCTGGGGGGGTTACACAGAATCTTTCTGGGGGGTGACACAGAATCTGCCTGGGGGGGTTTGGCACAGAATCTGCCTGGGGGTGACACAGAATCTGCCTGGGGGGGTGACACAGAATCTGCCTGGGGGTGACACAGAATCTGCCTGGGGGGTGACACAGAATCTGCCTTTGGGGGGTTTGACACAGAATCTGCCTGGGGGGTGACACAGAATCTTCCTGGGGGTGACACAGAATCTGCCTGGGGGGGTGACACAGAATCTTCCTGGGGGTGACACAGAATCTGCCTGGGGGTGACACAGAATCTGCCTGGGGGGTGACACAGAATCTGCCTTTGGGGGGTTTGACACAGAATCTGCCTGGGGGGTGACACAGAATCTTCCTGGGGGTGACACAGAATCTTCCTGGGGGGTGACACAGAATCTTCCTGGGGGTGACACAGAATCTGCCTGGGGGGTGACACAGAATCTTCCTGGGGGGGTGACACAGAATCTTCCTGGGGGGTGACACAGAATCTGCCTGGGGGGGTGACACAGAATCTTCCTGGGGGTGACACAGAATCTGCCTGGGGGTGACACAGAATCTGCCTGGGGGGTGACACAGAATCTGCCTTTGGGGGGTGACACAGAATCTGCCTGGGGGGTGACACAGAATCTGCCTGGGGGTGACACAGAATCTGCCTGGGGGGTGACACAGAATCTGCCTTTGGGGGGTTTGACACAGAATCTGCCTGGGGGGTGACACAGAATCTTCCTGGGGGTGACACAGAATCTGCCTGGGGGGTGACACAGAATCTGCCTGGGGGGGTGACACAGAATCTTCCTGGGGGTGACACAGAATCTGCCTGGGGGTGACACAGAATCTGCCTGGGGGGTGACACAGAATCTGCCTTTGGGGGGTTTGACACAGAATCTGCCTGGGGGGTGACACAGAATCTTCCTGGGGGTGACACAGAATCTTCCTGGGGGGGTGACACAGAATCTTCCTGGGGGTGACACAGAATCTGCCTGGGGGGTGACACAGAATCTTCCTGGGGGGGTGACACAGAATCTTCCTGGGGGGGTGACACAGAATCTTCCTGGGGGGGTGACACAGAATCTTCCTGGGGGTGACACAGAATCTTCCTGGGGGGTGACACAGAATGCTGAGTGGTGATGGTTAAAATAAAACATTTTTTTCCAATGAAAACTGAGTCAGTAAAATGTATTGTCAGTAAACTTTGACACAACAGAACTGTGTTTTGTATAAATAAAGTTTGTTGTAATGTTTGGTCCTTGTGCCGTTGTCACAGAACATCATCCAGGAGCCAATCCACATGCAGCTCTGAAAGTGAGGGGGGCCGCTGTCACTCATAGAGAGGAGGCGGGGCAGAGGCGGGGGTGGAGCTCAGAGCCCCGGATTACCAATCAGATGACAATGGAGGCGGAGCTGTAGCGATGAGCTGATGTCTGGGGCTCCTGTACATGCGGTGCAGCCAGTGTGTCACCGCAGGCTTGTAGTACAATAGATGGGAGCGCGCATGCACGGGTGTCCCTATCAGATCAGCGCTGTGAAGGGGGCGTGGTCACACAATACTGAGCAGAAATGACGCCATTTAGAAGAGGAAAAGAACACAAAGATTATTATTACTGGAATTCTATACTTAAGGATCAGAAAGAGAAAATAAAATCTGAGAGTTCAAATCACTTTATTCCGATATCATTCCATTCCGGACATTCTCTTCATATCCGGATTTGTGTATTACCTGCAGAGGGGAGGAGCTCCCACAGACCATTTTCTTATCTTCTTCTTTTTATAGATACTTCCCAGCCTCCTTCACCCCTTCATAGAAGAATAAAATGAGAGTGTTAGAGGGGGAAATGTTGCTGTGATGATGGGAAATGAGGGGAGGGGCTCATACTGTGCTCTGTAAGAAATGATGGAAAAGTGAGGGGCCCTCAACATGGCAGGGGGGGGGGCACACACTCATGGCCATCCAGCCATTGGGATAGCAGACTGTATGCCTGGTGTGCTGGGCTGTCATGTGTACAGGATGAGAACATTGGCTCAGTTATACTGACACATTGAATGGACCTCGGGGGATGTGGGGTAGTTATTTTTCTGTAAAGGTAAAACCTTGTGGAAGATTGTAGGACATGACTAAGATTATTATTGGTGGATCTGATTTTTCCCATCCCCCATCTGTAATGATAAAACTTGGGATGAGGAATAAATTCTCCATCATCTGGGAAATCTGTGACTGGCACAGGAAATCTCAATCATCTCTCTCATTATCTGTAGAACTACAGAGACCTCCAATGGGTTCTACAGAAATTGTATAGAATGTTTGTCACCCCGTCCTTCCATTTTCATTACAGTGCAGCCCGGGTGTCAGAAGACCTCCCAACAACGTCCCCCTTCCATCATCTCATCACCATCCAATGTTCTCTACAGTCTAATATTCACATTCTAAAGCCTCGTACACACGACCGAGTTTCTCAGCAAGAACCAGTAAGAAACTTGCTGGCAGAGCTTTCTTGCCGAGTAAATCGGTCGTGTGTACGTGGCTATCAGGTTTCTCGTCAAGAAAACCGACAAGAATCTCATCGAGAAAAATAGAGAACCTGCTCTCTATTTTCTCGTTGAGATTCTCGTCGGCATGTTTCTCGACGAGAAAAGTGTGTGTATGTACACTTACCTTTCGCCGTGGAAACCCACGCATGCTCGAAATGACTTTGAGGCATGCGCGGTAGCTTCCTAGGCATAGGTAGGGTGTAGCAAGATGGCGGCGACGGCATCGAATGTGATGAGCGCATGCTCGTCGTAGTCGATTACGTCACCGCGTTCGCTCCATTCAAAGAACCGCGGGTTCTGTCTGTACACTCGGCCGGGACAAGTTTCTTGTCCAAGAATCTCGTCAAGAAAAACGACAAGTTTTTTCCTGACGAGATTCTCGGCCGTGTGTACGAGGCCTTAGGCTTAGTACGTGTTTTACCTCCAATATAACAGATCTTACCATCTATTCACAGAGAAGCCGGCATTCTGGAGGACCTTACAACGTCGTTTCACTTCTGACTTTGATATCTTCTTATCATCATACAATGTTATATACAGATAGGTCAGAGTTCGGTTTGTGGAGATAACGGAGCAAAGATCATCACAGCACCGTAATGTACCTTTACATTTCCGAACACTGGAGATGGAGGGAGAAGCAGGAAAGAGGTGAAATGTTCTTCCAGGGAGAGGCAGAAGTAGACACATCCAATAAATAATAGGTACAAAGATAGGGAAATGGCGCTGTTCTATGCAACAGAAATTATTAAGGCAAAAGTAAAACTCACACGTGTAGTATAATCAAATGCAGAGAATAAATGATAATAATCAAATATCCAAGAGATGTGCAAAAATTATTATGATGGTGTGGTGTATAACTAATACTAGGGTATGAATACACAATTAATGTGCAAACAACATATTCAAATGTAAAAAAAACAAAGTATTATAATCAAAAGTCCAATAGATGTGCAAGGAGCACAAATTAATGTCCGTATAACAAGAAATAAACATGAGCAAAAATAAAAAAAATCCCGAACATCTCCAGCTTGCAGTGGAGAAAGGAGAAATAGCATTAGTGTTTCACTAATAGCTTGCGTATACCCTGTGCTATGCTACTCACCCCAGGAGGGACTAGGAGGGACCAGGACTCTAGGCGGAGACCCGATCGGTCGTATCAGGCTGTGGAGGAGGATACACCCCTGGATTGGTCCAGCAGGGATAAGAGTATATCTCATTCATATGCCTTTCACCCCTGCATGGGTAAGGCGCTCCGGTGAGTGCAATCACGAGCGGGAAGCACGGAAAGTTACTCATATTTTTGCCACTTGAATTTCAAACAGACTGTCACCATTTATTTTTTTGAGTTTGCACCAGTCATTTTGGGATTTTTTATTTTTGCTTTTTTTTATTTTTTGTTATACGGACATTAATTTGTATTGTACAAAAAAGGAGGGGGAGAGGCTAATGCGGACTATGTCGGCACCTTATGTTAACTGATGACCAGTTGAGAATAGATAGTAAGAAAAGTTTTTATTACAAAAATACAAATATAAAAACAATTATTTTGACATTTCATAGAGAGCAACAATCATTCTGTGACATAACACTATGTCATCCCATTGTAATGAAAATAAAATAAAAGAATACCACCATATATACACCATATGCTATGCTCTACATGTTTCACGTTTATTTGTGCTTCTTGCACATCTATTGGACTTTTGATTATAATACTTTGTTTTTGCATTTGAATATGTTGTTTGCACATTAATTGGGTATTCATACCTTAGTATTAGTTATACACCACACCATCATAATTTTTGCACATCTCTTGGATTTTTGATTATTACCATTTATTCTCTGCATTTGATTATGTTGGTTGCACAATAATTGAGTATTCATACCCTACTGTTTGTAAAGTAATTGCGTATTCATACCTTATTATCAGGTATACACCATTTTTCTATTACACTATTCTACCTAATGTTTTTTTTTTTTTGCTGGATTTATTACACTAGCCCACACAAGGCTTGTTACACTTGGTTCACCCAGCTTCTCACCTTTGTTTGGGATAATTCTCCCTTATATCGTTTTCTACTTCCCCATACATACTACACGTGTGAGTTTTACTTTTACCTTAATAATTTCTGTTGCATAGAACAGCGCCATTTCCCTCTCTTTGTATCTTTTATTGTAGATTTCACTTGTGAAGTTTGTTTTAGGGAGGCAGCAGTTCATCATCTCACTCCTAAGCACAGAATCCTTGCTTGATTTACACCAAATAAATAATCACTGGGCGGGGTTTTAGAAAATAAAATATTCTTCCAGGGAGGGGCAGAAGTAGACACATCCAATGAATAATCAGTGGGCAGGGTCTTATAAAATACAATGTTCTTCCAGGGAGAGAAGAAGTAGACATATCTAATGAATAATCAGTGGGCGGAGTCTTACAAAATAAAATGTTGGGACATTTGGATGGATGATTTCATGGAAAATTGGTAGGACCTGCCCTGTGAAATGGAGGTAAGTTGTCACCCACCTGAAAAGTCTTAGTGTGGAGTTACACTGTTGCGGGTACATTGCAGCGTACGTGGTAACGCACACATTGGAGGTGTGAATGGCTCCATATAGATTCCCTTTCACACGAAACTGCGCCACATCGATGGGAACCGGCCACATAGGAAATAATGGGATTTCTACTTCACATGCGTCTCCATGCAGCAAAATCCATGAGGATTGCTAAACACACTGACAAGCAAAGATAATATGTCAGCAGATCAAGCAACTAATTGGGCAGGCGACACTCGGGCGGAGCCGGGTGATGTCATTTCCTGTCTGGAACCGAAACAGGAAATGGCGCTGGTGAGTGATATTATCTACTGCCCAATTGGTTGCTGGATCTGCTGACATATTATTGCTTGTCAGTTCATTTATTGTCAATAAAGAGACAATTGTTTTGAAGGACTTCACTATTGGTGGCATTTTTGTTTTGTTTGGAGTTCTATATCCAGCCAATCAGGAGGGACCAGATCACTGAAAGGGACTCCACACTTGTGACAGCTGATCCTGTGGGAAGTACCCTGGACCCATTGAGCCCCCCAAGGGGGGGACAAGCACATGACACCTATATTATATATGGGGCCAATACCTGAGGGGGCATTTCATCAGCACAGAGGTGGAGGACTCTGAACACTTCATCTTGTAGTGACACACTGGAGGGGGTACTATCATTGAGGAAGATTGCTCACAGATATATGGACTTTCCATATATATATATATATATATATATATATATACACACATACATACATACATACAACTAGATACTTTCATTTTACAGCACTGTACTTGTAACTAGTTATTTACATTAGTAATGTGTTAGTTTGTAATATGTATTCACAGCACCGGGGTTGTGGTATTACCAGCCAGTCACAGCACCGGAGCTGTGGTTTTACCAGCCAATCGCAGCACTGGTACTTTGGTATCACCTTAGGGTGAAGGACATTACATGTCATGTTTTGATTATAGTGTTTTTTTGGACACAGATCTGTATACATTCCATGTTTTTACTTAAGTACAAATGTTTTTATATACTTTGTTTAATAAATATTATCTTTTCTATTTACATATACAGTATATATTTCTCATATTCTATAAATATACAGTCCACCTTAGGGGTATTTATTTTGTTTCTAACAAGTTTTTGGATGTGGCACTACTGAGAGGAAATACTCACCGACTCCATTTCTACAATTACCGGTATAAAGTTGTTAGTTTTCTGCATAAAGTGTATTAATACCAATTCATTAAGTTGAAACACATTGTTAGAGCACTGAGGTTGTGGTAGTAGCAGCCATATATTGTATGTAGCATTTGCTTTGTATTATAATTTTTGTTGTGTAATTATTTGGAAGTATCAGGATCAGGTGTTTTGTTACATAGTTACACAGCCGTATAGTAACACTGGGGATGTGGTAACACTTACCTCTGTCTGCAGGTAGGTTGTCTGTCTGTGTAATATAGAGCAGAGCTACACTAGTTTGTTATTTAGTGTATAAAATATGTACAAAGATAAAGAATGACAGAAAATACAACAAAGACAAAAAGGACAGACACAGTCTGGCTGTGAGAATAAAACAGAAATAAACTTTTTCTGAGGATTATCCTGTGACAGAAACATGTCAGGAACATTCGATATTCACCGGTTAGACCGGCTCCATGGGAATCCCCCCGTCCTTATCTCAGGATCCTCAATGTATGAATATGGGTGGAGTTTAGCCATCAGTCGATCAACCCTGGGGGTGTTCCCGGCCCAGCCCACAAGCCTTGTCTTTTGTTCTGAAAGAACCAGAGCTAAATAGGTCATGAATGGTTCTGATGGATGAGGATTGGATTTTTAACACCGGCATGTCAGTCTGATCCCAACAAGACCAATCACTGCTTGTCTGGTGTGATCAGACTCCATAGAACCATTCTGGGGGTTTCTCCTGGATTCTATCCTCACTACACATACAATGTTATATGTACATGTATCCCAACATGTGTAGAATCAGGAGCAATTATTTCTATTTCTCTGCAACTAATATTTTATTTTGTATGAGAGATAAAATAGATTCCTGTGATCTCCGACATAAATCAATGTCTGGCAGACAGTTCGGGGGCTTCTCACTGTATCGACCTTGTCCCCTGCTGGGCTTGTAGATGAAATGACGAGGACTTCTCTTTGAGGCTCAGTGAGGTGACAATTTTATATCTACAACAATGTGGGGAATTTTATTGGCATCTAGGTGTCACTTCTGGTCTAGAGACTCGCTCTGTCCTTCCAGATTCTAATTGAGGACCATCTGTCTATGATTGGTGTAACGGCACCCCAAGTATGAAAGCGGTTAACCCCGTTAGGATATTCCCTTTTCAACCACACGAAAGCCACCAGACACTCCAACCAGCTGAATAAGACCCCATACGAATGGCTCTCCCCCCAGATACGAGACAACGCTCTGTATTCAAGTTCCAAAACAGGGAATGACTTTATTTTCAAAACACATGGTAACACATTTCTCTTCAAAACCCTCCCCTCCCATCCTTTGGGGAACAGGGCGGGTTAAACTGTCCAATGACAATGGTAATACAGGTCAGGTGTGTTCAAACTTCCCCTTTGATAAACAGTCTTAGGCAGGAGGGGTGATTTCCCCCCCCCCTCCTCACAGAAGACACTTCAACATCCCATAATATGCAGCCAGACGGTTGACCAGCTCCAATCCACATTGTCACAGTAGCAGACTTAATTCATAATAGACAATAGAATGCAAATAACCTTAACTCCTCACCGCAATGATTACACCCCCCCCCCAGTACACATTCAATCTAGATACAATGTATGTGCAGCTTGAATATGGCTATCATAGGCCATATTGGGGTTTTCATTCACCCTGTGCCCCTAATAGAGACACAGGGTGATTGACACATAAGAGCCATTGGGGGAGCTGAAGCAAGGGTATCTCATACTTTCTAAGCGATTCTGAGTCCCCCGGGCCTTCCCGTTACATCTCTCCCCTTTCGGCAGGAGACTAACACAGGAGGCGACCCCAGACGGGTTGACTCCGAAGTTAGTCCATAGGTCCCTTCTTCTAATGCCGGTATCCACACAGTACCCCAAATAAATTGCTCCAAACAGAGCATTACTTACCCAGCCAACATCTGCCTCTCTCAGAGAATATATCCGCCGCTGGGGAGAGGCCTGGACTGGCCCTTCTCCCTGGAGTCCTTTCAGCCGCTGGAGAGAAGACAGGGTGACTGGGCTCAGTCCGTCATGCTGTTGGGGATCTGGGTCGACTGCCCGGCATCCCTGGGGTATACAAGTGGAGACTGAAGTCCCATCCACTTGTGGTAGGTGAAAATCCCAGAGTGCTTGCAAAGCAAGGCTGACATCCTCCTGTCCCAGTGTCACACCATTTTCTGGGGTTGTGTCAGTGAGGACCGAAGTCCCATCCAGTACCACAGGAACTCCCTCTTCTGTTAGTTGAGAGCAGAGGCCCGTGGCACTCGGCTCTGTTGCCAGCTCTTCTGCTGGGTTGCTGTGAGTGGAGACCGCAGTCCCATCCACCGATATCCGCTCAAGTGGCAGTTGTGTGCAGCGGCCAGTAGCATTCTGCCCTGCTGCCAGTGATTCAGCTGGGGGTAAAAGCTTTACCACCTCAGCTTGTTGCTGGAGAGAGGGGCCAACTGCCCTGGCTCCCTGAAACTCCACAGTTGTTTCCGGTGCTGGGCAGAGGTTGCTATCACTCTGCCCGGTTGCCAGCACTTCTGCTGGGGACTCCACACCATCTGCTCTGGTTAACTGTTCGGGAGGGAAAATGGCTGCTTCTCCTCCCTGCATCTCCGAAATCCACTCGGAAAGAGGAACCATCACCTTCTCAACTCGGGCCTCCAAAACTGCCACGGGTGTAGAGCAGGGGTCTGTAATACTTTGTCCTGCTGCCAGTACTTGGGCAGGCGATGCATAATCTATAACATCCTCTGAACAGTTCCTTAAGTCCATACCTTCTGTAATCAGTGGCTGGGGAGATGAGCCAACTGCCCTAGCTCCCTGGAACTCCACATCATCCACTTCGGCTTTAGGGATGGCAATCTTCAGCTTTTCCACTGCCGATTCTTCAGCCAGGATTTCATAGTTGTCAACTGGTATTTCCTGATAGTCCCAGGCACAGGTAGCCCCACCCTGCTGCTGAACAGATTCTAGCAGCTGTCTGTAAGCGATCTCCAGCTCCCATTTCTGAACGGCCAGAAACTCCAAATCTTCCTCTGCCCAGTGCCCTTCCGAGACATTCAGTTTTCGCTCTCTGTGCTCCATTATTTCCTCCAAACGCCACTCCCGATCACTCCCAAAGTCAGGGTCACTGGACAGCCTCCAATACAACAATCCCAGGCCATTATAGTCAAAGCCTTCCGTGGGGCTGTCATCCGCTGACCATGGGCACTCTTGGGCTACATACCACCGGAGGGCTCTGTAGCTCTCGTCCAACCGCATCTCTGCCCGGATCAGCCTGCTTAACTCAGTTGTCCACTCCTGCTTTGGTTGTTCCCCCAATAACGGCATTCGTACATCATACTGCGACCAGTACCTTACATAGATGGAGGGGAGAACCTTTCCCTGGTGTTGCTGCTCGAGAGCTAGCACTTTCTTCCAGAGTTCGCAGCGGATCGAATCCGACCATCCCAGCAGGACCTCCTCTGATACTGGTCCTCTATGCTGTATCTGCATCTCTTGTAACCTCCTTCTGACTTCCTCTTCCATGGCGGCTGGTATCTGTACTCTCCTCTCCTTGCAGTTGGTGCTGCTGTGACTTCTGCTGCTGCAGCACCTCTTTGCTGTAGCAAATTTGCGTCCACAGCCGCTATAACTAGGTCTATGATCTCCGCTGGAGGGTTAGGACCATAATGTGCCAGTCTTAGTTTAACAGCCCGATCAAAACTTGCCTCTTCGGGTGTCCTGTCTGTTACACTGGGCCTTTCGGTTCCATCCATTTCGACTAGTTCTCTGATAATGTCGCTCTTCTTACGGTTGTTGGCCGGTCTTCCCCGGTTCTCCAGTAAGTCTTTGAGGGTGGAGAGCTTTAGCCGTTCATACTGTGCCTCCATTGTCCTGTGTCCTCTTGTAGCTGTCCTTCTGGCTGTGGGGATCAATCCCACTGCTTGCCAACAATTGTAACGGCACCCCAAGTATGAAAGGGGTTAACCCCGTTAGGATATTCCCTTTTCAACCACACGAAAGCCACCAGACACTCCAACCAGCTGAATAAGACCCCATACGAATGATTCTCCCCCCAGATACGAGACAACGCTCTGTATTCAAGTTCCAAAACAGGGAATGACTTTATTTTCAAAACACATGGTAACACATTTCTCTTCAAAACCCTCCCCTCCCATCCTTTGGGGAACAGGGCGGGTTAAACTGTCCAATGACAATGGTAATACAGGTCAGGTGTGTTCAAACTTCTCCTTTGATAAACAGCCTTAGGCAGGAGGGGTGATTCCCCCCCCCTCCTCACAGAAGACACTTCAACATCCCATAATATGCAGCCAGACGGTTGACCAGCTCCAATCCACATTGTCACAGTAGCAGACTTAATTCATAATAGACAATAGAATGCAAATAACCTTAACTCCTCACCGCAATGATTACACCCCCCCCCCCCCCCCAGTACACATTCAATCTAGATACAATGTATGTGCAGCTTGAATATGGCCATCATAGGCCATATTGGGGTTTTCATTCACCCTGTGCCTCTAATAGAGACACAGGGTGATTGACACATAAGAGCCATTGGGGGAGCTGAAGCAAGGGTATCTCATACTTTCTAAGCGATTCTGAGTCCCCCGGGCCTTCCTGTTACAATTGGTCACTGAATGAAAAGAATACAAAGTCCTGTGCATCTTCTGGTCTGTTTCAGGTCTGAATTCACAGTGAATGGAGACGCACTGGACCCCCTGCTGTGAGCCGCTGTGAACTCCAGTGTGAACCCAGCCAAAGTCTGATCTCTGATAGTCAGTGGAGGGGGGAGGGGATGAAAGCCAATAACAGCAAGTGACCTGAAGGACTATGATGGGAACTCCCAGTGTAATGGGCCAATCAGAAGTCTGTCTTTGTATAACTTTCATCTAGGTGACATGTCTGGATCCCTCACATAGAAGATTTATACCAGAATCCTGCAGAATATTATATCATTTATAGGATAATTCTCACTTCAGATCCTGCAGAGTACAGCCAGGATCTCTGAGCGTCTCACATAGAAGTTTTATTCCAGAGTCTTCCAGATTATTATGTGATAAATTCAGTTTGGTGAGGGATCGATTATTGATAAGAATGGATCGGAGATCATCCCAGCCGGAGGAAGTCACACCACATCCAACCAACCTGCAGAGACAAATCCAGACACATGATATTATATTATAAGATGAATATGAGGAATTATTCCCATTTAGTGAAAAGTAACATAACATCACTAGAGAGGAATATCAGGATATACAGAATGTTATACAGAGGAAAGATCTTGTTATTAGGGAATCTGATGAAGGTGAAGCTGTTGTAGTTCTTATGTCTACACAGTATAAAGAGGGGGCGCTGTGACAGCTCAGTCACCCCCTTATGTACCCGCTTATTAAGCAGGACCTCACACAGTGTCTCATACAGGGGCATCTGAAATTGATAGATAAGGGAAAGGATCTGGGGGGTTTATGAAATAAAACAGCAGAATTTCTGATGGTGGATACCCCAGTGACCCCAATATTCCATCACCTTCCAAAAGTCCACAAATCAGGAGTTCGCATTGAAGATCACCGGATTGCGGCAGGAAGAGGATCCTTAATAGATAATGTAGGGGGGAGGGGTGGATATACATTTACAGCCTTAGTGCTGAGACTTCTAGATATATTAGAGATACAAGTACTATATTGGTGGATATTCCATATTTACAATGGGATTCTACAATCACATGGGGGATACTTCACATTAAAGCACTTTATTCATCCATCCCCTGATTTTTTGCGTCTCCAGCAATCAGATATCATCTCCATAGATATAGCTCATATACAGGGATGAGCCGAATACCCCCCTGTTCGGTTCGCACCAGAACCTGCGAACAGCCAGAATGTTCGCGTGAACTTTAGAACCCTATTAAATACAATGGACTCGAACGTTCGAAATCTAAAGTGTTAATTATAAAAGCTAATATGCAAGTTATTGTCCTAAAAAGTGTTTGGGGACCCGGGTCCTGCCCCAGGGGACATGTATCAATGCAAAAAGAAGTTTTAAAAATGGCCATTTTTTCGGGAGCAGTGATTTTAATAATGCTTAAAGTGAAAAAATAAAAGTGAAATATTCCTTTAAATTTCATACCTGGGGGGTGTGTATGATATGCATGTAAAGTCGTGCATGTTTCCCGTGCTTAGAACTGTCCCTGCACAAAGTGTCATTTCTGAAGGAAAAAAAGTAATTTAAAACTCACTCGCGGCTATTAATGAATTGTCGGCTCCCGGCAATACATAGAAAAGTCATTGATAAAAAAAAAAACGTGGGGGTCCCCACAAATTCAATTACCAGGCCCTTCAGGTCTGGAATTGATAATAAGGGGAACCCTGCCGCAAATTTAAAAAAAATGCGTGCGGTTCCCCCCAAATATCCATACCAGGCCCTTCAGGTCGGGAAAGGATTTTAAGGGGAACTCCACCCCAAATAAAAAAAAAATGGCGCGGAGTTCCCCCAAAAATCCAGACAAGACCCTTTATCCGAGCACACAACCTGGCAGGCCGCAGGAAAAGAGGGGGGGGCGAGAGAGCGGCCCCCTCCTTCCTGAACCATACCAGGCCACATGCCCTCAACATAGGGAGGATGTCCCCATGTTGATGGGAACAAGGGCCTCATCCCCACAATCCTTGCCCGGTGGTTGTGGGGGTCTGCGGGCGGGGGGCTTATCAGAATCTGGAAGACCCCTTTAACAAAGGGGACCCCCAGATCCCGGCCCCCCCTATGTGAAATGGTAATGGGGTACAAATGTACCCCTACCATTTCACGAAGAAAGTGTCAAAAATGTTAAAAATGACAATAGCCGGTTTTTGACAATTCCTTTATGAATGTCTTCTCCTTTCTTCCATCTTCTTCCATCCTCTTATTTTCTCCATTCGGGTTTCTTCCTCCATCTTCTTCTTCATCTTCCTCTTCATCTTCATCTTCATCTTCCCCCCTTCCACATTAGTTCCCTAAAAAGGGATTCTATTCTCTTAAACCACTTTTGGCCTATCCATATCGGGGAGTTATGGAACAAATAAAGTATCTGCGGTAGCCATATCATCTTTATTAGGTTGCATCGCCCAGCTACAGATAGGGGGAGTCGGTTCCAAATGTCTCTTTTTTGCTTTAGTTTAAGTAGTAATGGAGTTATATTGTTGTTAACAAACTGATTTACAGTATATCGCTCGTAATCCAGACCCCCAGGTATTTCAATTTTGTAACTACTTTTATCTGGGAAGTTCCAGACGATGTCCGGCTACCAAGTGGGTAACAAAGCTGATTTTTCCCAGTTGATAACCAGGCCAGAAAATCGTCCGAACTCCCTAACCATGTCACTTGGTGGTGAACGTTAAATATGCCAGACCAAAATCTAGCCAACTTCCCACAGTTCCATAAAATATGGAAGATGGTACCCGCCTGTGCACAGTTTCTCCAGCATAAACGTGATGTAGAGGGGTCAAATTTGGCTATCCTGTGAGGAGTCAGGTACCACCTTTGTGTTATTTTGTGGGAAAGTTCCCAGAGATTGGTGCATTTAGTAGCAGAATGGATATGCTGTAAAGCTTTCTGCCATTGGTCTTCTGAGAATGACTCATCAAGATCCTTTTCCCATGCTAGTATAGAGTTTGTTTTCACGAGTGTGGATTTGTCATTTAAAAAATTACAAAATAATGAGATACCCCCTTTTACAGTTTTCCTTAGCTGTGAGGTGAATTTGGAGCCTCCAAAATAGGTTACATTTAAGTGTATTGTTGTTCTTGAGGTAGGATTTTACTCGGATATAATTAAACAGTTCCGTGTTAGGTAGTCTATATTCTAATTGTAACGTGGCAAAGGGTTTTATAATTTTATCCGTATATAAATCTGATAACCATTGTATTCCTTGTGTTACCCACCTACCTAGATTTAGTTCCGGGATTATCAAAGCCAATGTCGATGTAGGTGTTGGCAGGGGGATAGCAGGGGTTAATAGGGACTCAGACAGTATCAATGTTTTCCAAGAGTTTAAAGATGCTATGACTGTTGGGAGGAAGTTCTCTGGGTTTGGTTTTAAGATGCGGGTAGGCTAAGACATAATCATATAAGTTACCTCCTGGTATTATGGTTTCCTCAATGGACCCCCATAGTGGGGTGGTTTGGTTTGGGAACCAACCCTTAAGTTGAGCCAGAATGGCCACCATGTGATAGTCTGCAAAAACCCCATACCACCTGCCTTTCTGATTTTTATGAGTTTGGAAAATGTGCTTCTAGCTTTTTTGCCTTCACAGAGAAATTTGGTGAGCATAGACTGTAAGCCCTAAAAGAACTTCCGAGTGATAGGTATGGGTACTGTGCGATATATATAAAGAACTTGGGGTAGGATTTGCATTTTGAAGCCTTCCTGACCATGATAAAGTATGTTTGCTCAGGGAGCGTAAGCCTTCCTTTAGTTTCTGTTCTAGTGGGAGATAGTTGGCCTTAAATAACTGATCAGGTTTGGAAGTGAGATTGATGCCTAGGTAATTGATTTCTTGGTCATTCCAAGTATATGGGAATTTAGCTTGTAAGTGCATTTTATCCTTTGGGGCTACACCTAGATCTAAAACGTAAAGCCCTGTACACACGATCGGATATCCTATGGATTCTAATCCGATGGTTTTGTCCATCCTAAATCCGATGAAGCCGACTTCCATCAGTCTTGCCTACGCACCATCAGTCAAAAAACCGACCGCACCAAACACCGTGACGTAAAACACTCCAATGAGCCGAGAAAAATGAAGTTCGATGCTTCTGAGCATGCATCGACTTGATTCTGAGCATGCATGGGTTTTTCATCTGATGGAGTTCCCCACAGACGATCCGAATTTGCTATCGTTTTTTTTTTCCATCGGAAAAATTTAAAACATGTTCTATTTTTTTAAACTGATGGAAAAAAGACCGATGGGTCCCATACACGATCGGTTTGTCCGATGAAAAAAGTCCTTTGGACTGTTTTCATCTGTAAAACTGATTGTTTGTACAGGGCTTTAGAGCTATCATTTTGGCGTACAGCTTTAAGTCATTGTTTAACAACGATATAGGTCTGAAATTTTGGGGAACATCCGGTGTCTTACCTGGTTTAGGCAATGTTACTATCAATGCTTCTAACATTTCTGAAGGAAAGGAACCAGAGGCAGCAGCAGCATCAAACACTTTTAAGAGGTGTGGTCCTAGTAGAGCCTTGAAGTTTTTGTAAAACTCCCCTGTTAGGCTATCCGGTCCAGGGGATTTATTGTTCGGGATAGTATCTATAACTTTGAGGACTTCAGTTAGGGAGAAGGGGGGTTTAGTTCCTGTAGTTGTGAGGGGGGAGATTTGGGGTAAATTGATGTATTTTATAAACTTTCCACGTCTAATGTGGACGGTTGTGTTGTAAGGCTATCTTGGCTCAAATTGTATAGGGATCCATAATAATCACTAAAAGCATCAGCTATGCTCTGAGGGTCAAACACCTTCTGTTTAGTTTTAGGGCTAATTATATGTGGTATTTTAGTTTTAAAGCGTTGACCTTGAAGTCTACGGGCTAGAGTTTTCCCCGCCTTATTACCTGTAGAATAGAAGGACATTTTCATCTTCTTCTCTGATTGTTCGAAGGATTGAAGCAGAGTCAATCTAAGATCATGTCTTAAGGAAGTTAGTTTTGCACCAAGAGAGAGATTAGGTTTAAGTTTGTTTTGGGCTTCCAGGGTACTAATTACTAAAAGTAGGGTGTCCTTGTACCTAATTGGATAAACATCCCTCTTATGTATGCCTTATGGGCGTTCCACAACACAAACCGATTATCTGTAGAAGAGGAATTGATCTGAAAATAATCGGACAAGTGGCCCTCCAGAATTTCCTTAGTTGCAGGGTTTTAGATTATTTGAGAGTTAGAGCGACATATATAGGCACTATTGTCGGGGTATTTGTCCCCTAATGTGAGTAGAACTGATGCATGGTCTGACCATGTTATGCTATTTAATTTGATATGATTCACCTTTTGTAGCAGCCACTTGTCCATCAGAAACAGATTAATCCTCGTGTATGTGCAGTGTCTATGAGAGTAAAACGAGAAGTCTCTTTCGCTAGCATGGGTACATCTCCAAGCATCGTACAGATCGTGCGACTGTAAAAAGGGCCTCAGGGAGGGTGTTTTCTAAGAGGGTGAAGATGTGGAGTCCATACTATGGTCCAGCGTAAGAGATCCCTGCTTGACCTTGTGAACCTTTTTCATCAACCCATTCAAGAATCTTACTTGACGTCTATTGGGAACATAGACGTTCACGTTCGTGAAGCATTAATATTACATACTATAAAGAGATAATGACCTGAGGGGTCAGAAATTTCCTTGTGTAGGTGAAAGGAGACCGAGTCCTTGAATGCGGTAGGAATCACCTTTTTTTAGCCGCCATATTGGAGAAGAAGTAATGTTGGAAACCCCTATGGGTGCATCTAGGTGGAGCCGTGTGGTGAAAATGAGTCTCTTGGACGCATATGACATCACAGTGAGTAGAGTCTGCTTCTCTCCAGAGGGACGCCCTTTTGGCCGGATGATTTAGACCATGTGCATTTATAGAGAGTATCTTAATAGGCATGACACAATTTAGATGGCATGCTGGGTGTCAAATGTGGGATGTACTTACAGGCATGACAGGTTGTAGTTGTCTTGTATAATGTGGAGTTTTGCTTCTCCAAAGCGAAGTTGTTCCGAGAGTCAGTTTGTGAGATGTATGTACCAAAAGAACCATGAAGGAAGAGTTCTTAGTCTGGTGTCATGAACATAGCCTGAAAAAGGAACGAGTTAGAAAAATAAACAACAAAAATTTAAAAGGAGGGTATTTAAAACCCAAGTGCAGAGCTACTCTGCTCAAGTAAAGGTAGCTTGAATTGCGAGAAGGAGCTCCAATGAGCGAGGCCCAGTAATAGGGCAACTTTTGAAGACAACAGGGACTTGTATTGAATGATTAAAGCATCAGGGGTTGGAGACTTGCTGCCACTCCACAGAAATCCTATTAGGACTGTTTGCAGTAGGAGATGAGGGTGGTTCATCCGGGATAATCTTCCACTCTTGGAGAACCCGGAGACCCTTAGTGGGAGAGATGATCACATGCGTGGACCCACCTTTGGTGACGATTAGTTTGGTCGGGTATCCCCACCTGTAATTAACATTGTTATTTCTCAGCACTTTTGTAATGTTGTTTAGATTCTTGCGAAGTTGCAGCGTGAACTGCGAAAGGTCCGCAAAGAACTGCAGGTCAGAGTAATCTGTAGTGCGGTGTTCCTTGGTTTGGTAAAAGTGCATACAAAAGAGAACATCTCTGGGTGCATGTTCAGGTATGAATGAGGGCTTTGGGAGGCGGTGGATTCTGTCTATGGACAGCTCAATAGGAGGGAGGTCAGGCATTAAAGATGAAAGCATTGCAGTGGCATAAGAGCGTAGCTCAGATGGCTGAATTGATTCTGGAATTCCTCTCATTTTTACATTATTTCTTCTGGACCTGTCTTCTAAATCTGCCAGCTTTGCTTTGACCCACATTGGTTTCTCTTCTGCTGTATCATGGGCATCAACCAGGTCATTAATTGTTGTTGCATACTCCCCCATTTTGGATTCAATATGGTCTACTCTATCTCCTACTGCTGTGAGTTCAGAGCTAAATTTCCTCATACATGCCATCATGTCAGTATGAATAGTGCTTCTCAGGGAGATGAGCATGCCCTTTAAAGTTGTGTCCAGGACTGGCTGGTTCTGTGTAAGGAAGGATGCTATGGAGTCAGAGAGTTCAATGGTGTCCTCCTGTGAGTCTGCATTCGACCTTACCTCACACTGCTGCAACTCCTGATCATCCATCCTGAAGTGAGCCTTTGCTGGGTTTCTTTTAAGAGGAGAAGGAGCCTGTGTTGTCCCCTTAGTGGGCCAGGCATTTCCATACACCTGATAATCATGGCTATGGCTATGTCTGTGATCCGGCCACAGGGTGGATGAGGAGCTGGCGCCATCTTGTCCACGAGGCTGCAGAGGCATGGTGAAATACGTTGTCAGCTTTTTCGGGCGATGTTCCGCTTGGCGTCTCCTGGTCATGGTGTCCGAATGTGGGGGAGATAATCCGCCTTGTGTGGGCTTCTTTTCAGTGCCCTGTGCTGCTGTTAGCCGCTGTGGTTCCTCGCTGAGTGCCGGAGCTCCGGAGCTACACCGCCATCACGGTGAAGGTCAAGACACACCCCCAAACTATATAGATTTTTAAAAGCATTTAAAAGCCTTTACAGCTTACCACTTTAGATTTACAGAGGATGTCTACTGCTAGAATTAGTGCCCTCCATCTGACGTTTGCAGTGATACCTCACATGCATGGTGCAATTGCTCTTTACATACAACATGAGACCGACACTTGAGTTCACCTTTGCACTCATGCATGGGGGGACAGGGGTGATTTAATTATTTATTTTATTAATCATTCATTTTATTTTTTATTTGATTTTTACACTGTCCCTTTCATTATTTATTTTTTTATAATTTTTATTGTTATCACAGGGAATGTAAATATCCCCTATGATAGCAATATGTAGTGACAGGAACTCTTTTTTGAAAAATTTGGGGTCTATTAGAAGCTAGATCTCTCCTTAGCCCTTAAAGCATCTGACCACACCAAGATCGGTGCAGTAAGATGCTTTCCCAATTTCTAAACTGTGCTGTTTATATCAGGCAAAACCAATGTCATGAAATGCTTGTAGCTTCCAGTTTCAGGCCATAGAGATGATTGGAGCTGTTCTGGTCTCTGATCAGCTCTATGGTCAGCTGACGGAACCACTGGCTGCATTCTCAGGTTCCCCCGGTGGGACAGGAGAGTCAGAGAAAACCAAGGAAGACAGTAATGGGGGAACATTTCCTTGAACTGCTTGTAAAAGTAGTCTAGCGGCTAATTAGCCACTAGGACTGCTTTTACATGAAAGCCAACCACTGGCTGAAAAGAACGATACCAAGATGACGTCTAAACCTGCAGGCATCATTCTGGTATAACCAATCAAATTGCAGCAACATACCAGTACATCGCTGGTCCTTGTTCGGCATATATTGTAATGTTCTTTTTTTTTTTCATGCAGCCTGTGAGTTAAATGAAAAAAGAAAACCTAACAGATTCCTCCATTCACATTGATAGATCAGTGGTATGACCACCATTAGAATACCGCCCCGCATCCACCCACTTCTAATGATGGGCATACATGCACCATTTTTTTTTTCATTCAGCCCATGAGCTGAACGGAAAAAAAAGAACCTGGCAGATTCCTCCATTCACATCAATCAATGTAGATGAAGAAATCTCTGCCAAGAAAAGTAAATAAAAATATATTCCGAAGAATAGGGGAAGTTTGCCCCTAATGTCCACCCCTGCCCCCATGCTTCGGCATATATGCTCTTTTTTTAACTGTGGTGCTGAAATCACCTCCTACAGCGCCGGAGTCACGGATTTATGTATTGTGATAGCAAACCCTGTTGCTGTCAGAATAAATAAACCCGTGTAGACCATTAAGGTATTTGATCTTGCTTGCTTTATTCAGTGATCCCTATGTTAGATAGAATGTTACATCATGATCTGACACACCGTGTGTTATACTTTATATAGGAGTTGGTTGGATAACTAGCCAGATTGATAAAATACAGCATACTGGTTATTAACCCTATGCCGGTGTAGTGACTCTGGGGACTCTTCTGCCCAGTAAGTAGTGTATTACCGTGGACTGGAAGTTACTATTACTTTGCTTATTCTCTGTAGGCTAATTTTCCTTTCTGTCACTTTCATAGAAGGGGGCATTTAGATTTATTGGCTGATTGATCCTGGGAGGCTATCACTAATCTAGACGCCCTTGGACAGCACATGGCAAGTTACATGTATGAGTGTCCTCTGATATGTGAGTGGCACTTGTTCTCCAAATTATATATGGGGACCACTTTATTAAATGTTTTGCTGCATTTTATATCCATTGCTGAAACATGATGTTTCCCTCCTTTGTCTACCATACAGAATCCCTCTGCTTACAGTCAGGGAATGAAGGTCCAGAGGAAGCATAAAGCGAAACGTCGACCTCCCTGACCAAGCAGCAATAGGAATCAAATATGTTTTATATACGTTATGTGGTTATATCAATGAGAGCTCAAATGTTCTTGCTTTTATTTTGTAAATATATTTTTTCTTGTTAAACTTGTTTGTAATAAATTGTATTTCATAAGATTATGTAATGTTTCTTTTCTTGTACCGTTAAAGTCTGCTCAAATGGTCCTATACCCTTAAACAGTCTATATATGGATGTGGTACCCCCTTAGCTATTTTCTTTTAGTACGGTAATAACACTTAATTGAAAGATATGAAATATTAAAGTAATGCCCATACAAGAGATAAAAGATGAATGGTCAGCTAACGCGTTTCGAGTTTTTCCCTCTTCCTCAGAGCCTTAGGAAACCAGGTCTGGTCTGCATGTTAAGATGTAGAGGACTGGATGAGTGGTATATCACTGGGTGAGTGGTATAACCTTACGGGAGAATTCTCCTTCGTTGTAGGAATGTTCTTTTTACATATCTATATATACAGTATATCTATATCTATCTATATATATATAGATATATATATGTGTATATAAAAATGCCTCATAAGTAGCCTAATAAAATGTGTATAAATGTGTATAATGAGAGAGGTTATTGATGGTATTAGTTGATAACATACATTGTTGCGAACATGAACCACTATAGCTAAACTACTACAGATTCCCTCTTTGATTGAATCGTATATTCATAATTTATGGTCGAAGCCCTTCAACCGGGATGGATGTAAACCACATAAATACGCCACAAGACTTACAACATAAAAATTAACATGAAGTGTGCCCTGGTCTGTAATAGACTGTATAAATAACCGACTCCATTTTAAGTAGAAATGAACTTTTCAATATGTATTTTGACATACTTAGTTTAACTAACAGTTTGCATATTGGAGACACACCCTGCTAGTCATTTTGGTTAAGCTGATTCATGGAGCAGCCTGATTGTATAAGCAAAGTCATATTTTAGTCTTTGTTAAACTAAATTCAGAAGTTTAAATCATGATAAGAATATACTGAGTTTGTATAATTTATAGAAATGTATGTGTTAAGACATAGCCCCTCCTATCTCTCTTTTGCATATAAGCCACAGTGGTATTCAGTAAAGGTTAGAGATCTAATGAACACACAAGTCTGTTTCACTGTGTCATTTGTCTCTCCGGATCCATGGGTCATTGAAGCTCTTCTTTCATTACCTGAAGTACACCTGGGTGGGGGTATTACCTGCTATAGATGGTGGCAGCGGTGGGATGAAATAATCACCTTTGGTAAGAAGAATCTTTTTGTCTTTTAGACAGACTGTTTTCTCTTGCCTTAGCTCTGATTTAAATTTCATCTCAAACTAAATTTATGTAGAAGAGGGATACGAACCACGCCTTGGTGTATAGGGGATTTTTTGGGAAAATCTGCCTTTGAAAGTACCTCTGAGAAGGTACCAAATAATTAGAAGCGTTTTGGGAACGTTGTAGAAAAGTGTACATGACAGTCTTTTTGGCAAGGAGCTGAAATGGTTAATGAGGGTTATACTTTGGTGACCCAACCTACTTTCGCTTTTCTTTCTGTCGCATAGAAGAAATAAGATAATTTTATGTGTAGATACACTGACTGTAGGGGACAGTTTGCACCATAGAAATGCAATCCAAATGCGTTCCAGGTGGGTTTTTTTGCATGCGCGTTTTTGATGCGTTCCAGTGCATTTTTGGTACGTTTTTAATGCATTCCAGTGCTTTTTTACACCCCTCTTTTTTATTAACCTTAGATAAGGACAAGTGTGTTCCAGTGCGTTTTTGATGCATTTAAGTGCGTTCCGGTGCGTTGCAGTGCGTTTTTGATGCGTTTTACAGCGTTCTAGTGCAGTAAAGATGCAGCATGTTCTGTTTTTTTTCTGGAACTGGAACGCACTGGAACTACAAGCACTGATGTGAACTATGCCATTGAAGACCATATAGCCTGCTTTCCATGAGTTTTTGATGCAGAAAAAAAACTGGACTGCATGTGGTGTGAACTGGCCCTAAGGTAAAACAGTCAAAGTGGTCTACTGTATTAGAAATCTTCCTTGCTTGCTTATATCCAAATATTGTGAGTGTGGTAAGTACTTTTTGTTTATAAATGTTGTCGCTGTGGTGTAGATGGGACAAAGGGGTTTTAGCTATGCTATACAAGCCAAGGTTTTAAGACGGGAAAGTTGTTGTTAGCATAGGGAATTCTCTTCCATCTGCTCAGAGAGAAATGCTTACATTTTATGTGTTTGTTTGTTGTTGTCTTGGAATTCCAATTTAGAGTATAAGTTGTTTTTTCTTCTGAATGCAAATGGCTTGTTGAGTAATTGATATATGTCCTTTGATCCTGACAAGTAGGAGAGCGTTGCTAATGTGGGCAGGTGAGAGGGACAGAGTCGGGTACTCATCTGTGTGTGGTGCTTTATTTGAGTGATTCCTCCTATAAATTATTGTTTAGCACAATACACAGAGGTATATGTCCGCTTGCATAAATCTGCTATTTCACTTCAAGTGAAAGAGGGGATCAAACCACTGACCATACCTTCGCCACCACTTTTGCGCAAAGCATACTGTTGTATTTGCATTCCATATTCAGCGAGTCAGAGAGACTTGCTGAGGTGGAGAGTAAATGTTAATGAAGGATTTCATTCAGAAAAGTTATTTATGTAGAATAAAAATACATGTTTATTGTTAAAATGTTGCAACTATTGTCAGTCTATTCATGAAATGTGTTGGGCATATATTAAGCCCATGCCCAATACATAGTTAATTGGAAACATTAAAAGGGGAATGTGACGTCACTGATAAATTACATGTATGCGCTGGTACCAAATGTTTTTTTTTGAGGAATCTGATCAGATACAAATTTTTTAGAGTAGCATTTAAATTTATACATGGGGTATTTTGATTATTTAAGTTAGGCTCTGTTTCCACTATTGCAACCCCAGAGTTGCGCGATTTACAATGCGACTTTGCAATGCGATTTTTGATGCAATGTCATGCAACCAGTGAAAACCATGTGAGAACAAGTCGCACCGAAGTAGGAACAAAGTAGTGCAAAAACCTTTTTTGGAGTCGCTGCGACTTGAGTCGCACCATTCAAAATGGGGACCATTGAAATACATGGGTTTTGACTTGTCATGCGACTTCACATTAGGGATGAGCTTCGAGTTTGAGTCTAACTCATGTTCGACTTGAACATTGCCTGTTCTTCCGTTCGCCGAACAGCGAACAATTTGGGGTGTTCGCGGCAAATTCGAAAAAGCCACAGAACACCCTGTAAAAGTCTATGGGAAAAATCTAAAGTGCTAATTTTAAAGGCTTATATGCAAGTTATTGTCATAAAAAGTGTTTGGGAACCCTGCGTCAAATTTTAAAAAAAAAATGACGTGGGGTTCCCCCCAAATATAAGGGGAACGCCACGCCAAATAAAAAAAAATGGCATGGAGTTTCCCTCAAAAATCTACACCAGACCCTGCACGCAACCTGGCAGGCCACAGGAAAAGAGGGGGGACGAGAGAGCGCCCCCCCTCCTGAACCGTACCAGGCCACATGCCCTCAACATGGGGAGGATTCTTTGGGGGCCTGTGACCCCTCAAAGCACCATGTCCCCATGTTGATGGGGTCATGGGCCTCATCCCCACAACCCTTGCCCGGTGGTTGTGGGGGTCTGCAGGCGGGGAGTTTATCGGAATCTGGAAGACCCCTTTAACAAAGGGGACCCCCAGATCCCGGCCCCCCCTATGTGAATTGGTAAGGGGTACATTGTACCCCTACCATTTCATACAGAAAGTGTAAAAAATTGTAAAAAAACACACAGACAAAGTTGGGAAAGTCCTTTATTAAAAATAAAAAAATAAAAAAGAAAAAAAACATTCCAGCGATGTAATCCAGTGTCCCGCGGTGATCCGATGTCCAGCGCTGCAATCTCCACTCCACACGAAAGCCCCATGACGTACGAGGGGGAGGGGTCACCCATCACATCATAGGGTAAGCCCCAGCTTTCCCCGCAAGCGGGGCAAGCCGGGGCTTACCCCTGTGATCTGACGGGTGACCCCGCCTCCTTGTATGTCAGATCCCACCTACGTTATTGGCTGAGCGGACCTGATGGGGAACTTCCTCCGCAGTGTAATAAATGAATAGACCCCATCCCTTCTCACATTCCCTATCAGGTCCGCTCAGCCTTACACCCAGTGAAGGTGACCCCGCCCCCTACGTCACTGGCTGAGCGGACCTGATGGGGAACGTGAGAAGGGGCGGGGTCTATTAATTTATTACACTACGGAGGAAGTTCCCCATCAGGTCCGCTCAGCCAATGATGTAGGCGGAGTCTGACATAAGAGGGGGCGGGGTCACCCGTCAGATAATAGGGGTAAGCCCCGGCTTTCCCCGCTTGCGGGTAATAGTCAATGACGTAGGCGGGATCCCGCCTACGTCATTGGCTATTCCACGGCAAGCGGGGTAAGCTGGGGCTTACCCTATAATGTGACGAGTGATCCCGCCCCCTCGTACATCATGGGGGTTTCGTGTGGAGTGTAGACTGCAGCGCTGGATATTGGATCACCGGGGGAAACTAGATTACATCACTGAAATGTTTTTTTTTATTTTTAATAAAGGACTTTCCCAACTGTGTCTGTGTGTTTTTTTACAATTTTTTACACTTTCTTTGTGAAATGATAGGGGTACAATGTACCTCTTACCAATTAACATAGGGGGGCCGGGATCTGGGGGGGTCCCCTTTGTTAAAGGGGTCTTCCAGATTCTGATAAGCCCCCCGCCCGCAGACCCCCACAACCACCGGGCAAGGGTTGTGGGGATGAGGCCCTTGTCCCCATCAACATGGGGACATGGTGCTTTGAGGGGTCACAGACCCCCAAAGCATCCTCCCCATGTTGAGGGCATGTGGCCTGGTACGGTTCAGGAGGGGGGCGTTCTCTCGTCCCCCCTCTTTTCCTGCGGCCTGCCAGGTTGCGTGCTCGGATAAAGGGTCTGGCATGGATTTTTGGGGGGAACCCCACATAATTTTTTTTTTATTTGACGCAGGGTTCCCCTTAATATCCATACCAGACCTGAAGAGCCTGGTAATGGAATTTGGGGGGACCACCACACTTTTTTTTTAAATTAATTACTTTTCTCTGTATTCCCGGGAGCGGACAATTCATTATAGCCGCGAGTGCTTTTAAATTACTTTTTTTCCTTCAGAAACGTCACTTTGTGCAGGGACAGTTCTAAGCACGGGAATTAAGCGCCACTTTACAGGCATACTATACACACCTCCTAGGTACAAAATTTAAAGGAATATTTCACACTTTTTAGGACAATAACTTGCATATTAGCCTTTATAATTAGCACTTTTGATTTTGAACGTTCGAGTCCATTGTATTTAATAGGGTTCTAAAGTTTGCGCGAACTTTAGGTCTGTTTGCAGGTTCTGGTGCGAACGGGGGGGGGGGGGTGTTCTGCTCATCCCTACTTCACATGTGTCAAGTCGCACAGCAACTCGCAGTAGTGGAAACAGAGCTTTAGAGCCTTAGAGCCTTGGAGTCTGACTTTAAGGACTATTTTAATTGTGTAATTGCGTATCCTTACGTTATTGAAATTAAAAGGTGTTGTTTTTTTTTTCAGTATCAACAAATGTGCTATCGTTCGGATTGATATAATTGCCCTGGGCTCTGCGGTGTTCAGTAAATGGTATTATAGTTTTGTTGATGTTGATAAAAGAAAAAAAGGGAACTTTTGCATTGTATAAGGACATTGCCTGTTACAAGACAAGGGAATGGTTATTTGTGCAAATGGTTTTAATTGTGTTTAGGCTGTATGAACAATGATTGGGGATTTAAAAAGGTTTGATTTTATCTTTTTTTGGTTAAATACAATTTTAGGGCTGGGTTCACACATATGCAATGCGAATTTGAGCTCTGTTTTCACAGTTAATTGACAAAGTAGTTGTGCAGCGTTTCATGTCAGTTTTTGATCAGTATCAGGTCAGGATTTTATACTGTTCACAACTGAATGACATGTGTGATTCAGAAGCGTTCCCATAGAAGTCAATGGACCCGTATTTGCATGTAAGCCGGACCGCACTGGCTAAAAAATGCACACCTTTTTGAGCGGTGCGGAGTGTGAGCCAGCCTCATTCAAGGAAGTTATGTATTCCAGACATTACGCCAGAGGAATTGCGGTTGGTAAAGAAAAAGGAAGTAACTTAAGGTTTGTGTAATCGTATGCACTAGGGAAAAATATGAGAGATATGGATTTTAAAAAGAAAAGAAAAAGGTAAAGGTGTTTAAAGGGAAAATATGGAAAACATTTCTAAATGAAGAATGAATGGAGTGGCCAAATGGATGTGAATAAAAGGAGAAAGTGGTTGTATTGTGTTTAATGAATGCACAAGGTATTATTTGATTAGTAAAGTATCTTAAAATGGAGCTCCACCCTAAATAGCAACTTTTGCTATTTGGAACCCTCCCCCCCTCCGGTGTCACAATTGACACCTTTCAGGGGGGAGGGGGGTGAAGATACCTGTCTAAGACAGGTATTTTCACCCACATCCGGGAGTCCTCTCTCCGGGAATCTGCGGGTGTGACGAAACTTCCCCCAGACTTCCGGTAGTGTTCTGGGAGACACTCGGCTCCCAGAACACAGGAGCACCAATCAGAACCGTGCAGCGCGACTCGCCCATGCGCCGTAGGGAACCGGGCATGAAGCCGCAGGGCTTCACTTCCTGGTTCCCTCAGCGAGGATGGCGGAGGGAGCAGCAGAGTGACGAGCAATTGTTCGTCCTCTGCTGCGGACGTCGCTGGACTCCAGGACAGGTAAGTGTCCAAATATTAAAAGCCAGCAGCTGCTGTAGCTGTAGTTGCTGGCTTTTAATATTATTTTTTTCCGGCGGAGCTCCGCTTTAAGTGTTTGTTTAAAATGTACACAAAGAGTTGTCTCATATTGTGTTTTCTTGTTCTGGGAGTAGAGGTTATTAGGCCCATGTTCCTGATAATATATATTTCCCCAAAAGTTTGGGTTAAGTAAGGCTTCATGTACACGGGACATTGTTCAAACCTCTCCTGAATGATTTAACTTGACAGCTAGAAACCGGCGTCTAAAAATGTCCGTTTAGCCGTGTTTGCGTCTAGAGGCGTTTGAAAAACATCTGTAAGCGAAGCGCTGCTAAACACGAGTTACCGCGTTTAGCCGCGTTTAGGTTTGTTTGGCGCATGCAATGCCTCTAGACTCAGCTTCTGAACGCATTTTTTTGGGTTTCAGAAAAAGCCTCTAAACTCAACTGCCTATAAATGACTATAAAACATGGACAGATAAGATAACATGGAGGAGAGTTCAGGAGCAGTTGAAAAAAATGCCCAACTGCTCCTAAACGTCTGTTTACCAGCAGCAGTGTACATGAGGCCTAACCAGAATATACAAAATAAATTGCTGCATATATTGAGTCTATGCGGTACTAAAATATGGTGGGAAAGTTTGTTTGAATAACAGTCAGAGTGACTATTCTGGATACAGTATTTACCTTATGAATTCCCAGAGTTCCAATCGTGAAGTGTTAATGATGTAATGTTGTTTATCCATCAATGTTTTGTTTGTTGCTGATGATCAGATATATTTGAAAAGTTGGGAGGCTGACTTCTGAGTCATAGTTACATAGTTAGTCAGCTTGAAAAAAGACACAAGTCCATCCAGTTTAACCATAAAAAATAAATAAATAAAAATATCATACAATCCCATATACCTAATTCTATACCCACAGGTGATCCAGAGGAAGGCAAAAAACCCCAGCAGAGCATGATCCAATTTGCTACAGCAGGGGAAAAATTCCTTCCTGATCCCCCGAGAGGCAATCGGATTTACCCTGGATCAACTTTAACTATAAATGTCAGTACTTAGTAGAGATGGCCTTGCGGTCGGTTCGCGGCGAATTTTGCGCATTCGCGGTTCGCGAAACCGGCGGACATATGGCACTATTCGCGGCCGGTTCGCGGCCGCCATATTCTTCATATTATTTTACATTGTGAAGAACTTTGACCCATGACACATCCATCATGTGGTACAGGACAGCCAATTGAGACATTTCAGCAGCCCCTACCTTATAAATAGACCTGATCTGGCTGCCATTTTACATTCTGTATTTTGTCAGTGTAGGGAAAGGTTTTCTGTGGAGCCGGGACAGACTGTAATCCTAGCTATTAGGTCCACAAAAGTCCTTTTAAGGACTGGTATAGGTGTACTATTGTTTTGTGTGCAGTGTATAGGGGTGTAATACACTTTTAGTTCATTTCAATTGTGCAGCATTGGGACTGCAGTGCTGAGCGGTTCTGCAGCTGTCTTTAGTCAGTGTAGGAAGGTTGCTGTGTGTGTGTACTAGCAGGGAGAGACTCTACTAAAACAAAAGTCCTTCTAAGGACTGGTATAGGTGTACAGTCCACAAAAGTCCTTTTACGGACTGGTATAGGTGTACTATTTGGTGTGCAGTAAATAGGGGTGTACTACACGCATAAAATACTTTCACATATAGGAAGAATAGTATAGTGCATTTCTACTGTGCAGCTTCTGAGCGGTTCTGCTGCAGCTCTTTTCTCGGTTTAGGTAGAAGTTGCCGCTGTGTGTCGCAGGCACAGACTAGCGACTAAAATCGATAACCAATAAAGCTCCACAAAAGTTCATTTAAGGACTGGTATAGGTGTGCTACTTGGTGTGCAGTATATAGGGGTCTAATACACGCATAAAAAACTTTCAAACATACTATATAATATATACTATATACTATACTATATAATATATAGTGCATTTCAACTGTGCAGCATTTCTACTGTGCAGCTTCTGAGCGGTTCTGCTGCAGCTCACCATCACCGAGCCCAGTGGGAGCAATGCCGTCAGAACCCACAAAGCCACACTCCAGGCTCTCACCGTCCAGCCTCTTCTACTACTTCTCCTCTCTCTTCACAGTTGCGGGTACCAATCCAACAGCGCCTGCAAGAAGAGGGCAGTTTGAAGATGTGTTTTTCACTCGCCTCCTGTTATGGGACCGATCCTCCTCTCTCTTCCTCTTAGTCAGAGCGGTCGCCCTCACCTTGGCTCCCTGTGTTTCCTTTGTAGACCCAGCTAAAGGTACAGGGCCTACCTGGAACTCTGCAGCCTCGGGCTGAAGGTTCCCGGCCGAGACCCCACAGTCAATGCTCGTATCCCCCCTCGAGGGGATACACTCCTCCGGGTACAGGTCCCGGGTGATTCGCGCCCAGAACAATGGCGTCTGCCCCTTTTGTACCCTCTTCAGGCATGCACAGCGGGTAGACCACTGCACGGTTGCCGAGAGAGGACACCCAATAGCCACTCCATCACCTGTGGTTCAAGTGTACAGCACCACCTATACACCTAAGGGGAACTGCACACCAGGTGAACTAGCAGCAAGGCGGAGTCCAAACAATTAAAAGACCCCAGCCAACTATTGCTCAAGTTACGGTCACCCCTAAATTTGGGATACCCGCTACAATAACTTATAATAAAAAAAAATTATGGCAACTTTTCCAATAGCAGGATCATCTCCTGCACCCCCTTCATAGCCTGGCCTTGCATCTCTTCCATGGCCTTCATGCACTCCTGAATTGACAAATTTTTTCAGATAAAAAAAGAAGGCTTGTCGTTGTCGATCTCAAATTTGCTTAATACTTCTGTTATGTCATTGTCCATGTTGTGGGACTATGTGTGCACAGCTAGTAATTATTTTGTGGCTGCAAATATGACCTGGAGGTTTTTAATGTTCGCCTCCCATTGAAATCAATGGGGCCCGCCGCGAATCCGCAGTTCGCGAACATTTACACGCGATTGCGTTCGCGAACCATCCCGGGAGATGTTCGTCCATCCCTAGTACTCAGTTATATTATGTACATTTAAGAAAGAATCCAGGCCTTTCTTAAAGCAATCTACTCAGCTGGCCAGATCCACCTCTGCAGGGAGT